>LR990875.1:3207881-3551936 GCA_905163395.2 Endotricha flammealis | reverse complement strand
ATCTCACATTTTTATTTCAACAATGAATAGAAATAATATTTTATTATATTTTATTTTACAACAAATTATTTTATATTATACTAAAATACAATATAGCATATGTCACCCGTTGTGTCACACAGTAGCTTTCCAATAGTGAAAGAATTCTTCAAATCGGTCCAGTAGTTTAGAGCTTATTCTATGCAAACAAATAATCAAAATCTTATTTAATACTAGCTGACCCGTGCCCACTTCGTTGGGCATAATGTTAAAAGCCTTTTTATTTTTTGGTTTTTTATATAACCTATGACACTCAGCAATAATGTGGCTTTCTATTGGTGAAAGAATTTTTAAAATCGGTTCAGTAGATCCCGAGATTACCCCTTACAATTTAACAAATACACAAACTTTACCTCTTTATAATATTAGTATAGACTATCGAATCCCGTGGGAATTTTGAACCATCCTCCTACTTCAACGAATAATCTAAAAAAAGAATTTGCGAAATAAGTTCAGCTGTTCTCGAGATTTACGCTTACACATTCAGCGATTTATTTTTATATTGTAGATTGGATAACTCAGTCAAAATAAAATTATGTAACTGACGCGGAAGTGTCACGAGTCACCGGAGGGGGTTTAATACAATACCAATGGCAAACTTCATTTGTCGAATCTTTTACACTCTCACCAAAGTTGACAGAAGTGAAGTAAAGACGAAACGACCATCCATCTAAACTTTCGTTTTTGCACTACTTCGTGAGAATGAAAACCTCAAAATTGACGTTTAGCGTTCAAATGACACAAATTCTATTGTTAACAACATTTTCAGAAAAATTTACGGTGTGCAGGTCATCCAGCGGGCCATACCGTAATTTTTTCTGAAAAGTTCAGTGCTTTAAAACTACACTTGACACTGAACGAATAATATGCGAAAATTAAAAAGTTGAGTGTCACCATTCCAGTTAACGATCGTTTCATCCCGGTGAACTGTGCTTCGCTTGGTTTTATTCGAAAGAGTTTTCTTTGTGGTACAAGACATAAACTTATTAATGACTAGCTATTCCGGACCCGTTCCCGTGGGAACCACATTGAATTTCGGGAAAAACATGGGACTCCCTAATAATGTAGCTTCTAAAATGTTTCTTCTATTGGTGAAAGATTTTTTGATATCGGTCCAGTAGTTTCGGAGCCTATTCAATGCAAACAAACAAACCAACAAACAAACAATCAAATCTTTTCTCTTTTTAATATTAGTATAGATTTCTTTTAATAAAATAATAAGTCGACAATCAAATTAAAAATCAATTAAGCAACTTAATTATTGAATTTAATATTGTCTAATTTTTGTTCACACTTTCCCAATTCAATTTCCTATTCATAGTTATAAGAAACTAATTGATAGGATGTGTGCGTAATCTCTCTGGTCATAACATTGACGAATCTGTACATACAATACAATTATGTGCTAAATAAAAGGTCTCATTTGAAAAATGACACTTTGACTTCGCGTCTCTTTAAGTACTTATAGTTCAAATACAGTCAATCAAAGGATTCGGTTCTTTTGAGGGCGTGATTCTTTGACGTTTAACTTTATTACACTATTTTTAGCGAATTGCATGTCTACTTTAGTAGTAAAATTCCCCGTTTCGTTGTTGTGCTAGTAACAAACAGTAGGTAATTTGAATCTTGCGAAAAAAATTGTTAACCGACAAAAAAGGCTGTAACCGATTTTCTTTCGCCATTTCTTTTACCGGTGGCCATTTTGCTTGTTTCTGAATAGTTGTTAGTTTACAACATAGTTTATTTTCTTCTATTTTAATCTTTTATACATATTTACAAGTTGTAAATGACAAGAAAAAGTGCTTGTGAAGGTCTAATTTCTCAAATAAACATTTTCATTATCTAATAAATCGCTATCCTCTCTACCCTTGTACCACTATCAAATGAAGCGTGCACATCTGCACAGCACTTATCGTTGCCCTGCTTAATTGAACCCCCCCCCCCCCCCCCCCCCCAGATACATTGCCTTGCCCTAAATACGGCGCAGGAGTTCTAAGTTATTGCTTCGATTCACCGAGAACTTTATGACTGGTTTAGATTAGAACGGGTAGAATAAATCTATATTAGCCGTTCGCCTCAAGTTTGCCGTTACCTCCCGCCGCTCACACCTCACCGACCGCACCTCAAGGATCTGCCTTGAGTTGAGGTGCGGTGGGGTGTGAGCGGCGGGAGGTAACGGCAAACTTGTGTCGAACGGGTAGTACACAACACATATAAAATGCTTTGTCCTGGATGATGAACTGATGGATAACAGCGCAGCCTAACCGCGTTGATTGTAGAGACTTAAAACTTAGTGTGTTCTTTGTAAGTTTTTACTAGAAAGAAATTAATCAATATTAATTTCGGATGTAAATAAAGGATTTGCCGAATTTTCCGCAGATTTAATTAACAGAATCGATAAAACGCCAATTGCCACGACTGAAAGTAGCGTGTTTGCTTGGACCCTATGAAGACAGATTAACCTTTGTGGTTTCCCAAAGTGATGGGACATGCAGAAATGGTTGATTCTACTCTAAACAAGAAAGAGGGTGGGAATTCGCGCGAACAAATTCGCTGGAGGGCTACTACGAACCGTAAATCCGATACTTCGGCCGAAGTATCGGAAGAATTTTAAACTTCGAATACTACTAAAATAATCATAAAGTACAAGGTATCTATCTATATATAAAATGGAATATAATATTATACATAAAGTTATTCAAATGAAATTCAGCATTAAGGTTCTTTACTGAAAAGCATGAAACATGAGTGAAATACTTTTTTCAAAATTCATCCCTTAGGGGGTTAAACGGGGGTGCAAAGTTAGTATGAAACTTTGCCGTTTTTGAAGTTATTCAAATGAAATTCAGCATGAAGGTTCTTTACTGAAAAGCATGAAACATGAGTAAAATATTTTTTTCAAAATTCATCCCTTAGGGGGTTAAACGGGGGTGCAAAGATAGTATGAAACTTTGCCGTTTTTGAAGTTATTCGAATGAAATTCAGCATGGAGGTTCTTTATTGAAAGGCATGAAACACGAGTAAAATATTTTTCTCAAAAATCATCCCTTAGGGGGTTAAACGGGGGTGCAAAGTTATTATGAAACTTTGCCGTTTTTGAAGTTATTCGAACGAAATTCAGCATGAAGGTTCTTTACTGAAAGGCATGAAACATGAGTAAAATATTTTTTCAAAATTCATCCCTTAGGGGGTTGAGCGGGGCGCAAAGTTAGTATGAAGAAACTAGATTAGTTAGACCATTTTATTTGAAACTTCGTAGGAATACTCCTGGCGGTAAATGAGTAAGTAGGTACGTGTTTCAGGATTTTTCAAAATCCAACCCCTAGAGCGATGAAATGGGGTAAACCTACCTAGGCGACTACACGTGTATTATCGAGGGCGCTCAACCTAGAAAGCTGAAATTTTATTTATGATGAATAGGATTGTCTTTATGATGTATACAAGGATAGATACGTGACTTTTTTTAAATTCCCACGAGAACAGGAATAATAAGACTTCACGTGTTTTATGGGGTGCGCTCACGTTGAGATTTTGTATAGAGGTTCCTTTTAGGATGTAGACAAGGATAAAGACGGGATTTTTTAAATTCCCACGGGAACTGGACAAATTGGACTGCACGTGTGTTATTGTGGGCCTCAACCTAGAACACTTAGATTTTGTATTGAGGTTCCCTTTATAAAGTAGAGAAGGACAAAGACGGGATTTTTTAAAATTCCCACAGGATCAGGAATAATAAATAAGACTACATGTGTATTATCGGGGGCGCTCAACCTAGAAAGCTGAGATTTTGTATTGAGGATCCCTTTATGATGTTGACAAGGATAAAGATGGAATTTTATGAAATTCCCACGGGAAAGGGAGTAATAGGACTGTAAGTGTATTATAGCAGGCGCTCAACCTAGAAAGCTGAATTTCTGTATAGAAGTTCTCTTTATGATGTTGACAAGGATAAAGGTGGGGTTTTATAGAATTCTCACGGGAAAGGGAGTAATAGGGCTGTAAGTGTATTATCGCAGGCGCTTAACATAGAAAGCTGAAATTTTGTATAGAGGTTCCCTTTATGATGTTGACAAGGATAAAGTCGTTTTTTTTTTAATTCCCACGGGAAAGAGAAAATAGCTGCACTATACTATTATCGTGGACGCTCAACCTAGAACGCCTAGATTTTGTATAAAGCTTTCCTTTATAAAGTAGACAAGGATAATAAAGACGGGATTTTTTAAAATTCCCACAGGATTCGGAATAATAAGACTACACGTGTATTATCGGGAGTGCTCAACCTAGAAAGCTGAAATTTGTTATAGAGATTCCCTGAAAGACGCGGGCGGAGCCGCGGGTAACAGCTATTAAAATAATAAAACAACATGATTTTGTACACAGTAGGTAGCCAAGATTAACAGCGGCGAGCAAATAGACAATGAGCAATGAAGAACACTGACGTCTCGGGGAAAACTACAGTAATAGGAGACTGTTAAATCCGTCTATACTACTTTATTAGTCTCAAGTCCAATTCCACGCGGGCGAAGCCGCGGGCACAGCTAGTTTCATGCATACAATTCAAGAAATTAATAATATGAAAAAACCTTGTAATTCATAGTTAAAATTCTTCCGATACTTTGGCCGAAGTATCGGATTTACGTTTCGTAGTAGCCCTCCTGGTTCTATCTTTTACAGTTATTACCTCGTAACAATAAGAATAATGCCAATAGATTATTTTTTTACGTATTTAACGTGAAGCGATAAAATTTTATTGAAGTAATTAGTTTTTTATTAGTCGTTAATAAAATTCATTATGCAATGACGATAATTTTATACATAAATAGCCGTAATATGCTCTGCTCACACATACTTTACCTAATAGAATCGAAAAAAGAAAATATTTATTAAGTAAGAAAAAAAATGACCCGTTTTCTTCATTTGCAAGAAAAAGGGGCATGTTTTTTTTTTTTAATGCGACTTTACTGCAGTCTATTGAAATTAAAAAGTTTGCCAACGCTACAAACCCCCTTTATAGATACCTCAGTTGGAACTGTTGGATGATCACTGGACCGGTTTTCAAAAAATCGTGGGTTCGAAATGTTCGAATCCCTAGGGCGCGGGCGGTGGAAGTTTTTATAGAAATGTTATTAATATTATCGGTTACTTTAACCGTAACTCACTTTAACGTTTAACGTTGCCAACCCTCCCAACCCCCCCCCCCCCCCCCCCCCAAGTGGAGCTCTGGAGACCTTACTCACCGTAGGAACACAACATGGCCGAGCCGAAACTAATGCTATTTGGCTACGATCTTCTGTAAGGTGGAGGTCCTTCCCCAGTCGGGCTGCTCCGATTTAAGCGGATTATCCGCTGTGACCTACCTCTCATAAAACTTTATAAAAAATCAAAAATTATTTACAATATTGTTGGTTTACCCCATAAACATAGGGTAGAGCGCGTTTGCGCTATGTCTATGGTTTGACCTTTACAAAACAAAAACAACACAATATAACGTATGTATATTCATATTTTTTTCGTATCCGTATGAAAGCAATCGCTTGTAAATCGAAAAAGGTTCCTCAGTCCCTATAAACAGAGTAAAATATTGGTTATTTCACGTTTTTATCTTACTAACGTAATATAACCTTTCTGTCTATTCTTGTGCAATGAAATTCGAGTGGATTGTTAGATTTTGTACAGAAAGGAATACAAGGTCTTTACTTTACATTATAGTTATAGGGTTCTTATAAAAGGGGTATTAAAAGATTTTAACTGGGTCGGCAACGCGCGAATGATAAATGCCCCTTCCTGGTGTTGCAAGTATCCGTAGGTAATAGTGACCGCTCGCTTACCATCAGGCGGACCGTATACTTGTTTGCCACCTTAGTGGTATATAAAAAGACAGGCCGAACATAAGTTCAAAGTTCAAAATGTTTATTTGCTGATTAAGAGTACCTACACTACATTAAAGTGTTAACATAAACATGCACTTACAACTTATATTAATTTAAAAATATAATAAAGTTTATTATCTTTCTATATCAATTTTTTCTTAAAACCCTTTATTTTCCATTATATTGCAGAGACAAATATTTCAATCAACACTTTCTTTAAAAAACACTACATAATATGAGCGGCCTCTCAGGCCTCACGTCGGCACTAACGTTATAAAAAATGCACGTCGGTGCTTAAAGGTTAATTACCCTTTTATTGCAAATTAAGGGCGTGCGAAAATAAAATTAAATAATTATTACATTAAATAACCACCACCAAAATAAATATTTTTTAAATTGACCAGCAGATAGTTCCTGAGAATGGAAATTAAAGTAAAAAAATAAAACCATAATACGCGCCAACAACGCGACTCATATAAAAACAATTGAAAATTGATTTCGTTATTAAGTAATAAAAAATTGTCAGTTTCCAACTTTTTTAAACGTCAGCGCGAGCCAGCCTTGTTGGCGACTAGTATAGCTTAAATATTTTTTAGTTGGTATTTATAAAAATAAAAATGATTCTAATAATAATTTGTTTTTGTAGCGCGACGTTACGTTTCCCGTCCGTCACACATTCCTTCTGTTAGTTTATACCTATTTCTAATTTCGGAAAGTGATCTTGTAATCTATTGATTGATACTGATATTAAAAAAGACAGATATTTTTTTGTTATGGCTGTATTCTTATGAGAACTACTACCTTTTTTGCCCGTGACTTCGTCCGCGTGAAGTTCCGGAACCGTTCCCGTGGGAATCACATTGAATTTCGGGAAAAGCTATAGCCTATGTTACTCCCTGATAATGTATCTTTCTACTGGTGAAATAATTTTTGAAATCGCTCCAGTAGTTTCGGAGCCAATTCAATGCAAACAAACAAATCTTTCCTCTTTATAATATTAGTATAGATAAGTTTTCTTAAATAATAATTTGAGGACTTTTGACTGCAATTTATTTGATGGATACTGTTACGAAGTAGCCGTTAGGGTAATATTTTTTTTTTCTATTTTTTATAGGTAACTGCTTTTGTTTTTTTTTTGATAATGTCTTGTTTTTTATTGTTTTTTATTAATCAAGGTTTTTTTTTATTTTTTATTAATTGAAAAGTTCAGTTCGGGTGTACTAACACCCTTTTCTGAGACACCGGACTGTGTTTTTTTTTTTTGCTATTGATTGGCATTACTTTATTTCATTACTAGTGAAACCCGCACAACTTCGTTCGCGTGTATTTATTTAAGCACAGCAGCGCCATCTATATCAGATTTTTGATCAAATCCTACGGGAATCGCGTACTTTTCGGGATAAAAAGTACCCTATGTGTTAATCCAAGGTATCAGCTACCAACATACCAAATATCTTAAATATTGGTCCAGCTATTTGAGCGTGAAGAAGTAACAAACATACACATAAGTTTCGCCTTAATAATATTAGTAGGATATCTAAAAGCGGATCTTAATTTTCGAATTTGTTTCTCAAATCAAAGCTTTTCTTTTCTAAAAGCTTATTCTCAATGTATAAAAGTTTAATAAAAGTATTATATATAGGCTCCGTGCTATACACATATTCAAATAAAACCTTTGAAAGAAAACCGAATTTATTCCGTTGTAACAAAAGAAATGTTTATTTGTGTTCACACCCCTTGGAAATACTTTGTTCCTGCTTTTAATGTAGGTTCCGCTTTTATTTCCTACTAGCGGAACCTTATACTACAGTTTCATTTTATTTATTTACTAACTTTTGCCCGCGACTTCGTCCGCGTGAAATTTCGGACCCGTTCCCGTGGGAACCATATTGAATTTCGGGAAAAGCTATAGCCTATGTCACTCCCTGATAATGTAGCTTTCTACTGGTGAAAGAATTTTTGAAATTGGTCCAGTAGTTTCGGAGCCTATTCAATGCAAACAAATAAACAAACCAACAAACAATCAAATCTTTCCTCTTTAAAATATTAGTATAGATGTATCACTCTATTCTATATTATGATGGATATATAGATAAATCGGTTTTTTGCATACTTCTGCACACACATAGGTATTAATAATAATAAAAACGGTAAAACAGCAAAAGAAATAAAAAACGAAAATTAATTGATAGCAACAATGTGTGGAATTCATTTTTTTAATTAAAGAAAACCTTCATAATAATTTCGACTTATTCACATGTTAATGCGTTTTTTTTAAACCCCTACATCTTTTAAAATCATATCATTTTCATATATATGTATGTATTAAGTGTCGCAATAGATGAAAATGACAATACTAGGAATTAAAATAATATAAATTGTAAAAAAAATAATACCGTAACGTAAGTTGAATGATTCTGTTGCGTAATATAAACTATTTTTGGTGGGCGAAACTCCGGATCAATGAAGCCGCGCCGAGCGCCCTCTACCGGGTGGCGGATGCCGGTGACCTCGCTCCGTGTAACCTCTTTAGAGTTCATGGTGCCCTAGTACTTTTCACAACGCTTCTGGTTTGATTAAATAAAAATATATTATATTTTGCTAATATTAACGTTTTGTTATTAAACTTTAATGTAACATTAAAGTTAAGTAAAGTTAAGTCACATGATTTAACCTAAAAACTAAATTAGGTTTCGTTTTCCCCACAGAGCAAGAAATTCTCTCGCTGGCGCCGCCAGCGACCTAGAGAATTTCTTGCTCTGTGGTTTTCCCTCTTAGTTGTACATTTGTACAAATCAGTGCCTTCACAACCCATCAAGGGAGAATGAGAAAGATATTTTTTTTTAAATACCGCTGGCAAACAAGCCTGCGGACCAATCTCTCTCTCAATCACCGATCGAAACGCATTGCTGTTTTACGCGAATATTTTCTGAGAGGGTGGTATTTCCCCAGTAAAGAAAGCCCAGTTCATCAACTCTACTACTCCTTAAATTAAAATGTTATCTATCAACAACAGCCGGTACTGACGGCTTACATTTAAGAACATGAAACAGATTATTTAGCCCATCCTAATATTAACTGGGGTTGTCGTTTCTTAAAGCTAACTTCTTTAATGTTCTTTAATTTATGCTTAAATAAGAAAAAAAATTGAGTTCAGGCTTCAGGTACAATTTTTTTATAAGAATTACCTATTATTTTTATCATATTGTGTATATTTTACTATCGAAAATCACGCAACTTTCCCGTGGGAGATACGAAAAACCTTTCTTATTTATCACGGGAAAACCAACAAGTACATAAATACATTGCTAAAATATCGGATGCCTACGCCATACAAAGATCAGTCAGTCAATCGAATCAATCATGTCAGTCAATCAGTCAATCAATTCAGGACAATGCATTTTATATGTATGGATTTGGACCACATTTTAAAAATATATAAACTTTAACTATTCATACAACGTTTTATCTTCAAAATACCTATATTTTTGCGGGAAAATATCACACGCCTGTGTTCCATATTTTATATCGCATTAGTAGGCGGCTCACGCGCGGCGCTACGCTCCACAGGAATTTTTACACCAAATAATATTGATTAAAATATTTAAGAATATTAACATTTTTGTATTTAATACCAGAGAAATGCAGACAAGGATGTTTATAAACGTGAGTGACGTTTGTAGGAGCGTTTACTGTGGCATATTTTAAATTTTCATAAATTTTGTCCTCAGATTTTGTCAAAGGCGAACGTCAAAAAGTGACATACAATATGAACGGGAGTTGTAGTTCCAATTTCGGCCACATTATAGAGACCTTTGTTAACCGAATTATCGTATTAATAGCTGATGCTCGTGGTTTTACGAAATCCTATTCTCTGACTGATATCCGGCCGGGATAATAACTATCCTATTTCCTAATTGTTAACCCAGATTAAAAACTAAGTATACTAAATTTGTAACCAATCTGTCCAGCCTTTCTTGCGTTAAGAGTAACAAACATTTATACATCCATCCTAACAAACTTTCATCTTTATTTCTTACTAGCTTTTTTGCCTGCGACTTCGTCCGCATGAAGTTCCGGACCCGTTCCCGTGGGAACCACATTGAATTTCGGGAAAAGCTATAGCCTATGCTACTCCCTGATAATGTAGCTTTCTACTGGTGAAGGAATTTTTGAAATCGGTCCAGCAGTTTCGCAGCCTATTCAATTCAAACAAACAATCAAATCTTTCCTCTTTATAATATTAGTATAGACTAGCTACAAAACCCGCTTACCGCGCTTTCGCCCGCGTAAAAATTTGCCTATGTGGGGCTCTGTACCCCTAACAATATGTATGCAAATTTTCATAATGATCGGCTGCTTAGTCAAGCCGTGAAGGAATAACAAACAAACAAACTAACTCAGTTTCTCATTTATAATGTTAGTATGATTTTTTTAAAATTTTTATTATCCTTGACTAGCAATACAGTATCAAAACCAATTCGCTCGTCAGGGACCATTTTATAATAATAGCACAGAATAGATAATAGTACTACGTAATAATAGCAAGGATTATTTCGTATATTCCGATAGTTTAAGATAGATTTAGTTTTATTTATAGTAAGAGCAAGGGACGAACCTGACTAATGTTGTGGGTAATTTGTCGAATCAGGCGCGTAAACCGAAAATCATGTGTCATTTTAACTCCGCCCTTATCAGAAATTATGCCAATATTTAAATATATGTTATGGGCAATGTGTTTTTTTTTACTTACTACGGTCGCAGGTCGTACCTGGATGAGAATAGCACAGGACCGAGTTGGTAGGCGTACAAAAAGAGAGGCCTATGTTCAGCAGTGGGTGGAAACAGGCTGCGATGATGATGATGAACTTTCGGCTCAACGCATGGAGAAGAGATAATGAAACCCATCTAAACTAGGGTTGATGTTGTGTGTTCGTTTTAGAGTGCGACACACAGCTACGTCATCGAGCTCCTCCTTATTTCCTGTCCTGGTAGGACTAAAAGGTAGGGCCATAAAAAAACGATGATCAAACAGAATAAAGGTTACAAAAGAGGTGATCCAAAACAAACCCAGGCTCCAGTGCAAAAATGTTGTTTTCCAGATTTGAGAGGATATTTATAAATACTATTCTAAACTATCACTATCTCTCTCTATCGGGTGGCTAACACTTTCTTTTTACTCGTAAAGGTTTGTAGGCGTTCATATAAAAATCTTCGGGTCTACTATGAAAGTGTCCGAAACAACGAAAGACGTAGTCCTGTCAAAAAAATATATTACTAGTTAGAATAAGGTTCAAAACGTCAGTCCGGATTTTCGGAATTACCTTTCATGGTTGCAACGCTTATTGTGGATTTTAATATAATGGAATTGTATCATCTCCTTTATATGTCTTAATAAAAACGTTTTTTTTTTTTTGGGTGGAACCTTTTTAGTTAATTTTACACTAGAAACGTTACATGCATCTGTAACATAATATTATGTAATAAGGGACTCCTTTTATATTTTAGTTATTTTATTATATTTTTTAAGGTTTTTAGTTTTAGGTTCATTATAATTTGTTTATAATAATATGTTTAGTTTAGTTTTAATAATGTTTAAGGTCATCTATTTTTTACATTATCAATTATTACTATTTTATTATAATCAATGATAACAAATAATACCTAATTATATAGACGGAACAAAGAAAACGCAACAATTTAAAATGTTTTTTTAACAAAAAAAGTTATAGGTAATTAATTCATTTGAGTGTACATATTATGTTACAGTTGACATTGTTTATTGTCAAGGTTAAATAAAAATTGTGGTTGTATTATGTCGATTGGCCCTTATTTTGTTTGTGTATTAGATAGTAGGCAACATCATCATAAATTATGGATTTTATGTTATTATCCGAGCAACCTCTATCATACTACTTTTCCTAACTAGTATTCCGTGCGGCTTCTGAATGTATGCACAGAATATGGGTACACTCTGACGAGAGTGCTTGCCTTTTACAAACTTCAGCTTTTCTGTTGATACGCACTTGGAATAAAAAAACAAGGGAGGTCGTGCTCGTAAACTGAAATTTTTATCTTCTACTTTGCTGTTAAGTAGTTTACATATTTGTCAGATAAAAGCTGTCAAATCTATACAAAGTATGTCAATATATCTGACGCATTTCATTGGCAAATGATAAAAGAAGCTTTAGTAGGCAGGCTCTACTAGTTACCGAAAACTAATATTACAAATGTGATAGAATAAGCTATTGGACTCATTTGCAACCAAGCAAAGCACAGCAATTATACTGAACACTTTGCGTGGCCCGACACGCACTTGACAGGTTTTTATTGTGTTTTGGGGTAGTGCATGAACGTTCGAAACACATTCAAAAATATAAAAAAAAAATTCAAATAAGTGAAAGAAAGTGTAATATGGGAATAGAAAAATAGTTGGTTTTTTCGCTTAAGGTACTAGGGAAACATGCCAGAGCTGCAGATTACGTAAAGTTGACGGTTATTACCGTACACGCGACTGCGAGGGCAGGGGTCGATGTATGAGCGATTAGTTTTCATAATAAACTAGTGCATGACCGCCTGGTATTATCTATACTTAACTATGTAGAACATAATGCATACAACTTTTTTTAAATATGTCTGTAATGAATGAGAATGAGTACTGTATGTCGCACTCTAAACGAATACGCAAGTTAAGCAACGTCGACCCTAGCCAGTGTTTGGATGGGTTTCGTTATCTCGAGCTTCTACGTGCTTCAGAGGGCATGTTTTGATATGATTCTGTGAGCGGGTGGAGATTAACATTTTTAAGATAATTAAATAAAGTTCGAAAGTGTCCAGTCCAGGCTTTTTGTTTTTAATATGTTTTTTTTTCGTTTTATACCACTAAGGTGGCAAACAAGCATACGACCCGCCTGTGTCACCGCAGCCTATGGACGCTTGCAATAGCAGGGGTATGGTATGGGTATCACTCGCGCGTTGCCGACCCTGTAAAAAGTGGACCTAGAACACAGCATGGCCGAGACCAATGCTATTTGTCGGCCATTCTTCGATTAGCTAGATTTTGTGCGTCCGGGCTTGTATATTCGTATTATTATCAAATTCAAAAAGGGAAATATTTTTATATGTTAGTTAGCATCCATGTCTAGCTGGTAACAAAAACATAGGCCCCGATTACATAGTTATCTGGCTAAATTAATTTCACAAACCTCTGTTCTCTAAGCACCGTGCCCTGTCCGCACCCCAAAATGTGGTTAAAACTGGCTTGTAACTTTGATGATGTACGGATTTTATTTTTTCCATTCAACATTTTAATGAGTATTAGGCAACGGGTATCACATGAAAAAATATCCACTCAATAAAATCAGTCTGTAAATAATTATCATTGAGTAACCGCATGTCCGAACTAAAGTTATAATTGCCGTGACGTTTTCTTTTCGAGGGTGCACATTCCTAATTATGATATTTGGCACATAACTACTTGTACACGTCTCAAGCCCTCAGTTTCTGCCGCGGTCTTGCAGCAGGTGCAGGTCTTTTACGTTAGTGTATAAGTCAATGAAGCACGTTAGTATATAATTACCGTATCCTTCGTTCAAAACTTTTCTAATTACCGTGTACTTAATTTTATACTAGATTGGTTAAGGTAGACTCTAATTGCTTATATAAATAGAGACAGTGCTTTGGTCTCAGTACAGTGTTGTAATGCAGTATTTCAATACTCTGTAGGTTTTCGAAAATTTTATGAAAAATCGGCGTTTTCTAATTACCGTATACCAATTACCATGTATTTCTAACTACCGTTGTATGAAATTATTAAACTTTTGCTGTGCCGATTTAGTTCCAAACTCCTTCCATTTCCTCAATTACTCCAGCTAATTTCATGTCATTTCTCACGCCATCACTCCATCTCTTTTTTGGCCTACCCCTGCCCTTCTATCCATCCACATTCATTCTTGGCACCCTCTGGGTCACATGACTGTCCAGACTGTCCACCCTGCGCATCATATGGCAAAACCATCTCAGTCTCTGACCTCTCTTATCGGTTACAGGTTACCTTTAAACTCCCCCTTATGTGTACATTCCTGACTTTGTCCCTTCTCGTCACTCCACACATCCATCCACCTCAGCATCCTCCAGCAACATAACCCGAAGGAATAAGTATGGATTGAGCGTTGAACCCTGGTGCACACCTACATCAACAGAAAAGCATTCTGTTGTACTGACGCGGGACCCGGTCGTAGGCCTTTTCGAGGTCCACGAATACCATATGTAGGTTTTTGTGTGCTCTTTTGTACTTTGTTGTGCCTCCATTATTTTCTCCCACAGCTTTAATGTGTGTGACATCAAGTTAATCCCCCTGTAGCTATTGCACTCCTGGACATCCCCCTTTCTTTTAAAAATAGGTACCAAGGAACTGTCTTGCCATTCCTCTGGGATGACATCCTGAACCAACAATTCATTAAGAAACAAAGTGAGCCACTTGCATCCATAATCCCCTAGAACCTTCCAGACTTCTATTGGTATTGTGTCATTTTCCTCAAGGCGTTCTTTACCTCTAATTCATCTACCTTAGCTATCATGCCTATATCTATGTCATTATGTTTTCTTTTCCATCATAATCATTCTCAACATTAAGTAATTTTTCAAAATATCCCTTCCATCGGTCTCTAATGTCACTATCTTTTACCAATGTTTTACCGCATTCGTCTTTCACACATTTTACGTGACAAATGTCTTTCGATCTTTGATTGCGCTGTTTAGCCATTCTGTATAGTTTTTTCTGACCTAGTTCATTATCTAATTCATTATATACTTTTTCTTCTACCCCGGATTTGGAACTCGCAACCACCACCTTTGCCCGTCTCCTCGCCTCGTTATACCTCTCCCTCAATTCAGTTTTCCTATGATCATGTCACGTAACTCTGCCATTCCTTGAATGCACTCTTTTTGATTTTTAATGCTTTTTGGACACTTTCGTTCCACCACCACGTTTCCTTTTCAATTTTCGCCCACCTCGTGTTTCCCCAAGGACTTCTTTTGCAGCAGTTCTTATTGCTTTAGCCATTTTCTTCCAATTAGCATCAACATTCATACCTCTTATCGTGTAGTTGTGTCTATACATGTTATACATGTCATTTTTATTATTATTTTAAATAGACATAATGATCTTTTCTAATTACCATTACATTAAGGAATAGATTTATCTAATTACCGTACCCATGAAATGTTTAAGTCTCATTAACTCGGAAACCGCTTTTAATAAACGAATGCCATTTTAATTGTTACATTCGCATGTTTCATGAGTTACATATTTCAATCCTTTTAAAACAAACTAGAGAAAAATAAAAAAGGGTACGGTAATTAGGCGAAGAACGCCTAATGTCGAGAATGACCGTTGTATATTTTAAACTTTCGCGTTTTGAACACTTTATTATTGACTTAAAACGGGGCTTGAACACCTAAACTTACTTGTTTTTCATCTGACGTTTCGACAGTCTCCCCGTGAACACGACAGATGCAACTCTGTCGAAACGTCGGGTGAAAAAACAAGTTTAAGTGTGCGTTCAAGCCCCGTTTTTTGTCAATACCAATGTTATTTGCCTAAATCGCTGTCAATCACAC
Organism: Endotricha flammealis; assembly: GCA_905163395.2. NCBI lineage: Eukaryota > Metazoa > Arthropoda > Insecta > Lepidoptera > Pyralidae > Endotricha > Endotricha flammealis. Next base: position 3,536,406 of record LR990875.1, on the reverse strand, counting down.
CTCCGCTTAGCGAGCTATAGCGTCGATTGTACCAGTAAAGCGTCCGTCGCGTGCTTATGCGCTCATTTAGAACGTAAATCATACTAAAATGGAAACGTAAGCATGTGACGTCCTTTTCTAGCTTCCAATGGGGGCGGGGTACTATTTTGTATTGCTGTGTGTTGCACTCTAATATGAACACGCAAGTCAAGCAACCGCAAGAACACAACATGGCCGAGATGAATGCTATTTGGCTACGATCTTCTGTAAGGTGGAGGTCCTTCCCCAGGCGGGCTGCTCCGATTCGAGAGGATTATCCGCTGTGCCCTACCTCTCTTAAAATCTGGAGTTCACCAATAGACATAAAACTGTTAACGATCACACAACCTAAGATTTAATCTCGCATGTTGAAATAAATCCGTACCTATCCGTACGTATCTTTACAAAAGTTGAAACAATCAAAACAAAATTATGTTTCTTTTAAATAAAAAAAACAGCAGATAAAAATCTCGGCAACGTACTCGAGGTTACACGAAAACTACCCCTCTAAGCCCTTAACAAGGATTTGCAGTACTTCACGACCCTTGAAAGGGCCAGCGCTATTTTTAAGAGCAAGAATTTCAGCCCTCCTTTATATGAAAGTGCCGTGAAAATTATGATATACAGCTTATTATGTTTTCACAGACAATTTAAGAATGTTTTTTGCTTAATCCAGAAATGACAGATGGTAGAGTTGTTAGCAATGGCTTTGTCCCATGGGCTGCGGGTTCGAATTCTGCGTAAAGCAAACTTTGTGCATGAACATGTCTGTTTGTCTTGATCTGGATGTTTTCTTGGATGTATTAATAAGTAGGGTAAATGATGAATGTAGGGTGATGGGATTCTTTGTCATTTTCTTTTGGGATTTTAAAAGATCTTTATTCAGAAAGATATTAGACGTAATAGGAAGTATTGTAATGACTTCCATTACGTGAAAGACAGTTCGAAATCAAATGAAATGAGACATTTTGGTTTTATCATAAAACTAGCAAAACTTTGCGTGCTATCTATTATAAAAATCCGTATCAAAATCCGAAATAGACCGACAGACAGACTACTTCATGTTATACTATGTCTGTACATACAGTTTGGAATCAGTGCGGTAAAGCGTGACTTTATTAAAATGAACACAAGGTCTACAAAACCACAAATATTTGTGAATAGTATACATGTTTGGATACAGTAGCAAGAATGCAGAACATGAGTCGACAACAGTTTGATAAAGGCAAGCGTTTGGTGATTGAGAGTCGGCGGATTAGCGTAAATCAAAGTCAAAATCACACAATCAAAATTTTTATTCAAATGGATAAGCTCTTTCGAATCGTCATACAGATTTGTACTATAATAATTTAAAAAAAACTTTTCGTCAAACTCACATCATTTATTCAGATAAAAGCGGGTCTATCCTCGTAACAAAAACAGTCAAAATATACAATACAAAACACTTTATTGCCATAAAAAAATATAAACATACAAATTAAAAAAATAACAAAATTAATTAACAAAAGCAATCTCTTGAAAACCTAGTAGAGGTGGAAAATAAGAATTATAGACGAAATTATGTGGCGAAAATATATAAAAAAATATTCTAATAATAAAATTACATAATGTATATAATTACAAAAATCAATAGCTAGATCCACAAGGGCGCATCTGCAGTAAACTCACTACTGCACATGCGATCTTATTATTATTATTATTATTGCGAATATATGTAGTATCAAACTCAATTTTTGAATTGAATGAGATAGATTCAATTCAAAAATCAATGGATCCTAGGCGACTTTTTTTCCACTTGAATTCAAAATTCTTTGGGGTTATAAACTTATTTATTAGGGTTTTCAAAAGATTTTTTGATTGTTTTCAGATGATTTTCGAATGGTTTTCAGAGAGTTTTTGGATGGTTTTTAGATAGTATTCAGATGGTTTTTGGATGGTTTTCGAATGGTTTTCGGAAGTTTTCAGATAGTTTTCAGGTGGTTTTGGGATAGTTTTTGGATGGTTTTCGGATGGTTTTCAGATAGTTTTCAGATGGTTTTCAGATGGTTTTTGGATGGTTTTCGAATGATTTTCAGATAGTTTTCAGATGGTTTTGGGATGGCTTCGTGCGTGTGTATTTTTATGAGGAAGTTTCCGTTTGAGACTAGATTTTATTTAACTGTTTTTATTATGAGAAATAAATGTTCACAGGCACTTCTTCAAGTCATTTATAACTTCTATAATTAAATTAATATAAAATTACTTGCTTTATTATACCATCCACAGCAGCGCCATCCATATCAGATTTTTGTCTAAAACCTACGAGAATCGCGTACTCTTCGGGATAAAAAGCACCCTATGTGTTAATCCAAGGTATCAGCTACCTACATACCAAATTTCATAAAAATTAGCTCAGCCATTTGAGCGTGAAGAAGTAACAGACATACACATCACTTTCGCCTTTATAAAATTAGTGGGATTTCATAACGTTATCTGTTTCCAAGTCTGTTACTCTGCATAACTTAAGATTTGAAAATATATTTTTATACATGCAGCAACAGTGTCATTAGACCTCCACAATTGAGAGCTTATCAAAATTAATTGATGAACAGCCACTTTGTGAAATGCATTTTTAAAGTTAATGACACATTAAGTTTTAACTGTCACTGTCAAATTAAAGAAGAAGAAAAAAGCATAAGACTATGTGTAGGTAATTAAAATTAATACGCGTGCCAGAAACTTAAATTAACTGTTAATTATGAGAAACCTGTGAAAACTACTGCAGTGCTACTAAGAAACGTAAATCCGATATTTCGGCAGAAGTATCGGAAGAATTTTAACCGTGAAATACAAGGTATTTCATGGTTATTTTAGTAAAACCTTGAATTCTATCCATGAAATACCTTGTACTTTATGGTTATTTTAGTAGTTCATTGAATCATAATCATGAAATAACTTGTATTTCACGGTTAAAAATCTTCCGATACTTCGGCCGAAGTATCGGATTTACGTTTCGAAGTAGCCCTCGTGTTGTTTCAATAATCCTTCTCGAGTAATCTTAAGGATTCCCACAAAGAAATCACATAGCCAAGTTAGGATAAAAATGTCCTGAAATTGGTACAAAGTGACAACACATGAATTACATATTAGCATAGGTAAGGATATCTTAATAGACCGTCGTCCAAATCTCCTTTTTCGTACCAATTGTATCATCACTCAAAACAAAATAAGCGCCACTCGTTATTTCGCACTAGCCGATGCCCGCGGTGTTACCCGCGTTTAATTTTATGCACAGCAGCGCCATCTATATCAGATTTTTGAACAAATCCTAAGGGAATCGCTTACTTTTCGGGATAAAGAGTACCCTATGTGTTTATCCAAGGTATCAGCTACCTACATAGCAAATATCATAAAACTTGGTCTAGCCATTTGACAAACTTTCGCCTTTTTACCATTAGTAGGATCTACTTTAAACAACCACAATTTATATTTAACTTTGACAATAACATTGTAATGTTATGTTACAGGTAGATGTAACTGTCTGTAATGTTTTTAATGTGAAATCGATTTAAAATTATCCACCAAAACTTTTTTGTCGTTATTTTGAAACTCTTATTTTGTTTTGTCTGGGTTTACTATAACTATCAGTAGTTAGAACATCTAAACGAATGCACCAATGGAATCTCAATGGTGTCTCTTAAACAATAAGTTAAACTTTATGTTATTGTTTAAGTCCTTAACAAATGTCAAAAACTATTCCACTGATAAACTATCGGCATTCTTTTGAGACACGATTGAGACACCATTGAGAGTCCATTGGTGCATTTGTTTAGTAGAATCGGTTAGTTTTTATATTTATTTCTTAGAACTTTTTTTCTTTAGAAATATAGTCTTATCTTTATATATAAATATATATATTTAAATTCAAATGGACCTATTACAATCTCTTTCGAATAGTCATATTTTTTTTTCTACCATTGAAATACAGTCTCCAGCGTAGATACAGTTGGTATGAAAAACGGCGTTTGGACGCCCCCAAGATTGAAGCCCCAAGAAACGAAGTTAAAGCAAACCTTTGATCTGCCATTCCGTAAGGCGCTTTCCGCTTTCCGCTCCGTCTAACATCATACTCTGGGTCCGCGCGACCCTTTCATTCCCTTCGCCCTATTTTGTTCCTTAATTTCAAACGAATCGATACTTTCAAGGCTCGCGATTGTTTGTGGTATCAAACGTATGGCATGGTATATAGGCATTTTGGTGAATCATATTATATGGCTTTTATACCTGTGATGATAGTATGCAGTTTACTCTATAGTATTACTGACGGGGGGAATTGTGGGAGTAAGAAAAAAAGATTACTTGTAAATATTGATGTATTACCCTGCATCCACCCCATAACCACACATTAGTTTATATCATCATTTAGATAATCATTTATAATAATGTTGTTATTCCTAATTATGTTATGACACTCAAGAAACCGGACAAACCGAATTACTGGTTTTTGGGATCCAAATTTTTTTTTTTTTTTTTTTTTCATTGCTAAATGTATTTTTTAGTAAATAAAAAAAAAAGTTACTTTTTGTAGATCAATGTTTCGGTTCGAACTGTTAGTTGGCAACATTTGATAACAAAAGACAAAAAGAAACTGGCAAAAATTGAAGAATAATAAAAAAAATTACCTAATGTCCGTTATGTAGTGTCCGTGTTGCACATTGACTTACATGGTGTTGCATTGTGTTGCTCACAAAAGTTAACTGCGGTGTGGATGCACGGTTAGATAAATTACAAGTAAAGATAGGTGGAGAAAAAGAATGAAAAATATAGACAAAGAAATAAATATAAAGATGTATAAAAAAGAAGTTCGGTTTGTCATTATTAAGTATGCAATAGATAGATGATCCTCTTTGATACTTTTAGAAGTGACTGGGAAGCTTTACTTTTTATTATTTTCGTAAACATCCTGCACTGCAAGTGGTGTGAACTAAAGGGTTAGCTGGTCTTTCCAAAAAAAAAATATATAGAGACAATTCATACAGATTGAGCTAGTCCCAGAGTAAGTTCGAAACTTGTGTTATGGGATACTAACTCAACGATATTATATTTTATAACAAATACATATATAGATGAACATCCAAAACCCGAGGCCAATCAGAAAAAGTTAATTTTTCATCATGCATGACCCGACTGGAATGCGAATTTACAAAACCTATACCATTAGAGTGAAAGTGTAAACTGAACTGGCTTAGCTTTTGTTTGCCAAAAACTTGACGAAACCCTAATCTATTACACTACAGAAATTGACCGAAATCGCGTAGACTTTGTTAGATAAATCCATTCTAACATTGTAGCAACAAATGCTATTCAATTTCATTCCGATATTAATCTATCTGTCGTAGGTTTATGATGAAATCAGGCTTTTGATCAAGATCCGTAAGAAGACAAAATCATTGCTTTGTTTTACCATAATCCTTGCAGGCTCATGTCAAGGAGCTACTTTTAGATATAAGACCAAATTGTATTTACCACATGAAGCAATAAATAAATTAATATGAATATGAACCTGAAAATATCCATATTTTTATCAAAAACCTAGACTGGGTTAGTTTTATGATAAAACTAATGGCAAAATCCTCGACTGGTTTAGTTTTTAGACGGCCACAACGTGGAATCGTAAGAAAAATTCGCTGTTATGATCCCAAAATAACCCTAACCAAACCCACCAATATTCAAACAGACATTGGTGGGTTAGGTTAGGGTTATCTTGTGATCATAACACTGCCGAGCGAGCGAAGCGAGTGAGGCACAAATTTTTCTTAAAAGGTTCAATCAACGCGTTGTCGCCTATTTTCCGCTTATCTATGTATTTCAGTGAATAGTACTAGATTTTGTACGTGCATTTTCTTTTAAAATATCAAAACAAAAAGCTAATCTATTTGAGTCATTTTTTTTACTGAGATAGATTAGGTATTGTCGAGTAACATGCATAAACAAAACCTCATCTATTAGAATCTGACTCGTGACTCAAATAGTATATAGCCTTTGTAAATTCGCGACCGGGATTCGAACCCGGGACCTTCTGGGTGGCGGTCTGGCATGGTAACCATTACGCCACGGAGGTCGTCATTGTCGTTTCACTGTTTCGTCGTCTTTACATGGTTACAATAAAGACCACCTTACTTACTACCAGTTTATACTACCACTATAGCTAATCTATCCTTCAAGGAAAATAATCATGATCTATTCCAATGAAATCATACACTGCATTACGTTAATATGACATCATTCTATTTCGCACTGTCGTGGGTGGCCTCAATATCCAATTACTTACCTAGAATATTTATTTTCTTTACTTCTAAGGTTGCAAACACGTGTTATATATTTGTTGTAACTGCATGAATACACAGGTACCTATTTTAAAAGCTTTTATTTAGCTTGACCTGTATGTATGTATGTATGTAAGGGTGGAATCTTGGAACGAAAATTTGAACCACTTCCCGAAGACCGATTGAGCTGAAATTTTGCTTAAAACTGTAGATCAGATGACAATACAATATTATGATAACAAAATTACGATACAGCCGTTTGTGTTCCGTTTTTCATACAAAACCGTTCCGACCAAAAACCTATAGGGTACTTCCGGTTGTCCTAGAATCATGAAATTTGGCAGAAGCAAGATGATGTAGCATAAGTACAGGAATAAATCTGAAAATCGTAAATTTGTAGTTAATTTTTCTTCTTTAATAACCAATATAATGTGACCCTACCCTTGGTACATTTTACATTGGTATGTACATGGCTCTTTTTATACCGGTTTTTAATTAAAATGTATTTTATCTATTAATAGCTTTTCCTCGCGGCTTCGCTCGCGTTAATTTTATGACATAGGTCTCGGTTGACAACAAAACAACCCATAGCGCGACTTGTGGCGCAATCTGTTGGCCGATAGCATCCCATACAGCGCCCTCTATAGTAGAAAAAATATTTTCCCTTTGGATTGACATACTTTCACGGGTAAAAAGGTAGCCTATGTTGGGCTCTGTACCCCTGACAATATATATACAAATTTTATTTACAATTAGTCAAGCCGTGAAGGAATAAGAAACAAACAAACTCACTTTCTCATATACAATATTACCGAAGAGCTGGCAGCTACCTCGGACAAAGAATTAGTCTAGCTATTCAAAGGGGGAACGCTGCCAGTATCTTCGGAACCTTGCCTAAAGGGACTCCTTTTAATAATATATTTTAGTTATTTTATTATATTTTTTAAGGTTTATATTAGCATGATAGTATGACTAATAATACTAGTATGATTAAGGGAAGAAACCCTCATGCGCGAGTTCTACTTGCCCTTGGTCGGTATTTTATTTTTGATGGGTACATAAACCCGTTTAGTTTGTCGCAGGGTGACTGTAGTAAAATTAGGAAATTATATAGGTATTCAAATTGCTGGTGCTAGTTATAACAAATAAATTCATTAGTCTAGTACCGCCTCTCGACAATAGATGGCACTGCGAAACCTGTCCAGTGATAACTAAAAAGTAAAAAATAAATTAAGAGTAAAAAAAATATATTTAAAAACAAGCTTTTATTTAATTGCGCAAAAAATAATAAAATAAACTTTTCTTTTAAAACTTTAACTATCAACTTATAACGTCATTACACTATTTATATGACATAAAAGCTTGTCGCGTGATTTAATTACTAACATTTACTCGTAGTACGAGTAAATGTTAGTTCGATAATTATGTTTTCTTATACAGGTAAATCTCGCGACAAGCTTTTATGTAAATAAAAGCTTGTTTTGAAATATATTTTTTTTACTCTTAATTTATTTACTTTGAGGATTCGACGAAGACGTGAATTTGTTGCATGAAATAAATGCCGTCACACCTACCGTATCTATGTAGTATATTACATTCTCCAATAAAAGAAAATATAAATCGATATATATAAACACGAAACGATTACAAATCAAAGCAAATCCATCCCAACAACATTCCAAAATAATCCTAAAGACAATCCTAATACATCTTACAAACATACTGATAGAAATTTTAGATTAAAAATGTCCGAGTTGCCTACATCGAAATTTGAAAGTAGTAAACTCGGATATGGATCAGTTTTTTTGTGTCCGAGTTTCCCCCTAAGTCCGACAGACTAGACTTAGATATTTCAAGTTAATGCAAACACAATTCGTCACACCAAACGAATAAAGCAGTAATAGCACGTTACCAAAAAAATTTTTTTTTGCTTTTTTAAAATCTACGGACCTTACATCACCTGAATTTTTTTCAGATTTTTTTTACTGCAAATAGTGTAATTAAAAGCGTTTGACGTCTTTTTTCTACCGAAAAATATATACAAAAGCTTAGGCGAACAAAATAATTATTTTACCTTACGACCCGAGAGAAAGTCATTGATTGGAAGAATAACAGAGTATCATTCTAATACAACTTTATTCGTCCGAAATCCTACGCAAAACTAGTTTGTATTAGATTAAAACTGTTTTATTCTTATGAAATTACAACCATCATTGTAATGTAAGTAATCAAACAATTTTATATTATTTTGATCCAAACTGTAATGTGTTATTAAGTAATCTATAATATAAAATTCAAAGTCCTGACTGACTGATTTAACTATATATCAACGCACAGACCAAACCGCTGGGTCTAGAAACTTCAAATTTGGAATGTAGGTTCCTTACGACGTCTAGGGGTGTACTAAGAAACGATTTTTCAAAATTCCCACGGGAAAGCGAAATATACGCAAACGAAGTTGCGAGGGTATATCGACGCACAGTGTAAACCACTGGGTCTGGAGATTCCAAATTTGGCATGTAGGTAGGTTCCTTATAAGGACCGGACCGTCCGGACCAGACCGACCGGACGAGACTGAACCGGACCGTACCGGAATTTGTTTCTGAAGAAAAATATGCTACTTAATTGTTAGTAGACCACGCGGGCGAAGCCGCAGGCACAAGCTAGTCGTGTATGAATTGCTAATGAAATAATTATATTATGATATTACACTAAGGCTCCTAAGGCCGAGTGGATGAGTGCAGTGGCATGGAACAAAGTCAATGAAAGAAAGGCGCTCAAAGAAACTGGCCTGAATACTGACGAGCACCGTGCCTTGTACGCTGAAGCGCATTGAACAGCTCAGAGACTATGTAGGATAGACAGGGATGCCTATATTAATAACATCTGCGGAGACGTAGAGACATGTTCGGAAACAGCCCGCACTAGAGATAATTATGTTCCGTAAAGTCAAGTGCCTTGCAAAAGACTCCAAGCCGAAACACTGGTCTATTCAAAGTGAAGCAGGGATAACTGTTGTCCGATAAGATGGCAGTCCTGAAGAACAGGTGGAGAATATATTGTCAAAATCTATTTTGTGAAAACAACGCGGAGAGGAACTTGTGGGTTTATGCCGTTAAGGAACCTGACATCCTTAGACAGGAGATAGAAGAAGCAATCTGCAAACTGAAACCTAAGGCTTGCTAATTGATTCTTTTTTCCCCAATAAGATTCAGCATTTGAGCTATTATCCCGTCACCGGCGGTGAGGTGACGGGATAACAGCTCAAATGCTGAATCTTATGGGGGAAAAAAGAATCAATTATGCATTCAATATGCCAAACAGTCTGGCGAACAGGACAATGGTCAGAAGACTGGACTGAGTTGATTGTGGGTTCTCTACACATGAAGGGATCGACACGCAAATGTGAAAACTATCGCACCATTTCATTTATTTCCCACGCCAGTAAAGTCCTCTTGAGAATCCTGAATAGGAAAGTAGAAGCATAAACAACTCAGCAGGTATCCATGGAGCAAGCAGGATTTATCAGAGGTAGGGGCACAAGAGAACAATATTGAACATCAGACAGTTTGATTGAGAAGTGCAGAGAACATAACATCAGCGATGCCCTCTGCTTTATTGACTACGCTAAAGCATTCGATTGCATCAACTGGGGCAAATTGTTCGGTGTTATGAATGATATGGGTATTCCGGATCATCTCACTTTTCTCGTGCAAAATCTGTATTTGGCCAGCAAGTCGAAGGTCAGGCTAGAAGACGACTCGTCACACCTTTTTCATCCTGATTGAGGAGTACGTCATTGTTGCATTTTGTCACCGCAACTGTTCAATTTAATCGGTGAACACATAATGAGAAGGGTATTGGACAACTGGGAAGGAGGCATACGCGTAGGAGGCTATTTGCTTAGTAACCTGCGGTTTGCCGACCACTAAAATAGGCTCCTCTGAGGCGGAATTAGCTGAATTCGTGTCCAGAATCAGCAAAATAAGTTATACCGAATATGGCCTACTCATCAACCGGTCAAAAACAAAACTCATGTTCGTGGATAGAGCGGGAATACTACAACGAACGCACAAACTGCACGATCTAGAAGATTGCAAATATGTGACGATGGTGATTGTTGATTGAAAGTTGTCAGGAGAGCCCAAATAGCAAAAACAGCGGTTAACAGTCGCAACACCAAAAAGAAGCTAATGCAGCTAATGAAGGTAGTTTACTTAGTTACATATATATTATATAGTCGATCGTGGACAATCGTGGTCAAAAAACATGTCCCTTCACTATAGCAAAAAAAGTTTTGGCTTCCCCATACAAAATCGTAATGAGCTAGCTGGTCGGGTCACTCGGGTCCTTGTATGGGGAAAGAAGTTTTTTTGGGAGATTTTGATGGTTGGTCAAATAAGAAAAGTTGTTGTATTTGAGCAATGGAATCATCCCCTAATAGGTCGTAAACATCTTTTGAAATACCCTATAGTATAAGTTATAGTATTGCGTAATCATATTTTTAGCCAAACACTATGTAAGCAATAAAGTTGAGCTTTAATTCATTGACAAATTAGGGACCAAAAGAGTTGTTGATTAAACTTATCCTACTTAAAATATAAGCCTTTCAATAAAAGTATTATATAATAAGGCTTTTCTTCTATTAAAGTGTGAAAAAAATATGTTTTTCTGAAAAATAAGTAATTTATGAGTAATCTATGTTTAGTTTCAGATTTAGCCAGTTTTGGCGGCGTTTTTTTGGTTTTGGACAAATATATATGTTAAAATAATAATTAGTGATTATAATAATAATAAAATAAATCACTTATATCTTGTTTTACTTAATTAATTGAAAAAAAGCTAAAGGTTACCCGACCTTTTGCATTGTTCTGCTGACAAACTTTGAGAGAGTAAAAAGGAGGATAAACATTTATTATAATATTTTGTGATATCATATTTGTACACGAATATCAGCGCATAAGTTTATTACACGGTGTCATTAGGTTTTAAAATACCTTTAAAAACGTCGATTTGAATTTATTACAAACAGCACCTTGCTAACATTTCAGACGAATAAAGCCGTTAGTGAAGACACAAAAAAAAACAAATTAATAAATTTAGACGAATATAAAAATATTTTAGTTTTTCGTGTTTATTGAAATTATTATTGTATATTTTTCAGTATTATATATGACATATTAAAGCACAATTTTTTCCCTACCCAATGATACCATTTAATTTATAATTGCTCAACTACAAGAGGCGTAAAGACAATTTTAGTGTTTTTTGGCGTTCCTGTAAAATTTACTTTTTGCAATAACGGCTTTATTCGTTTGGTGTGGCGAATTGTTGAAATTCATCTATATAGGTATTTAAAATATATATAAAATTCAAAGTCCTGACTGATTTAACTAGGTATATTATATCAACGCGCAGCCCAAACCGCTGGGTCTAGAGATTCCAAATTTGGTAGGTAGGTATGCAGTTTCCTTACGACGACTTCTTAGAGTGTATTATAAAAAAAGATTTTTTAAAATTTCCACGGGAAGTTCCAGGAATTCCACTATGTAGTTGAATATATTAGGTACTGAAGAACGGAATATATATTTCTGGTTAAATCGATCTTCAAAGTCAAAGAACTTAAATACTTTGAGATAACATTTTTAAGATGTATTTAACTTATAAAATAGGTCAGGAGCATTCGGGAGGTTTCCATTCCAGAGTTTTCACTGCAAACAGTAAACTTTCCTTCAGATCTAAAGGATTAGGGAAAATTAAATATTTAGCAGTTCTTTTATTTTTGTTTTTGACTCGTAAAAGTTTAAACGTAATTTATTTTATTTTTAATTTTTATAACTGGCTAGCTGCTGCCCGCGGTGTTACCCGCGTTTTAATTTTATGCAGAGTAGCGCCGCCACTTATTTTATAACGCGCCAGTTACTATCAAACTTTTGACGAAATCCTACGGGAATCGTGTACTTTTCGGGATAAAAATTACCAAGGTATTTAGCTACTTATACCAAATATCATATAAATTGGCCAAGTCATGCGTGAAGAAAGTAACAAATATACACAAACTTTACACGGCTTTGTAATAGGTATTAGTGGGTTATAAAAACAAATAATAAATATTTATGAGAAATAAATAAAAATATTAGAGGAAAGCTAAGAATTAAAGTTATTTAAGTAAATTGAATTTTCGAGTTTAAATACTAGTTTATGTTTCGAATAAATTGTTATGACAAAAAACATTAAAACGATATTAGCTGATGCCCGTGGTTTTACCCGCGATATCCCGTTGTTCCCGTATCCAGGATAAAATCTATCCTATGTATTAATTCAGGTTATAACTACTTTTTGTCCATTTTTGCGTGAAAGACAATATTTTCTACTACGGTCAATGTCGTCTGTACACGCGCACACGTATGCGCACACGTATACACATTCGTTCACTAAACGCACACCTTTGCGACTGCACCCGCCTCGATACCCGCCTGGGGTAAGGTACGCGATTCGGTGCGGGGCGGAGAGTGGCCATTCTACCTATTACTTATTCTATGCCACAACTCCACTGCTGGATAAGAAATCACTTGAAAATATTTAAAAAAATGCATATTCCTCAGTAGCGGGTGAGTTTTGTCTTGATAAATATGTGTCACAAACCTAACATAATGTTTTCATCTTTAAAACATTATATAGCATAAATAAGCCAGCACGTACAGAAATCCTAAACCAGTAAGTGTGCCTTGCCAAGCACGTAATCCTTCACGAGGCTCGTAAAAGATCGTAAAAGTTCTAGAAACGTACTCCGGGATATATAGGAAAATTCTAACTTTATAGCAAATTCATGTTAAATATGTTACGTTTAGCCATTGTGTCAGACAATGCATACTTGACTATGGGAATCTCAAATGTTTCATGGAATGTACTGTGAGAACGTTTCTAAAGTACACTTCCGGACACATGAATCGAGCCACCCTACATTTTTATGTGTAATGACATAGAAAATAAAAATATTCTTAGGTTAATCAAAAAGTTTTTATGCAGTTTTGATGCTGGTATATTCATAATGATTTTGAAGTGCTGTTGTTCCAATTTTGAATTTATCAAATGGAAAAACGAAACAAAATCCAAATTAGTGCATTCTTTTGAAAAGAAAAGTTGATCTAAATTAACATAATTTTTTTATTTAACTCCATAATTTTGAATTCACCGTAATTGTTTTGAAATTAAGACATCGTAAAATTATTGCTTTTTTTTATTTGAGCCATTTAAACGTTAAAATTATGGATACACCGCCTCTTCTAGCCGCGCAAGCTGTGGCGCTTCTACAGTCGGGCCGAAGTCAGCGCGATGTAGCATCACAGCTTGCTTTAAGCCGTTCTGCTGTGCAAAGGGTATACCATAGATACCTCGACACTGGTGGATATGTGCGCCGTCCAGGAAGACCGCGATTTCGGGTAACTTCAGAAAGACAGGATCGATTTATCGCGACAACCAGTTTACGAAATCGTCACCTCACCTCTGTACAGATCCAAGAACAGCTTCGAGACTTTCATGGAGTGGCTGTTTTCGCGCGAACAATTAGACGAAGACTTAAAGAACGTGGTCTGAGCCCACATAAGCCAGCCAACGGGCCGAAACTGACAAGAGCTCACCGAATGGCGCGCTTACAGTTTGCACGCGAACATTTGCATTGGACTCGACGCCAATGGAGCAAGGTACTCATTACTGATGAGACTAAGATTATGCTTTATGGTAATGATGGAAGGAGGAAGGTCTACCGAAGGCTGGGAGAGCGCTTTGTTCAGTGTTGTATGGAAGAGAGAGTGAGTTATGGCGGGAGCTCGTGGATAGTCTGGGGAGGAATATCTGCCGATGGTAAAACTGGGCTAGAGGTTGTGACAGGACCACGTCTACCAACACTAAATGCCCGTCGATACATTAACCATTGCCTAGAGACTCATGTGATGCCATATGCTGGATTTGTAGGCCAAGGCTTCATCTTTATGCATGATAATGCAAGAGCGCACACTGTAGGAATCGTCAGGGCATACCTTCATGATGTTGGAATCACGACAATGGAATGGCCAGCAAGGAGCCCTGATATGAATCCCATCGAAAGTCTATGGGACGAATTAAAGAGGCGTGTTCGAGCTCACCAACCAGCACCACAAACTTTGGTAGAGCTGAGAGTTGCCATCAAGGAGGAATGGGAGAACATTCCACAACACTTCATAATGGCGTTGATTAGCTCCATGCCAAATCGCATGACTGCAATCATAAACGCTCTCGGAGGCAATACAAGTTACTGAATAATTTTTTTTTCCAATAATTCCTTTTTTTTTCAAAAATTCAACCCGAGTCTTGTCTTTGAGAAAGGTTATACAGGACAAGTTTCACTTAAAATTGTAATTTTATCAAGTTACTAAAATTTAAATTTGGAATTAAGTATACCATATTAATGTAAAGTGTAGCAGCTTCCAAATTGCATAAAAACTTTTTCGTTGATCATATACTTTTGTTAAGTTACCAGCAATCAAAGTTGAAACTGCTGGGTGGCTCGATTCAAGTGTCCGGAAGTGTAATTGCTTGCGCAGTTTGAGGTTTTAAAATTAAAATACTGGCTGGAGACGTAGTTGACACTTGTATGTTTCGCTCTTCAAGGACCATCAGCCTGACTTTAAAACGAAATACATTCTACTCTCTCCAGAAGTTGAGCGAAAACGAAATTGTGGACGGACTCTTCTAATTTCGTGCTTAACTTTACTTCACTTCGGGCAACTTTGCGAGTTTTTTTTATGCCACGAAGTTGCCAATCAAGCCCGTCTATTGGTAAGCATCACCGTAGCCTATAGACGCTTTTAATACCAGGGGTATGAACACGCGTTGCCAACCCTTCCAAAAAGTGGAGCTCTAGAGACCTTACTCACCGTAGGAACACAACATGGCCGAGACCAATGGCTATTTGGCTACGATCTTCTGTAAGGAGGTCCTTCCCCAGACGGGCTGCTTCGATTTGAGCGGATTATTCGCTGTGCCTATCTTAGTGCAAAGTGGAAATGAAATAAAAATTGAAATGAAATGATTTATTGCTTTAAATGTGGTACATAAATAGATGTTTCTGGATAGTATGTCTCACACATTTAGTCATAGTAGCAACAGATAACTAAATTAAACATAACAAATCATAGATTTAAATGATTTTATTGGAGATTAATAATTATAAATAACATTATATTATAGAGCATTGTGACCGCTGACAATATGCATTTAAAACCAGTCCAAATATAAAATGATATTATAAAATGATATTAGACCTATTTTAACACAAAATGGCAACTATAGGCTAATGTAAAGTAAACGACATCGTAACAGGCGCCTCGGGGAACGGATACAAACTAATATCGAACTATTTCATAGCGGTCATTGTATGAAACTTACTGCCTACTTATGTGAATAGGAATTACTAACAGAATTTATTACAGCGCCATCTAGTATCAAAATATACAATGTCTGTATTGACTTTTACAAAGTCTATTCAATACTTCATAAGTCTATTAAGGTGCTGATAGACTTAGCATTCACTTGTAATGAGCATTCTGCAAATGTTACATCACAGAAAAATTACGAGAACATTTTACCGAGCATTTTAGATTCAGATTAGTTTTGCCACCATCTTCTGTTCGCTAGAATGCTCATGATGTTCGTAGCAATATTTAGCTCTATGCTCGGCTCGGCTCGTGGCTCGGCTCGTTGTCCAGTTCGACAAATATAAAAACGGCGAATGCTCGATGTTCTGTTACAAGTGAATGCTCAAGTCTATCAGCACGTTTGGATTTGGTTTGATACCAACCCTATACTCTCCGTTCACAGTTATGTTAAAATGACTGTAAACGGAGAGTGTTTACAGTCATTTTACCTCTGACAGATGTAAAGACACTCAAAATAAGAGCGGTCCATGTATGTTGATCAATGGCTAATGCTCGAGTCGGCGAGTTGAATTATTCCTGTGACACATAATTTGAGTATTTTAAACCGTGTTTTACATCTGTCAGAGGTAACATAACTGTGAACGGAGAGTATAGGGCTGGTATCAAACCAAATCTAATAGACCTATTACAAGCTCATTTGAATTGCCTTTTCTGATCCTACCACCCGTTCAGACGGCAGAATTTCTCAAGAGTTGTCAAAGAGCTTGTTTATTTAATGTTCTGTATTTTGTAATTTGTATTACATGTACAATTTCAATCGAATACTTATTATTTATAATAATCTACCTAATTGGATTCAGAGTAAAGAATGAGTTTAAAGTCATTATCATCATCTCAGCCACAAGAAGTCCACTGTTGGACATAGCCCATTGGGATTTTAGAGTATGAAAAATAGTAATAAACCATGATAACTCACGTAATATTACTCCGAACAGGTTCAATTATTTAGTGCCGTGACTTTACTTTGGACAATAATTGGAATCGAGAAGATCTTATGATAGTTTTTACCCCGAAATTCAGCCAACGGGATGGCTTTTTTTCAGCAAAATTACTTACCATATTATGTGTGTATGGTATTTGTGTTATTACACAAAAGTTAATCTAAAAAAAACACGATAGCGTTCGGTCATAACACTTCTGCGGTAAATGAACATTCCCACAAAAATATTATCAGACTATTTGATTTAAATTTGTTTTATGGGAGAGTTAATATTTGATCATTATATAACTAGTAACTTTTTAATTTTATTCTATTCAGGTATATTGTGATGTAAAAGGATATAAATGTAGTATCCTCTCTCCTTTTGTCGTATCCATCATGATGATCTTCAATCAATATTATCCCTATTATATTGCTGGGATTCCTCGATGGATGTAAGAAGAAACTAACGTAGCGTGGCGTACTCACGCAGCTACGCCATTCTATTATCGGTTAAGGGATATTTTCCAGCCATTTACAGATCATTGATTTAATTTAGCTACTGTCTTTTTTATGTAATAGATTGGCAAACGAGCATCGACGGCCATCCGATGTTAAGTGATCACCGAATTCATTCAACAACAGCCGGAACCCTAAAAGAAAATTAAGATTTACAATAGACATTTATGATTATCTAGGATAAAAGTATCTGGGGCACCGGTTGTATCATTGTTCCCGCAGCCCCGCCCATCTAGGCGGATAGGTGGCAGTCAGTCAGGTTTTTAGTCGGTATAATCCTCAATGGTTGTAAAAGGGAGATCCCGACATACCCTCGCCCCTCCCCAAGCGGCGGGGCATGCAGTAATGCATTTTTCTGACTTAACAAAAAAGTATAAAAGTATCTATCGATAACTAAAATACTCGTACATATCAAACGATAAAATTAAATACAAATTCTTTTCTTCACAGAAACAAGCCATGCTCGTTCGGCAGTTAGAAGAGGAGTTAAGACTGCGCATGCGTCAACCGGCACCTGAGCTGCAACAACAGCTAGAAGCCCTGTTCGGCGAAAATGAACATTTGCAAAGGGAAATAGCAATACTGAGGGACACTATTAAGGTAAATTAATTAATTAAATTGGTAATTAAATAAATAAATAAATAAATATTTTAAAGTATTTCAAACCTTGTAAGTACTTAGTTAATTTAAAATAAGAGGGCCCTGGACTTCACGACACAGGGAATCCTAGTGTGAGTCTGGGAATCAATGTACTTTGTAACAACATGCTTGAGAAATAAATAAATGATTATTATCTTACAGGGAAACCTAATGCTACATTTTGTGAATTCACTCATAGGACAATTTAAACAGATTGATTTTGTCCGCAATTTTATTGAGAGTGCACTTTTTGTAAATTAAACCTCGGAAATTGAGGAGCAGAAATGATGATTATTATTGTTTTATTTGAGTGCCATTTCTTAATAGAATTTTTAGATGAAGATTTCGTTAAATCAACAACCAAATTAAATTTTTTTTTCTTACTTTATGAATTAATGTGACGCGTGTTACAATTATCAAAATTATATGGCTTACTTGCTCACATTTTAAAGTGGATATCTTCGCTTATATAACAACACTTACTTAACAGTAATTTTTGTAAAAAATTTAGGATGAATGAAATATACCAGTATTTGTATCTCCTGAAAACTTGTCAAATTTTACTTACACGGTATTATTGCATCGTCTCATAGTCAACAATATCGCGTAAGTAATTTTTGTAAAAATTTTAGGATGAATGGAATATAAACAGTATTTTGGATCTCCTGAAAACTTGATAAATTTTACTTGTGCGGTATTGTTGCAAGCGACGAATTGTAGCCTCTGATAAATTTAAAATATGAATCGTTTTTTCAATTCAGTCGGTTTGTACACGTTAACATATTCGAATGTGACCAAAAAAACTCTAAAATTTGTCGAATGGTTTAAAAGTTTGTTTGGTTTAAACTAAACTGTGATTTTCACATATCTCTTTTTTATTCGTAAAGTAGTGTAAAATAAGATAGTTTTAATTAATTAGAATGTTAACTAGTGTTTAATGAAATTAATATTTTTGTATAGGAACTAGAGCTGAGGATCGAAACGCAGAAACAAACATTACAGGCAAGGGATGAGAGTATTAAAAAGTTACTTGAGATGCTACAAAATAAAGGGATGGGTACGTTGTTTGATATAAGTAGAATGAAATGTAGAACTAGGATACGTAGTAACAAAAGATAACACTATTCTGACTACCGAAAGCCGTGCAACTTTGTTTGCGTATATACGCGTTCCCGTAGGAATTTCAGAAAATCCGTTCATAGCGGATGTCTACATCCTATAAGGAATCTACCTGCCAATTTTCAAGTTTGTAGGTTATATATATAAACATAATAATAATAATTCAAACATAATAATAAGAGAGGTAGGGTACAGCGGATAATCCGCTCAAATCGGAGCAGCCCGTCTGGGGAAGGACCTCCACCTTACGGAAGATCGTAGCCAAATAGCATTGGTTAGTTGGCCATGTTGTGTACCTACGGTGGGTAAGGTCTTCAGAGCTCCACTTGGGGGGGTTGGGAGAGTTGGCAACGCGTGAGTGATACCCCCGGTATTACAAGCGTCTATAGGCTACGGTGATGCTTACCATCAGACGTGCCGTATGCTTGTTAGCCAACTTTGTGGTATAAAAAATAATAATAATATAAATTCTAATAATAATCTAATTGTAGAATAATAAAACTTAGAATAATTTTCAGGCAAAGAAGAAGAAAGGCAAATGTTCCAACAGATGCAAGCGATGGCACAGAAGCAGGTAATTATCATTGCTTAAAAGTATGTCCGTAACGCATGCCTTTGTTAGCGAAACGAAGCTTCCAATAAACTAATGAAATTATTGGATACTTTGCATAACTGAAATGTTTCCTACACTGTGTAGTCGTTGTAGTTGCACGTCACTATGCTTCCTTATATTTATGTATTGGTATTATAATCCACATGGGCGTTTTATTTTGTGATACCTTCATAATCGTCACTGTTTCTGTTAGAGCTGTTCTTGATAGTTTCATTTCATTCATTTGACTTACGCCGAATGTTACTGTCGCGATGCCTTTTGTGTTGCGAACACCCGTGGCTTCACAATGTTCAATTCTTGCTTTCACTTCCACGGTCTAAGCCTCTGTAACACTGTCAAGCTTGTACCCCGAGCACTTCTCTCCATTTCTTAACCCTACCACTGACACGTCGTACAATATACTCAAAATTCAAAATTTAACTCCGTGAACGTTGATTCCAATTCGGCCAAATACACAGAGAAAGACACAGAGACACAAACCGATCACGACATTGCATGTTTAGCCGCTCATCATGCCCCCGTCACAGACCTTAGTGAAGACCGTCTCGTATTTTGTTATTGGACATTAATTTGAGCAATCATTTTAGATGCAAAATTTTCTTTTAACCGCCTACGCCTGGGGCTGCGTCCGTCATCGTGACGACCTCTTTGTCTCGTGTCATGGACGCTGGTAGTTTTCGCGGACCGTTCTAGGCCCGCGCACATCTGGAGCCCGCGTCCCAACAATTAAGCGCAACCTTACCACCGTGTGGCAATGAGTTTGTGAACAGGGTAAATGATACTGTACAGCAAGGCGAGGAATGCTCGATCTCGACCCTCGATAAACTTGAAACAGTACATGACATTCTCAAGAAGATTGGACTATGTAAGGTTGGTTTTATAAAATTAAAATAATAAATCAACCGGTGTCTGGCCGATCAGTACCTAAAGTGATGAATCACTGGTCGCTCATTGATTTTTAATTCATGAAGCAGATGTTTTGATTTAGGGATGGCAAGTATATCCTAACTAACCCTGACGACTAATGGCGAGTGCAGCTAAAAAGCGGGGCCCTCAGCCAGCGCGCCACTAGGCGACTGCGATCCGCCGAGCAGTCCCGCGCGTAAATTAGCGGGAAGCAGGCTCCAGAGGTAGCAGCCCCAGCGAGGCGTGGACGAGACGCGTCGCCTGTTGTAGGTAGGTTGTATGTTGAGAGCCGCCGTCGGCGGCGGCGGGCGGCGGCGGCGGCTGACCGTCTCGCGTGACTGGCAGGAGCTCAAGGCGACGGCAGACACGCTGCGGGCGCTGCAGACGCAACTGGAGCGCGCGCTGGCCGCGGCCGGCCTGCCGGGCGGCAGCGCGGGCGCGACGCTCACGGCGGTGCTCGAGACCAAGGAAGCGCGCATCGCGACGCTGGAGCGGCAGGTCGTGTTGCTCGAGAGCGAGCTGGCCGCGCTCGTGTCGCCGCCGCCGCCCTCCCTCGCGCCCTCCCACGCCTCGCTTTTCGATAAAGCCGAACCTCCCTTCAAGAGACAAGTAAGTTTTCTGCTGAACGACGTGCGCGTGATGAAGGACGGGCGCACGAGCGCGCCGCCGGCGCGGCTGCCGCGGCCTGCGCTGCGCGCGCCGCACACGCGGCTCTCGCCCTACTATAGTGCCACCACTCTGTGACTCCGTCGCGTCGTCGACGAGTTACCGTGTCAATTTCTCGCTTTAAGTCCGAACTTAGCCGAAGTCGTCGCCGACTGTGTTGACTCGTAATATTTTTGTGTAAACTTGTTCGTTGTTAAAGCTATTTTTATTAAAATAAGAGGAATTATATTCTTGAAAGATGTCGATTGAAATATTTTTGTTAAATAGGGCCTTAGAGAAAGCGAATATATAAATTTAGATGTAAATTGTATGGTTAGATGAAACATGTGAGATTGATTACGTTGACACCAAAATTGATGATTATCGATAGACTGTTTTAAAATAAAGACTGTTTTGAGGTCGTATGCATCGAATGAAATCTTCGAGTACGTTTCTGTGAAGTTCCTTCAAGTATTATGATTTGATCATGTTGTGCTTTCGGTGTGTCGCAACCCGTACGGCTTTGGTCCCGCGCCACCCGTCATCATAGACTAGCTCATCACGACCCGACCTCCATGTAGTCGTCATGTTTCATCGTTTCTCTGTCACAGTAACGGTAGTAAATGTATCACAACATAGGCGCCCGTGCATCAACGATGTTTACTGTTCGACTTTTGATATAATCTTAGATATTCGAGCCTGGAAAACTTTCTACCGATACACGAAAGATTTACCATTATTTAGTATTTAGTATAGAGAGTTTTCCAGCGATAAATGTCCATTGTACTTATTAAAAATCGGTTCATTTCGTGATAATAATAATATTAAGTCGTGAATGATATACAGTTCGATTGTAATGCATGCGGATTTTATGAGAGTGTGGAAGAATGCCGAAATGTCTTCCGTAGCACTGCTAAGTAATAACCTACGATCAAAAGGTGCTGGAAACATTTCGTATATAATAATAATAATTTTATAAGAAAGCTTGCGACGCTTTTCATAACCTCGGTACTAACACTAACTTTGGTGATCATTACTATATTGTAGATTTAAAGTTTTTTAACATTAACAAATCATTTTCGCCATCACTTTTGCCTACGTAGATAGTTATTTTTTATTGGAAGCTAAGTCATTTTCCATTTGTTTGTTGATAACTAATTCTATACCGAATCCATCCGAATGGTGGAATGATGTTTAGCTGGACGAATTCCGGCTGGAGATCCAGAGGCGAGACCAGGAGATCCTGGCGATGGCTGCGAAGATGAAGGCCCTGGAGGAACAGCACCAGGACTACCAGCGCCATATAGCCGTTCTGAAAGAGTCGCTGTGCGCCAAAGAGGAACACTACAGCATGCTACAAACAGATGTGAGAAATTGTTGTTTATATTTGTAATAGGTACCTATTCTTCTTTCTTTATCTTCGGTTTAAACTTTATTTCTCGCTAGAAGACCGCCCCGGTTCGCACGGGTTTTAACTAAGGATTTTTTTGAGAATATAGCCGAGTAACCCCTCTTTCTTTGTCTTCGTTTTAAAGAACTTTATTTCTCATTCGGACCGTCTCGGCATCGCACGGGTTATACTAGACTAAAAATCTCTATTTTTTTAAAAATATGGCCTATGTAACCCGGGTATAATGTGCATTCCCAACTGTGAAAGAATTTTTTAAATCAGTCTAGTAGTTTTTGAAAAAAAATACAAATATTTCCTATTTTTTTTATATTAGTCATTCAGTCAGTTATTCAGACATAATCGTCACTTACATGAGAATTATAAATTAATTACTTTGGTTAACTCTTTCATTTGTTACTGTACAATGAGATATAATATATCTTGAATACTATTTAAGGCCTCATTTAGACGACGCCACTTTCTTGCACATTTAAGAGAAATAATTGCATGTAATCTAGTGGGAGCAATAATTTGTCCTTCAAAAATTGTGAGCAAACTGTCGTTTAGACGGTGCATGTCAATTATTGCTTTGACATTATTGTATGCCACAGGCAAAAAACTGGCATGATCTAAATGAGCCTAATGACTGCACTATACGGTTTAAAACATTGGTTTTGGAACCGGAATTCAAAACAGTGTGGACAAGAATATTTGGTTTGAAACCACTGTCGACAGAATTTTAAAACGTTAAACAGACAATATCTGAAACGCATTTTAATAAAGTTATTGTCACATTAACTATAGCTGTCCTTGTCAAACTAAAGAAGAAAAAAGGCGATAGCTTGAAAACCGTGTAGCGTACTTTAAATTTAATCTTTCATACTGTCTCTCTATTCCACTACTATTTACTAATATTTAGCAACAATAAAACAAATCAAAGAGCTGTTAATAATAACTAACAAAAGGTTGTTCGTCAGGTGGAAGAGCTTAAAGCTCGTTTGGACGAGAAGAGTCGACAGGTTGAGAAGAAGACGGCTACGGCGATGGCGGCTGCACACGAGTTGGCCGAACTGAGAGACCATTCCGAAATCAAAGATAGGAAGATTAACGTGCTGCAAAGAAAGGTAATAACTTTTGTGACGTAGGTAATGACTATGTTAAAATTGTAGATCCCGGGGATGGCACGCTAATTCATCAACACCCTCAGGCTGAGAACGACAACTTCCTAAAACGTCTATTAGGTACAAAAACGTGCGGGTCAATACCTATGCTAGCTCTACACTCTCGCGAAGTTCAGAGAAAACGAGAGTGTGGACTGACTTTCCGTCTTTACTTTCCTTTGTCTGCTTTTGTGCCTAATTTTACTTCACTTCAGTCAACTTCGGGAAAGCTAGCTACAAAATAATGCAAATCGTAGTTTCATTATGTAGTAATGAAGGAAATACTGAGAGAAAAAGTTTCAGTAGTTCCTTCAGAGGAACTACTAATGGAACTATTCGGAACATGCAAGGCAAATTCCCTTCAACTTCCAATCTTGCTAAAATTTTATACATTCCTTAATTTGAGCTCATGTAGAAATTATTCAACTTTGTCTTAGTTTAAGTTTTTATATTTATTATTAGTAACTGCAGTCCTGCAGGCAGTATAATACTTATGTTTACAATGAAATTAGTTTAATGCCCCATATCTCAAACTTGGTAGCCAGCACGGAATATTTAATATGAGTTCCTAGTTACGACATATAAATTTCAAGTTAGTAGACAATCTATTACCTTAATTGCCTCAGATAAGAGTTAGCCTGTTCGTAATTAGTTAACTGGTCAATATATTTCATGGGACTCAGTTCATTTTAACTACTTGGTTTAATGCAATGAATCTTTTGCGGAAATCAGGGGTCTTCTCTTAATTATTTGTTACGCAGAAGCGAACTGAAATAGTTTCCGCTCTGAACTTAATTTTTGGTTGTTATAATTATAGTTTTTATTTTTTAAATATTTTTGAAAGAAAAATTCTCACCTCGCTCCAGGTGGGTTTCGGACCCACGTCCTTTCGAAAATCGGCCGAGAAGGCTCGAAATCAGTTGGAAGAGCATACGGATTTCAAGTCTTATTACAAAGAGTCGTAATTCTAAGGCAAAAATCTTTCTAATTCTTAGCGGTGCAAAAATTGAAACTGAATAATTTCATTGGACACTAATCCAAGAAAACAGTGATCAGATAGAGACTGGACTCAGATGAGAGAGAAAATCGATATTCTCTTAAGATAAAATTACATAATCATCTGGATCATGTTTTGTTGCATTTAAAATGTCTACTATCTTTACCTTTATGACTGATTCCTTTTATGACGTCAGTAAAATGAGTAAGATCATAAACGAATCGAGACTGTATTTTTGTGTTGAGTGAATGTTTCAAGAATTTTAGTTTAACTTGAATTTTTTTGTTGTTAGAAAGATAATTTTGAGAATCTCATTTAGTTCATGTTAAAATCTAATTGTCTTTTATCTTATTTAATGCTATTTACATGTTTCGTTTTTAGAATGTGTATTCTTATTATGTGTTATATCATATTTATGTTTGTATATGTCTTATATTTTTATTTTACCATCGACTGATTCTAGAAATAAAATTATGAGAAATACATATTATGTATACTTAGTTTTAAAACTCTGGCCATCGTTCGCGTTGGTAGTTGTAATAGTTGCCATTAATATACATATGTAAAAACCCCTTTCTAATTATTTTTTCTAATTTTATTTATGGCTACATTGTTCCTTGCAATTTAGCTAGTTTTTATTATTATTTTATTTTATTATTTCATCATCTATACAACTTTTAATAAATCAAGTATTTCGATAGCTACATGACTATGTTTCAACAAAATACAAAAGTGTTATCTTTCATTATTTTCCAACCGATAATTGTCCACTGAAATAATTTTCATTCCTGAACGGACGCGACACGATATCCACACATTAAACATCAAACGATACTATTGATTATGAGATATGATATTATATGGCATAATGTTATGTGTTATAAGTTTAGATAAACCTATTCAATTTATTTTCATGTTGTTTCTATACAAAAACAGATTAAATGCTAGTCGGACTTGTGCACGAAGGCTTACTTACACCATCAACTTTTTATAATGGGTTTTCTTTACAGCTTTAATTTACTTAATGGTGTCTTTATTCCGCGAAGCAGATATAAAACAAAATTTTATAAAAAATAAAGAAAATGTATATAATTTGCATATTCTCCAATTATTATTTTTAATAAAACCGAAGCAAAAGCGGCTTGGTAACGGACTCTTTCAAATTTATCAGTTATTGTTTTTTTTTATTGTCAGTAAAGACATATTCGATTTTATTTACTAACTAAACGATCAGTTGGCGGTGGTCATTTAATATTAGGTGACCGGGATTGTCGTTTGCCGCCCTCTTAATTAAAAAAGGACCAACTATTAATAATAGTGGGTAAATTATTCCATCATAGACATTCGTCTGGACTGGATCAAAGTCTCCAAGAATTTGTATGAAACTATGAAAGAATGACTTCTATAGATGGCGTATTACTGATACAAACTAAATTCTACTACAAAATCTATTCGTAACTAATGAAAAGCCAACAAGTCCGGTTAGGTAGACTAACTTGTAATTAATTAGTTTCAGTATAAAGCCTGTAAGGACCAACATCTGATAATGAAACTTAGATCCTTCTATCACTTTATAATTAGTTCCCTGCCGTCCTTTTAATTGTGTTTTAGATTTACTTTATTTACAAAGCCTTATTGATTTGTGTTTATTTTTGTTTTGCTAGTGAAGTTTTTGTGCTAGTCTTTTGTTTTCAAGGTATGTTTTATTCTGTTTTATTTCAATTTATTTTATTTTATTTGCCTACTTTAGAAGTTTGAGTAACATTACGTAATTTTCAGATCGAAAACCTCGAAGACCTACTCAAAGAAAAAGATAATCAAGTAGACATGGCTAGAGCTAGATTGAATGCCATGCAAGCACACCATTGTTCATCAGAAGGCGCCCTCTCCTCCCTAGAAGAAGTTATAGGAGATAAAGAAAAACAAATACAGCAGTTGAGAGAGCAAAGAGACAGGGCTGAGCACGAGAAGAACGAAGAAAGAGAGTTACATGAGAGAGAGATAGCAGAATACAAAATGAAGTTGCACGCTCTTGAAAGCGAGGTTGAAAAGCTTGGGGCTAGACTCGAAAGAGCACAGGCTGAAAAGGATAGACTCGAAGCTAAGCTAGAGAGCTCTCAATCTGAACTAGGGAAGTCTAAAGCTGAACTTGATAAGGCAGCAAGTGAGGTCGGCAGGTCAGGTGCTGACTGGGAAGCAGCGAAACAACGCTTGGCGAGGCTCGAATTAGAAAATGAGCGTCTCAAACATGAACTTGAAAGATCTCAAACAACTTTCGGTAGAAGTACGTTGACAACGTCTCAAGAATTGGATAGAGTCCAAGAAAAGGCCGATAAGTCTGCTACCGAATTAAGGCGAGCTCAAGCTGAGTTGAGAGTGACTCAAGCGGACGCAGAAAGAGCTCATAGCGAAGCGGGCGCTTTGCAAGAGAAGTTGGAGAAATCTCAAGGCGAAGTTTACCGACTTAAGGCCAAACTTGAAAATGCACAAACAGAACAAGACAGCCTTAAGGAGGAGTACGATCGGTAAGTGAAATTTGATTCATTTAGTTATTAGTCATCTGAATTTGGATCCTAAATTTAAATATTCACAGAAAAATGTACGTGAAGATAAAATAAATTTTTAACAAAGCTTGTATTTTTATTACTGAATGAATATTTATAATAGCTGAAGTCTGTGTTTCTATTTTTGTGGTAAAAATCGTAAAAGTATACGCTAGGCGTAAAATTTAACATTTGGATAGTAAAATCCAAATTTCTTTGCTTAGAATACAATCATCCATAAGCCGACTGCATTCGGAGCGCGACAAAGCTGTAGCTGAATTAGACAAAGCTAGAGAAGAGCTGGAACGTACTCAAGCTACTCTTGGCAAGGCTCAGTTACAACAGGACAAGCTACAAGCTGCATTGGACTCAGCTCATTCAGAGATAGACAAGCTGCAAGAGAAACTGGATAAATCTGCTGGTGAAAATAGAAAGGTCAGTTTTATTTATTTATTTTACAAAAACATATATAAAATTACAGACAGTGCATTAAAAACATTTATATGCTACCTGGTCTAGTCGTAGTAGTAATCAAATTCAAAACTTTTATTCAGAGAATAGGTCTTTGCAAACACTTTCTATTGTCAGAGACATAATAATAATCATAAAAGAAAGTAATATAAATCGAAATCGTGAGTAGCCCAACGGTGCATGTATCAAAAATTAATAAACCGTTAGGACTATTATGAGAAAAGGGATAGGAAAAGATTTGTACTTCTAGTTCTCTCAAGAACATAATGCTGTTTTATGCCGATATTTTGTGTGAGAGTGGATACTTCCCTGGTCGAGTTAGCCAATTTAATAAAAGCTCTACCACTCCAAATGGGTTCCTAGAATAAATTGATCCGTTTTTTATCAGATCGAACGGTTGTAAAAGAAAATAATGTTACTTTTCAAAATTTCATTTATGCTAAGCTACTTTTTTTTATTGATTAGTCCAAAGCAATTTCTCCGAACAAGAAAATTACTTGTAATCCAACAAATTGCTCATAGGTAACTTACGTTATTTAACAACAACAACATTCTAAGAATGCTTATTCATCAAATTACTCTTTTCGCTTTTAAAAAACCCTTTTGATGGCAGCATGTTAGGTATATGTACTTGAAATACGTATAGTCTACGTATTGAAAATCGAGTATACCCAGCACAATTTGTACGAAGAATAAGTTGATTATTCTATTAGAGAAATGGTAAATCAAGTGAAGTTTTTGGAGTGGTAGAGCATTTATGAAATAGCCCTCTTTCATAAAACGCTCTACTACGTAAAGCAGCAATGAATGCGTTTGGTTCGACTTATGAGAGAGTATGGAAAGAGAGGTAGGGCACAGCGGCTAATCCGCTCAAATCAGAGCAGCCCAGTCCACCTTGGAGGTCCTTCTCCAGAACACAGAAGATCGTAGCCAAATAGCATTGGTCTCGGCCATGTTTTGTTCCTACGGTGAGTAAGGGCTCCACTTGGGGGGGTTGACAACGCGTGAGTGATACCCCCGGTATTGCAAGCCTCTATAGGCTACGCTGACGGCTTACCATCAAGCCGGCCGTATGCGTGTTTGCCACCTTTGTGGTATAATCACTTCACACATCTAAGGGTAACCACTTTCCATCAAGTGGTCCGCTTGTTTGTTTGTCGAGAACCATCGTCTATTGTACCCAAAGTCGACAGCATCAGCTGTTTCAAGGGGTTTATATATCCGTCGTTTGAATATTATTCCCCATTCACAGCTTCAAGTGGACCGTGAGAAGCAAGCCTACGACTTCGAGTCATTGCAGTCTCAGTTGGACAAGGCGCTGGGCCAGGCAGGCCGCCTGCAGAAGGAGAGGGACACAGCACTGCTGGACTGCGACCGGTTCAGGGACAAGCACGATAAGGCACAGGTAAGGGAATGTTGAGAATATCGAAATGAAATCAGGGGGGCAACCATGAAAGTGTCCATCCGAAAACGAAACACATGGTCCTATCAAAAAAGACATTATTAGTTAGAATATGGTTCAAAACTGGTTAGAGTTCAACGAAACGTCAGTCCGTATTTTCGGTACATATTCGTATTTCTATATTTTAATTATGAACATTAGCTGTTGCCCGCGGCATTGAATCTTTTCGTTCTACTTTTATATAATTTGATAAATAATTGTGTAACTGATTCAGTTAGAGGTAGGTACTATAATATACTATAGAGTGGCACAAAAACATTTTAAAGTTAATCAGGCATTAATTCTCATGCAGCGTCTAATTTGATATAATAAATATGACTGTAATATCTATTGTAACCTACACTTAGCAAATAAACGAATTCAATTTAATTGATGTGCGATTGACTTTAAAATTTAATTCTAAAAGGGTTCTTTGTAGACCTCACTCACAGTGCGCTCTGAGGATGCTCCCCTATAATCTATTATAATAAAGCGGGTCCTTCTAATTCAATGAGGAAATCGTGCAATTTATCACTACATAGAATAAAACAAAGTCGCTTTTTCTGTCCCTATATCCCTATGTCCCTTTGTATGCTTAAATTTTTAAAACTACGCAACGGATTTTGATGCGGTTTTTTTTTAATTGATAGAGTGATTCAAGGGGAAGGTTTTAAAGTATCATACATTCCAAAATTCCCACGGGAAAGCGGGATACACGCAAACGAAGTTGCGCGGGTTTCGCTAGTACAGATTAAAAACTAACTGTCTGCCACCACTAACTCTTGACTCTTCCGCAACCTCGGCGACGCGACAGGATGGTCGTGCTGTGGATCAATTTGTTACCGACGCTCTCCAATCAATTACATTAGCTGACTGAAATGGCTGAAAACAAGAGAAAGATTCTACCTACTCTTCAGATATTTTAAACATAAATATATTTAAATCAAAAATACTTTAAACAAATTGTTAAGTCGAGTCGGGTGTTTGATAAATCTCTTTGTTTTGGGAATTCATTTAAAGTACAATATTTGAATTTCAAATACTTGTAACTTTGTTTTTAAAAAATCTAGCACTCCCCTTTGATCCCAGGAGTAACAAAGGAGGTTATAAAATGAAATCGTTTATTCAGATACTAATGTCTATTTTCATCAACCATCCCCAGCGTAGGTATTCCCTAACTCATACTTTTTATACCATCGCTTTATGCTATAAAGCTTTTTGTTTCAAATTGCTGTCTCTCGGGTAGTTGATAAGGAGGGAAGTACTTTCAATACTTCCTGCATCTAATTATTTCTTTCTGATTGAATTCGTTGTGAGTTCCAAGACAATTGTGTACCTAGTATCTCTCCCGGTACGTCAATAAGCTTCATTACGTATTGTCAATCTGAGATCATCACAGGAGACAACAACGATGGGAATTTGTGGTGGGCTAGTCATGTTAACTTATAGATTTGAATTTGAAATAATAACATTGTAAAATAATTTATAACACTGTAAAAGACGTGTCTAAGTGCCACAGAATAAAGTACTTTTCATTTTGAATAAAACTTTAAAAATAAGAAAATAATTACGATTTAACAATTCAAAATACCTGGCCATAAAAACTTGTACCAAAAAGGATTATAAAAAATTTATAAACTTTTTTTTAAGCTACGATTTGGTCATGTATGCCAGATGTTCCTCATAAAAAGGAGGCCACAATATTAAACCTTGGAACGTCCATGCTATTATTAATTTGGTTGGGAAGGAAACTGTGGACTTCTCCGATGACTGAATAAATAAACAGCCACGCAGTCAGGTCCGGCTTTTAATTATTAACAAGTAATGAAAACGGAGCCTATTTTAAACTGAATGTAATTTGTTTTAAACTAACTTTTCCTTACGATTTTGTCTGTCTTATATTGCCCAAATGCGGTGAGCAGTCACGAAAATTTTCAAATATTTTACATTAACATACTCACTAAATGTCATGGCATCTTCAAAAGCTAAATGTATCTCTAGACCGACAAAATAACATTGAAATAAACGTTGGTAGATACGGTGATGCTTACCATCAGGCGGGTCGTATGCTTGTTTGCCAACTTTGTGGCATAAAAAAAAATGTTACTCGAACCTCTATAATGTGTTTCAAGCATTCATATATATTTTTTCTAAGAACTTTTTACGGAGTAGGAAGTCCTGTCAATACTTCCTACTCTGACTAATAACTTTTTGTGTGTAATTCATAATCTATCTATCTAACATTCAGATTAAATTCGTTGTGAGTTCCAAGACAGCTTTAGCTACTCCCCCGGGACGTCAATAAGCTTCACTGCTTATTGTCAATCTTTTTTTGTTATTGTCAATCAGTGATCGCCGATTGATCCTGGCTTTACAGGAGACACAACAGTGGGAATGTGTGGTGGACTTGTCCCAAAAAGTATTTAAATTACGATTTCAATAAACAAGTACAGAAGTGAACAAAGATAAAATGAGGTTATAAATCACAAAAGAGATTGTCCTTGATTTTCGCCTATGGTCTAGTCTAGACAAAGAGGCGCCATCCCGACATTATTAATGTTGACTATCTCAACCGTTGCCAAGTCTCGAAGGCCATTTCTTCGAAGTCTCGTTTGTTCTTGATTTTTCAGCTTTCTCGACGTGCAACCCAAAAAAGAACAAAAACTTATCTAGATCCCCGCCGAGGTCTTTCCTTTAGACTATAATACCTTTGTGGTATAAAAAAAAAGTTATTGTATACATACAATATTAAATGATTTATGTAATTAATAAACTATATACGCTACTACCATTTCGGAAACAAAAGCAAAATGACCACTAGTAAAAGAAATGGTGAAAGAAAACCAGTTACCTATGGCCTTTTTAAACAGGTACAGTTTTTTTTAAAAGTATATTTTTGACTGTGAGATCTCACAAAAAGTCTGCATGGCGCAGATCATGCAGACTTTTTGTGAGCCGCCAATCGCAAACTCGATTGCACAAAATGTGTGTCGTAGTGTTTTGCCCAAATAATCAATTGATGGATCAACGCACAGCTTAATAGTAGAGGAGCCGACGATGCTAAATTTGTAGTCACTCGAGCGCTCTGGAAACCTATATAATTTCGAAGATTAGGTGAAGGAGTTACCCGATCCGAGATGATCAGCAGGAGGAGCGTCGACAGGCTTTCAAACATTTAAAAAAAAATCAGTGACAAAAGACTACTTACTTCACCTCGTCGAAATTTGCAGATTATATATTTCCCGTTATCCTTGAACTATTTACGTGCCAAGGTGTTTGTTTTTGCAAATTCACAACTCCCTTACGTCGCTTTAAAATCGGCAAATTATTTCAAGATATGGATTTTTTTGAACTACAGACAACCCCCTCATTTGAAGAGTTGAAAATATGGTGTTGATACTTATCAGGGTATCAGATATCCCCTACATCTTAGTCTGAATCTGACGCGCTCGAGTAACTGCAAAAATAACCCCTCTTCGGCTCCTCTACTATAAGCCACAGATCGTAGAGATCGGAAACTTGGTGAGTGTATTCTTTACATAACGTAGGCATCCTATAAGAGAGGATGTCCCGAAATTTATATTAAATATATATAATATTCTCAAGAAATCATTTATACAAGATCAATTAAACGATACTCGCCATCATTGTGATTATAAAATCGCTTGAGTCCATTTGGTTGTCGAAAAGCATTGATTTGTCTATTCGTAGTTAAGTCTGGGACGTAAATATTTTATGGGCAGGGCTATTCCTCCTCACGAATGGCGATCGAGATTTACAACGGGGGACAATTGTTGTTTTATGTAGGTGAACGAACGTTTACACTGACTTTTAGGGTGCGGTCATATAAACTTTAAACTATTAAAGCAAGTATTAAACTATGTACTTTATGCAACAGAGGCGGATTAAATGTCGAGAGCGCCCTAGGCAAGCACCGCATGGGCGCCCCTGGCGGCCATATTACAAAATTTTTACTAAATACCACGGGTAATAGTAAACAAAGATGACTGTATTTTATCTGTCTCATTGCATACGTTTTATATACCTGCACTACATAAATAAAATAAAAATTCTTGGACGAATCACAAAACGCCATCAAGTCCCAAACAAAGCAACTAAGCTGTTATGGGTACTACATTGCTTATAAATAGATATAAATACTTTTTTTTGTAAATGAACACTTATTATACTTGGAATCACCCAGACCAAGACAAACAGACATGTTCATGCACACAAATCTTTGCCTTGCGCAGGATTCTCAATCCATCTCATCATCATCATCTCAGCCACAATTTGTCCACTGCTGGACATAGGCTAACCCCCAAACGTTTCCAGTGCGACCTGCTGGCCTGCTTCCTGCGACTTGCCTTAGGTCGTCTGACCACCGTAGGCGGCCGTCCTACGCTGCGCTTTCCGGTACGTGATCGCCATTCCAGAACCCTTTTGCCCCATCGGACATCGGTTCTGCGCGCTATATGCCCTGCCACTTCAGCTTGCTGATGCGTTTGGCTACGTCGGTTACTTTGGTTCTGCTACGGATCTCCTCATTTTTGATTCGATCTCGTAGAGAAACCACAAGCATAGCTCATTCCATGGTTCGCTGAGTGACCGTTAGCCTTCTTATGGTCGCTCACTATGGGTAGTGAGCGACCACGTCTCGGATCCATACGTCATCACTGGCAACACACATTGCTCGAAGGTTCTTCGTTTCAAGCATTGAGGAATTTTGGACGAGAAGATATGCCGTAATTTCCCGAAAGCTGCCCGAGTCGGATTCGTCGATTGACCTCTTTTTCGAAGTTAGACCTACCTAATTGGATGGTTTGTCCAAGGTACTCGTCAACACCTTCGAGGATCGAGCTTCCAACTGAGACCGGGGCGGGTGTGACATGAACATTCGACATGATTTTCGTCTTGTCCATGTTCATTTTTAGACCCCATATCAAAGTCCTTGAGACACGATATTCGCTCCTTCAATGCTAAATGCATCAAGGAGTCGATTGAGCGAAATAAAGGTTCGAAATTGTTCGTAAGAGACATTATTGGGCAGATCCGGCTGACTAAGCTTAAGACGAAGGATGGTAGCATGGCGTCAACGACGGCAGAGGTGTTCAAAGAAGTCGAGGTTCGATGGGCAGCTTTATGATGCCTCAGTCACCAAACCCGTCAGCAGCAGAACTGCGAGGGACCCAAGAGCCACGCTAACCCAACATTACACCGAAGACAACCCGGACGTCAGCTTGTACGAGATTAGAATGGCTCTTAAACAGCTTTAGAACAACAAGGCGCCGGGCGAGGACGGAATCACTGCAGAGCTTTCGACAGCGGGTGGTACACCGGTACTTAAAGTCCTGCAGAAGCTCTTTAATTCCGTGTTATTCAAGGGCAAAACGCCTGAGGCGTGGAACAGAAGCGTGGTGGTTCTGTTCTTTAAAAAGGGCGATAAAACCCTCTTGAAGAACTATAGACTTATCTCGCTTCTGAGCCACGTCAACAAGCTGTTCTCAAGGGTCAACACGAATTGTCTCGTTCGCAAGTTATATCGAAGAGTTGACGTGCTTATACAAAAATCCCACCATGTCAGTTCGAGTACAGGAACAGAACACGATGGAAATCTCTTACACAGAGGCGTGAGACAGGGAGATGTCATATCTCTGAAACTGTTCACGACCGCTCTGGAAGATGCCTTTAAGCTTTTGGACTGGACAGGATTCGGCATCAACGTCAAGTATAGCACTCACCTTCGATTTGCCGACGACATCGTGATCATGGCGGATAGTCGCTGGAGGACTTAGCACCATGCTCGAAGGCCTCAATCGAGTTTCCCAACAGGTGGAAATCCATCAAATATGTAATTTTTTTATTCGTTTAAAAATTCCACGCGCCCGCGCGCCCCTTTGTTACCTCGCGCCCCAAGGCACGTGCCTAGTTTGCCTTAAGGATAATCCGCCACTGATGCAAGCAATGGGCTTTGTATCATATCACTGGCGCCTGGTAAACCCTTCCCGTGTCTATGTCAAGAGGCTCAAGACTACGTCACGATTAGTGTGGTGTGACATTAATCTACCAATATTC
This sequence comes from Endotricha flammealis, assembly GCA_905163395.2. NCBI lineage: Eukaryota > Metazoa > Arthropoda > Insecta > Lepidoptera > Pyralidae > Endotricha > Endotricha flammealis. Next base: position 3,501,170 of record LR990875.1, on the reverse strand, counting down.
AACTTTTTTTAAATTTGAAACACATTTAATATTAGAACGCGATAGTAAACAATTGAATGTCGATAAGAAAATTTTCACTTTTTCTACTCGAGCCGAATATTCTATTTGACTTTGAGGAAATGGTTGTAAGTAAATTATTTTTTCAACCAGATGGCGCTGTTTGAATTGTGTAGAATTTATTATTATTTTAGTCTCAATCACTTTTCCCATAATAAAACGAGTTAATATTATAAAGAGGAAACATTTGTGTGTTCGTGTGTATGTACCTATGTTTGTAATGAATAAACTCAAAAACTACTTGACTGATTTCAAAAATATTTTCACCGTTTACAAGGTACATTAACCCCGAGTAACATAGGCTACATTACATTTTTTTTTAAATTAGAGACCCTTAGTAAAACGGGGCAGTCCGCTAGTATTTTAGATAATGTCTTCAGGGGCCCGATTCTACTAACACAAATGCACCTATGGACTCTCAATAGTGTCAAGAGACATTTGTTTTGGACATAAACAATAAGTTAAACATTATGTTATTGTTTAAGTCCATAACAAATGTCAAAAACTATTCCACTGATACATAATCGGCATTCTTTTGAGATACGATTGAGACACCATTGAGAGTCCATTGGTGCAATTGTGTTAGTAGAATCGGGCCCCAGTCATCAGTGAATATTGTTACTGTTTATTCCCGTAAACAATAGAAAACATAAGCGTCCAAATAAACATAATTGGTAAGTTAATATTCGATTCCGAATAAGAGCTTGTTTCTGTTAACGAGGCATCTATTTCAACAAATTACGATTTCAAATGGCTGTTATTTTTTATGTCTCTCGTTCTATTTGAAAATCAAACTGAAAACGATTGTTGAAACATTATTGATTTATAATAATTGACCGCCCAGTGGCGCGTAGATTGATAGTGATCTACCTTCGACACCAGAGCACATTCGATCCTCGCCCGAGGCATACATTTATGCGATGTTAGGCGCGGGACATATGCAAGCAGCGTGGCGCGGGCGTGGCGCGGGCACGGTGCGATTCGTATGGAAGCGGCGCGGCGGGGCGCGGGCGCCCTCACCACGCCGTTTGTATATATATGTCCCGCGCCGCGCCTTATTTGTTTTTGTCTCGAGTCTGGGTGTTTTCTTTTACGGTTTGTGACATTTATTTCTCAAAACAGACTACAAATTATTCACTTACAACGAGAAACAGCACAGAACATAACATATTCTTAAGGAAAGCTTAGTTTTTTATCTCGGAATGTAGCTAGCTATTTTTGCTGCGGATCACCCCGGGAACTGAAATAACCGGATTACCTACGATTTACCTAGATTTGCGTTTCAGAATTGACACAACAAACCATAAACGACGTAATGCAATTTAGGCCGCATTTACATTTGCAATTTGATTTTTTTTTTTTTGGAATTACTTATTTATTTAATCACACATAACAGATTACAAATTATAGAAAGCCAACAAAGTATACAGGTTAAAAATTATAAAATCTAGTTTGTAATCCAAAAAAAGTGTGTACATGAAAATCAGGTGAGAAGAGTAAACTATGAATTAACTTATTTAAAAATACATAAGCTATACTATACAATGATAATACAGAACAGTAAATTTGTAAACACATCGGTCTTTATACTGACAGTTTGCGATATAATATGTCCTTGAGGGATCTTATATACAGAGACAGTTTTGGTAGAAAGATATCAAAAGCGGGGTTATCTCTGCAAAGTTCGTTGCACTGACGAACCATCCTAACTAGGGGGTTGTAGAAGGAAGTGTTATTATGATACACTTGAAGCAAAAAGTCCAGTTATATTGGACCTACGAGGACCCTATCTTAATAGAAATCTTTCGTCTTTACAGGCACTGGTGGCTAGAATCCAGAAAGAACGCGATAGTGCTCTGGCAGATGCTGCGAGCAGCCGCGAGCGGGCTGAAGCGGCAGCTGCGGCCGCCAACAGAGCTGCTAGGGAGCGCGACAGTGCTGCCACAGAGTTGGACGTGCTCCGAGAACGATGGGAGAAGGCACATCAACAACACCAGAAACTAACGGTAACTAATATTTACATCTTTTTTTTTACTGCCATATTTGATGTAATTTTTTCTATGGGATGATCAGTCAGACAGCAAAATATTTTTTTTGTTAGAAATTCGATGCAGTCCTGAGCTACAATAATAAATGGAAACATAGACTTACAATACATCGTCTGCTGTGTCCAGACATGGACATAGGCTATGTAGATTAGAGTACATATTTCAAAAGGTGAAAAAGGCTTCAGAATTTACCCCCTACACTACTTACACAGAAACTCACAAAATCTCTCTTTATTAATTTGTAATGTGAATTTTAAGTTTTTAATTGGTTTTTGTCAATAATCATATCACATTGAAACTAATGTTACAGATGGAACGAGATGGCGCCCTAACAGAGCTCGAGATAATGAAGGACAAACTCGACAAGTCCCTCTACTCCACGCAGAAGTCCATAGAAGAGAAGGAGACAGCGCACAAAGAATACGAGAAAATGCTTGAAAAGTATGATAGGTACACTATCTTCTCAATGTCGTTTTGTGTTGGTGGCGATGTGAATGTTAGAAAATACATAAGTACTCTTTACTCCCCAAGTTACACTAAACTTTCTGTCTTTACAGATCACAGAACGAAATATACCGACTTCAAAACAAGATAGACATTCTAGAAGCAGACAAAGATCGTATTGAACTTGAATTGGAGAAGAACACACACGTGTCGACAAAATCTCGAGAGGAACAACGTAAACTACAAGATGAGTTGGCTAGACTGCAGGAAATGTACGACAGAGCTTCTTTGCAATTGAGCAGGACAAAAGAACAGGAAGAAAAGGCTAAGGAAGATATGGATAGACTTAGCGTTGATATTGAAATGGTTAGGGAACGATACGAGAAGAGCCAGATAGAACTGAGAAGGTATCAAGCTGAAAAAGAAAAATTAGTAGCTGATAATGAGCGATTGCAATTCGAATATGAACGAGCAATGACACAATGCGGTAAAGCCCAAGCTTCAAATGAAAAGACACAAGAAGAAATGGCCAGAGTACAGATAGAGCTCGAGAAAATGTATGATAAACATGACAAAGTATCAGCAGAGTTGAGGAGAGTGCAGGCAGAGGTTGATAAGCTTAAACAAGATGCAAGTGGAGCAAGAGAGGAGGCGGAGAGGTATGCAGCACGTTACGGGAAGTACCATGACACAAAAGAGGAACACGAAAGAACTAAATTGGAAGTGGAACGACTCCGCGCGCGCCTAGAGAAGACAACATTAGACCTGGAACGAGCACGCAAGGCTGAGGAGGAAGTAACCCGTCTACGATCGGAACTTGAACGCGTCGAAGGCCTCCGAGGTAAATACCAATTCGAACAGGATAAATGGACTAACGAACTAAATAGAATGCAAGCGGAGATGGATAAGCACCGCGAAAGATACGAGGCATCGCAAACAGACATCCAGCGTCTGCAGGCAGAGAAGGAACAAGCAGAGACGAAATTCCATGAACTAAATATTCAACTAGAACTGTCAAAGAGTGAGGTTACCAAACTTAGTGGAGCATTAGAGAAGCAAAGAACCGAACTTGAACGTGCTCATATTGAGTGCGAGAAGTTCAGAGATAGATGTGAGAAGCTTAAGCTTCGATCTGAACAGTTGGACAAAGACAATGAGAGACTCAAAGGTGAATTGCAGCAGATCGAAAGGATGAAGTTACAAGCGGTGGCTGGAGACAAAGCAAGAACCGAAGACAGACTCGAAATCGAGCGTCTTCGTGATAAATTAGAAAAAGCTATACAAGCGAGAGACTCTACAGAAATGGAGGCTGGTCGCTTAGCTAAGGAGCTGGAGAAATCTCAAATGCACCTTTCTAAGTATCAGGAGACCAATGAGACAACACGGGTAGAGTATGATAGGATGACGAATGAATTGGGCAGAATGCACGAGCGCCTTGAACGAACAATTCTAGAAATGCGACAGATTGAACAAGAAAGAGATGCTCTTAGAGCAGAGATACAGAATACAAGACGTAATGTGGAACAGCAACAGAGAACCTTGGACCATCGAACGCAAGAAACGTTAGTGAAACTTCAACAAGAGCTTGCCCAGTCTGTTAGAGATAGAGAAAAGATGGCTTCTATATTAGAACAGAGAGATAAACAGGCAGATGCTATAGAAAAGCAAATAGTGAAGTTAGAAGCAGATACAAAACAACTAACAATCGAACGCGATCAATTAGTTGCTCAGCTAGAGAAATCTCAAGACATGTTGGTAAATTTCCAGAGAGAACTAAACTCTTCAGAGGCAGAGTTGCAGAAGCAGCGTGAAGAAGTACGAAGGTTGAAAGAGGAGCAAAGAAAAATGGCGCAGGATTCGGAGCGTGGTACTAAATCCGTCCTGGAAGGCCGTGATAGAGAAATCACTAAATTACAACAACAAGTCCAAGTTGTTACAAAAGAGAGAGAAATAATCAGACAACGAGCGGAGAAAGCGGAAAAAGACGCCCAAAAAGTTGGAGAGATCGATAAATGGAGAGGCGCCGTCGAAGCAGAAAAAACAAAAGCAATCGCAGCAGAAAGAGCTTTGTCCGAATGCCAGCAACGCTTACAATCTTTGGAGAAACAATTCCAGGCACAACAGCAGCAATTGCAACAGCTTCAAGCGCGAGGACCGTCCGACGTGCGGGAGGTTCAAAAGCAGCTTGAAGCGGCGCAAGCGGAGTCCCGTTCGCTCGCGGTCGAGAGGGAGCGTTGCCAGTCGCAGCTCGAGATGCTCGTTCAGGAATTGGAAAAGAGCCAGGTCAGTTGGAGGATCGCCCGGCGACGAGCGGCTGTCGGGATGGCAATGCGTGGTTGAATCGAGTTTTCATTTTAACGTTAAATATATAATATAAATAATTCAATAAAATTTAAGGAAAAAACTCGATTGAATCGCCAAAAAGTCGCGTGCGTTGTCTGCTTACATCATTGCACCGGTGTTACCGAGTAGATGTTTTTGATTTCGATGTTCATACATTTAATTTTGTTTGGGGTCATCATGTCGGTCATGTACATTGTTGTTGTATAGTTAGCATGCCTCCCACAGCCCACAGGGCATCCTCCAACCCCACTTTACAATTATTCGTATTTATTTTATTAGTTTCATCATCGCAGTGTTTTTACGATCGATTATCATGAATGAATGTTGTATTCGATACATCGAGCAGATTGTTGCACCTTACATTCCGATCACTTTGCACAAATAGACATGATCCTCCCCGTCAGTGAATGCCATTAGTGAAGAATGTTCGGTGCAAGAAACTTGCCACTGGCTTCGTGTTTCCAAATTATAATTGTTAATAGTTTTATTCTCTTTTTCAGCATTTGCTACTGTTTTGTGTATATTTGCGTAATTTTTCATCGCCACAATTAAATGAATTTCGAAGTGATTAAAAATTTTGTCATTGAATTATTTGGCCTGTGAGAATTTATGTGTTGCGAATTTTTATGTGTAAAAAGTTACGCTTATTTTCATGTTCAGAGAAATTGAATCTAGCATCAATGCTTATGTAATTGAAAATTTTCGCTATAAAGTATTTAGTGAATCTTGTAATGTGCCAGAATTTACTTAGACTTTTCTATCTCTGATTAATTTATTTCGATCGCAGCTCGATCTACACGAAGCGAACAAGAAACTTCAGGCAGCTGGCGCTCAGAACGCAAGAGCTGGGGACGATACAGCCCAAGCTAAACGGCAACTACAAGAAGAATTCAAGAAGTTGGAGGACGCGAGGAGACACTTCGAGGAACAGAGAAGAACATTCGAGAATAAGAGGAAAGACGTGGAAGAGAAGGAGAAGTCGCTAACGGAATTAGACCGACAGTTAAAGAAGAGAAAAGAGCAAATGGACCAAATGGAAGCATCATTGAGGAAGGTAGGAAAACACGTGTTATAATATACAACGGTCTCGTATATATATGTTTTTAAAACAAAACTGTATAATATTCGGTATAAAACTGTCGGGGTCTCGGAATAAAATCAGTTTCAATCTCATCTCAAACTCACGCGCTATCCCATTCAATTTTATTTATTTATTTGGACAACAAAACAATAAACTACTACATAACATTAAAACTAAACTAACATTAAAAAATTAAATTATGTCAAAACTTAAAACTAATATTAAAAATTAAAAAAGGTATGTTCCCTGTGGCAACCCAAAATGCTAGCAGCCTTACCTCGCTGAATGGCGATAGATATGCCGTTTGATTAAAAACCAATAAATATTACAGGCTGGCGGTAGTACGGCAGCGGTATCAGACCTGAACCGTAAGCTGACAGACTCGCAGAAGGAAGCTGAACAGTTGAAGACACAAATGGAACAAAGCAAAGAGGAGGCGAAGCGACTGACAACAGAGACGGAGAGGTTGCTGCAATTGGTGCAAATGTCACAGGAAGAACAGGCGCAAAAGGAGAAACAGATAATGGATTTGCAGCAGTAAGTCTTGTGATTTTAGAAGAAACTTTCATCAAAATTAAAATCTCTTTAAACTTAAGTTATTAAGGATCGTGGAAACTAATGGAAGGAAAAATTTGTATATTTCGTAAATTATTAGAGAAGTTAGGGTGAGAAAAAGAAAGTGAATTCCAGGCAAATATATGACTTAAAAACATAGACAAAAATGTGTGTAAAAATGTATAAAAAGGAGTTCGGAGGAGTTTGCCACACAAGTAAAAATCTTTTTTTTTGTAACTTGTATTCATGTTTCTTTTCCAAATAGTCACAATATTTTAAACAGGATTTAAATAATTATGGTATTCATAATTTCAGGTCTGTGAGAAACATGCAAGCCAAACTAAAAAGTCAGCAACAAGCACAAGCACAAAGAGAAGAGGTATATTTGACAATTATTTATTTAAATGATATATTAAATGACTGTGATAATAATATGCATGAAATTTCTAACATCTTAACTTATATTTTATGTAAATAATGTAAAATGGCACTCAATACCTACTAACTTGAAGAATACTTATATAAAGGCATCAGAAGATTTTCGTCCCCTGTAACTTGCTGCTTACTACACAATAATACACTTGGAGACGATTTAACATGTTGTTTTGGCCGCTTTTACATCTGCAAGAAATTGCCGACAGCTGTGTCCAACAGAGTAATTTCTAGTTAACAAATTCCGCGAGTTCTTTTTCTAGATATTGCAAATGTAAATGTGGCCTTAGTTCCAGTTTACCTATCTGCCAAATGAATTGTCGAATTACTACTAATCTCTTTATCTACATAACAGTTTTATCAGATAGATAGGTTATACTTTGTGTACTAACCAAAACTAACTTTCTGTTCCATGCACCTCAGGCCGGGCCCGCTGGCTTCCTCAAAAGCTTTTTCTAAGTTAGTCCTTCGCATCAAGACTGTCATTCATTTATTTGCTCTTTTTAATTTTCAAAAATTTATTTCTTTAACGTCGTAATATAAAAAATCTCATTCCGTTAGCGACTCAGACGTGTTTCAATATCACAAGTAAGCTTTACAATAAAGTAAAATGTTATCGATATATTATATATTGAATAAAAGAAGTGTTCAGATAATAATAACAATCATTTTCTTATTAATACTCTCGTTGTAACTGACTTTGCCGATCATCAACTGTAAAACACACAACTAATATTAAAATAGTTTAAAAATAATTTTAAGATGTTTAAAAATATAACAAATTTGAAGAAAAAAAAACGTGAAATAATCGTGTTCAGCCGGAATTATTTTTTAAGTATAATGACAAAAGATGTAAAACTATTAAGTGAGCATGTATCTAGTTAGAAGGAGTAAGCTGTCCACTAAATAGTTCAATGTTACCCGCTTTCAATCTTGTTATGCGAAACTATAATAATAAAAGAAAAATCTATGTTGAAATTTATTCTCGAGTTATTTTTTAGTTTTATATTGTTGAACATTTTGTTGTTAGTAAAAAGAGAAATTTCGTTTATTATTAATTTCGTTTTTGTTTTTCGTTTCCATTCTTATACCCTGTTAGCAACTGAGCCGAGCGAAAGAGACAGAAGTTACAGCTGTAGATGGAATGGTTAGAGCGCAGAGGGAGAGAGACGATGCGAGATCTAAGTTCGAAGACAGCAAGATGAAAGTGATCGATTTGGAAATAGAACTGAATGAATCATCACTAATACTATCTGAAGTGCTTAAAATATCAAATGGCCAAGAAATGTCTAATATACAGAGGAGTAAAAGTTTTTTCGAGTTACAGAAGAGTGGTAAGGTAGTGGATAGGCTAGACAAACACAGACACAGCAGAAGTTACAACGATTTGGATCTAATGCACAAAGGGAATGAACCACCAACTGTACAGAAGCTATCAAAGAAGATAACACATTTGTCAAAAGAAATTGATATTAAAAACTCAAAGATTATAGAGCAGCAGAGGTGTATATCTATTCTAGAAGATGCATTAAGAGAGAATAACAATATAGCAGAATTCGAACAACTATTAGCAGTGGTTAGAAGTAAAGATGACAGAATTAATGAATTAGAAAAGTTAGTTAATAAGAAAACGTTAATGACAGTTGATCATAAAGATAAAAGGATACAGGAATTAGAAGAGGCTCTCAAGGAATCTTTTATGATTGCTGCTGAAAGAGAAAAAGTTTTTTATGAGGAAGAACAGAGGCGCATCGAAACTTTGAGAAAGGTAATTAAAATTTTACTTATAAACCTATTCAAAAATTCATTAATGTCCAGTAAATCCTTGAACTTGGAGAGACAGACTTTCCTTTGTGATGCAAAATAAGAAACAAGATTTTAGAAATTTCCATTGGATAGCGAAATACACGTAAACGAAATTATGTATGAAGGATGTACTTAACTATGTTATTTTAATTCAAAATATTCAAAACGTTTATTCAATGAGTAGATCATAACAGACACTTTCTCCCGTCAGAGACAACCAAGTACAGTAATCAACTATTTGTGGAATTTAATGTACTCTATTAGCTACCATTTTTGAAACAAAAACAAAATGAGCACTGGTAAAAGAAATGGCGAATGAAAGCCATTGATAATTTTTTTAATGAAAAAGATATGTATACCATTTGCAAATTTCAGATGAAGAAAATGGAGCAACGCATCCGTTCGCTACAAAACGCTTCAGCACTGAATTGTGAGACGTGCTCTTCGGTGCTGAAGCGATTCAAGCTGCTGGAGGATACGCTGCAGCACAGCCAAGCGAAGAGCGATGGCATCCTGCGGCATTTATCGCGTGTTGTGTAAGTATTTTATTTTGTCGCATTTATTAATAAAAAAGATAAATCAAGACTTGACTAAAACTTTACAACACTTACTGCTGTACATACACGGACCACGGCAGATGCAACTCTGTCAAAACGTCGGCTGTAAAAAGAAGTTTAAGCGCGACTGCGCGCATTCAAGCCCCGTTAATAAAGTTTTCAAAACGATAGTTTAAATAAAATATACACTAACTAAATCTTGCTAACGAAAATAAGTAAAAATTAGAGGACAGAAAAAATGGAATAAAAAATTCTATGTAAAATTTACTCTGCTAGTATTCAATACATCTAATTTCTTTCTGATTAAATTCATTGTGAGTTCCAAGACAGCTTCTCGTCTAGCTTCATTGCTTATTGTCAATTTGAGGTCTGTGTTGCTAATGTCCAATGGCGGCGGATTTTGGGTTTACAGGAGACACAGCGGGAACGTGTGGTGGGCTTGTCTAACAATGGTGGGTGTATTCAAACAATTTTTACTTTCTATTCATTACAGCCAAGACATCTTAGAATCTTCCATCACTGAAAAGGACTCCCAGATAGCTGAAATGGAGGTGAAGGGCGTGCTCGACGAATTCGAGACGGAGAGTTGTGACACATTGAAGAACGAGCGAGACAGACTGCTTAATAGACTTAAGAATGAGGTAAAGTAGAGACACAGATTTTTAATAATAAGTTTAATAATAAGTTTCAGATAGAGTATCTGTCAGATATTTTTTAGATAATCTGACAGATACGGGCTAACTAGAACATAATAGGAACCCATGAATCGGCTCGAATTCCTTGATATTTTGTATTCGGACAAAATAAAGCCACTTCTATACAAAGCTAGTTTAGTGCAGTAAGCCAATGAAAGAGATGAGAAACGCCATAAATATGGTTTAAGTTTTCTACATATTTATCGTAATATCACATACTAAAACTAAACTAAACATATTATTATAAACAAATTATAATGAACCTAAAACTAAAAACCTTAAAAAATATAATAAAATAACTAAAATATATTATTAAAAGGAGTCCCTTTAGGCAAGGTTCCGAAGATACTGGCAGCGTTCCCCCTTTGAATAGCTAGACTAATTCTTTGTCCGAGGTAGCTGCCAGCTCTTCGGTCTCCTGTGATGTGATGTTTAAGTTTTCTATATATCACCTGAAGGGATTTCCTCGAATTTCCTATGTAACTAGTGAAATACTCGCAACTTCGTTTGCGTATATCTCGCTTTCCCGTGGGAATTTTGAAAAATCCTTTCTTTGTACACCCCTAGACGTCGTAAGGAACCTACCATTCCAAATTTGGAATCTCTAGACCCAGCGGTTTGGGCTGTGCGTTGTTGTCAGTCAGGATTTTGAATTTTAAATAGATTACTAAGTTTAATAACGATGCTTACATTTACATAAAAATCTTTAACTGTTACTTCTCTACCCTGCACACCTCTTTCATTGGCGACCTGATGACGACCTCCGTGGCGTAATGGTTACTACGCCAGACCGCCACCCAGGAGGTCCCGGGTTCGATCCCCGGTCGGGTCATGATGAAAAACAAACTTTTTCTGATTGGCCTCGGGTTTTAGATGTTTATCTATATATGTATTTGTTATAAAATATAATATCGTCGAGTTAGTATCCCTAACACAAATTTCGAACTTACTTTGGGGCTAGCTCAATCTGTATGAATTGTCCCTATATATTTATTTATTTATTTATTTATTTAACGGTTAACTGTACTGACTGTCACAGTGACAGATGTCATATTAACACATACCAGGTATTGTCAGATCATAACAATTTTTTTTTCGTTTGGCAATCGGCCTTCAGTTGAAGATTCCATTGTGCCATTTTCAAGTTATTCTTGTGTACGTAATTCAAAGCAGCCTATTCATGCTATCTCGACTCAGTATACAGTCTCATAGTCATAGCAAAGTTTCTTCAGTGAAGTCGGATTTTGAAGTCAACACGATAATATACTTTTAATAGTTTCTGATCATACACTCAAATCACTATGCTTGCTTCCCATTACACTATCAATACTATGAAGCAAACGTTGAAACACACAGACAACAAAATCCTATTAACTAGTTGTTTTGAGTTCTATTGAGTTCATAAAGCTCCTTTAAAATCGTTTTTAGGGGTCCGTAGTAAACTACAAGGAACCCTTATAGTTTCGCCATGTGCGTCTGTCTGTCTGTCTGTCCGCGGTCTAGCGCCTAGACGCGTAATGCTAGAAAGCTGTAATTTGGTATGCATACACATATTAACAATGTTAACAAAGTGCTGGGACAAAATGTTGAAAAATTTTTTTTATGTGATTCCTCCCCTACATGTAAAGTAGAAATGAATTTTTTTTTCGCGCCCACCCTGTTTTGATCCGTTTCGGAATTATTTACATTTATCGTGTTAATTTTCGTTTTACAAGGTGGTCCCCCCCCCCCTCTATCTCCGAAAGTCTTAAGTTTAGAAATTTGAAAAAAATCATGGTTAGTAGTCCATATGCTGAGCTATAACGGTTAAGTAGACTTTACTAGTTACCGACAAATAGCCGACGAACTGATAAAATAAAATTTCTTTGATGAAAACTTGCAAATGTGATAGAATTTGATATTGGACTTAACTGAAGGCAAGCACACTAAATATGGAACCCTACATTGTGCGTGGCCCGACACGTACTTGCCCGGTTTTTTCTTAAATATCTTCCCTGTACAGACGGCTACCGGTTACGATTTCATTATGTATTGAATTAATCTAAGATGGTTGGACTTTAATATTTAAAAAAAATATTTGCAGAACGAGAGGATAGTGGAGCTACAACGCGACGTGTACCAGGCTCCCATAGAACAAGAAGAGCGCACCATACCAGTCGACCTCACGCTGGCCGATGACCTCATCGCCGTCTGCGACGAAAATGTAATTGTTTGGGTATTGTGATCACGAATATAGAGAATGTGGGTGAATTTTAAAAATAGCGCGCTATTTTCACAACCTGGTGGCTTACTACTATAGTGTTTCTGATATTCTAGTACGTATTTTTGATGTTAAGATGTTTTACTGCAAAATTAATTAACTCTATCAAAATGCGATCAAATACATCCTACGACTCTCATTTATCCATCTAGTAATAAAAAAATCGAATTTTGTCATACCTGACTGTTATCGGTAGATGATCGTTAAGTGGCCTAAAAGCACTGACATCAGCTAACATCCACTTGAAAAAAGTAGTAGATCAGTATATATTTCTGTTCATTCATAAACTCTGCCTGCTCGCGATATTAATGGCTGATCATCATCATCATCATCATCTCGGCCACAAGAAGTCCATAGCTGGACATATGCCTCCCCCAAACGTCTCCAGAATAACCGGTTGGCAACGGTCTGCGTCCAGCGGCTTCCTGCGACTTCCCTTTATTGACTGGCATCTTCATCAAATAAGTAATACTAGCGTCATCAAATCGTTTTTTTTAATTATGTAAATTTCATTCACCCATTTTTATTGCGCTTAATTTACAATTCATATAACATTAATTAATATTGTTTATATTTTCACTATTAGCTGACACGGCATTACCTGCTCAATATAATTCCCATGGGAATTTAGAATAAGTACTTAGTAAAAACTACAAAAGAGTGCAGAAGAGCAAATTACAGTTCTTTGCCAGCTTACAGGAATACCGTCAGGAAACTGATACTGTTGCATACCCAGTCGGGTGAATGATGATTCTACAAACTTAATTTGCCAAGTCCACAGCTGGACATAGGCCTCCCACAAAAGGGGGGGTTTTGCCAATACACGCCACCCTTGGCAGGCGGGTTGGCGAGTGCAGTTGGGTTGGTGATTTCGATTATGAGAACTCTGATGTCCATTCTTTATTGTATTCCCTTAGTTTCATTCTACGACACCCAGGGGAGGAGAAGAGAAGGTTCTATTCCAATCTGCCGTCACCACACGGCCGGGCATGGGCACTGTGTGTCCTTTTGTAAACATACGTTGTCAATTATTTATAATAAAAAAAATGTTATTCTTCTAAATTATTCCAGGAGGAGGACATCCCCGCCACAGTGCTCTGACGACCAGACAAAAGCTAAGTCAAAAACCTAAATGTGATTGTGGCATTAGCCTGTTCACCGCACTGTCACCCCACCGCTACCTTACCTCTCATCGCTTTCACACTTCAGCATTACCGCCAAAGAAAACTTTTCTAATAAAAAAGCTCGCTTGCAATATTATCAAATCCAAAATCGTGCCATATGACCAAAGATAATTATTTTATTTTTAATTAATCTGTAAATAAAATTGTTTTGTTTTTATTACTAGTTTCATTTTTTACTTTCCTTTATTTTTTAGTTTTGTTTTTTGTTCGATAGGTTTCAAAATTTAAAAACTAAATGATATTTTTTTATCTGAATCGAACGGAACCAATTATTTATTATTATCTACCTATACTAATTATTGCACTTGTTAACAAAAATGTATACCTAATTAGAGCAATAATATTTTAATCTAACCAGTACTATAATTAAACCACGCTCGGTGTCTATTTTTAACTACTAGTCGAAATCTATTTAATTAAAAAAAATATTATATTAATAATTGTTTATCATGAAAAATATTTGTTTAATCAATATTGTAATAGGTAATTCCAGAGTGTAGAATAGCGTAACACCGAGCTATTCGCGGAGCATGGCTCCTATACTTTTACTTTTGTGTTAGAAAAATTATTTACAATATAGAATATTAAAAACTATACCTATAGTTAGCTGAATAAACGCAATTGTGTTGCGTTTTAGTGGAAATTAGAGTGATGTTTTGCCTATCTATCGCTTTCAGAGAATCTACAAAATCTATATAACATATCATGCACAAAAATTTATGATGACTAGCTGACGGCCGGCATATCATTATCTTGTCTTAGCTTATCTGTCCCTAGGAGACGTGTTCGGACTGTAATTGTGAGTTTGTACGATGTCAAGTAAAGCACTGCCTTACATTCTAAGTAAAAATAATGATGAATAATAAAAAAGTTACGCGTCCGCTCGCCCCGACAGCGCGCGCTCGACTGCGCCTCGTTCACATGCGACTTCCGTTTACGGCAGCTAAAATTTAACTACCCACAATATTAAGCATTTTACATTTACTCATTGTGAGCTTTTTATAATGTCTTTACAACAGTATTGTATTATGTGATAAACTGATAAAATATTTAGTCATCAAAACGATATCCAATTTGTGAAAAAAAATATATAATTATATTTTCTAATCTTCCCTCGTTAACATAAATAATTTCTATGTACATCTAGTTAAGTATTGATCCTTAATTAAGCCACGTTTTTACGAAGCTTGTTGCTGTTTTAAGCAATTGATTTTTACTAATAACGCCCAATTTCATAAATTGGATATTATCCGAAATAGCCTACAACATCGAATCTTTAATTCTGAAGGGCAAAGGTCTCAATTAAACCCCTCTAAGATCGACTTTTGTCATGTCCTTCCTTTTTCTACTGTTACGTTTCACACAGAATATAAAATATAGAGTGTTGGCAAAATAAATTATGGCTTTTTATACACAATCGCTGAATGTAGTGTGTATTGTATGTTAGGCTGGGTTGTATAACGTTGCGGCACGTTGTCGGCCACCAATGTATTGCAAATTTTGTTTTTAACACGTGTATTATGTTATTTTTTACGCCGACGACGCGCCGCGACGTATCCTTTTCGTAAACGACTCGTCGACGCGTGTGTAGTTTGTCGATAAGTCACAATAATTACTATGGTATTAAAGTAAATATTAGTTACTTGTTACATGATAAAAGGAACATTGAGTCGTTTGTTTAACACGTTGTATCGACCGAAAATTATGCTGAGATATAAAAATACATGTTCTTTGAAAATATAATATCTTCATAAACGAAACGGTACAGTTTGTTTTATTTCAATGTTTCCCACTTTTAAGATATTTATATGATCTGGATTTAAAGGCTCCAAGATTGTACAGTGAAAAGCATGTCGACCTTTACATATTGGACTTTGTTCTTTCGTTCTCGTTCTTTTTTTCTAAAGTTTTATGTCTTAAGAGTCAAAATTGTACTGCAAGTTTTAAGCTCGACGTGCACCTAACTGTACAATCCGCGCCACGAGATATGAGACATGATTGATGGGTAGCTGATTTGACTTGCGCAGTGGACGATATCTAGTAAAACGCGTATCACGTGATACGCCATATGTCATCTCCGTGGCGCGGATTGTAATTCCTTGAAGGTACCGTTGGTGGTAGCTGATTCCAACAACGCACCAGTGGTTTGGCTTAACAACTGTTATCCACCGACGACAACCGGGACGTGGTAACGTGTCCTCCGAAGCTCGGAGAAGCTCTAAATAACGAAACCCATCCAAATACTGGTTTGTTGACATTGCTTAACTTTCGTGTTTAGAGTACGACAAAGCGATCCGCGACGACCTTCCCATAACCCTCTTGCTTATGCTCTGATCGGCAGAATATAGGTAATGAATTTCCTGGAGTAAAACAGATGACCTACAAAAACGAGCACGAATAATGCTATTTCCTAAGCCTCCTTTACTTCCCTTTCCTACTTCTTTATTGTTATGCTAGCTCTTCACTCTCGCGAAGTTGACCAAAGTGAAGAGAACTTAGCCACAAAGTTAGAAGGCAAAGGAACAGTGGAGACGAAATGGGACGGAGAGCCCGTCTACCGATTAGGAGCATTTTGTGACTTATGGTTGTGTGTTGATGAAGACTGTCTTTCAGTAAATAAATATAATAATAATATATGCTATTGTCAGTTCACCACCAATAAGCAGTAAATCTTATTGATGTTCCGAGGGTTAAAAATTTACATTTGTTTTAGAATGCACAACGAATTTAATAAGGAAACATTATTTTCCTTCATTTAAGTAATTTCAACGGTGACTTTGTGCAAAATAATAACAATAATAAATATATAGGGACAAATGACACAGATTGAGCTAGCCCCAAAGTAACTTGTGTTATGGGATGCTAACTCAACGATACTTTATTTTATAACACATATATAGATAAACATTCAAGACTATCAAGACCCAGGGCAATCAGAAAAAGTTAGTTTTTCATCATGCATGACCCGACCGGCATTCGAACCCGGGACCTCAACTAACCAACTAAAAATAATATTTTGAATTTAATTATAACGCCATCTAGCGTCGAATAGCTAAACTTTTAAGTTATACACATCTAATAAAAGCAAGTGAAAGATATTTAACTATGCTACTCGACGCAAGATGTCGGTAATAGTAAATTAAAATTTTAATTATAGTTTTAATTAATTGAACTTATTATTGTAATTTTAATTGATTAATAAATGAATTTTAAAAGGTAATAAATAACTTGAAAATAACAAAAAAACTCCATTTAATTTTTTAGATCAAAAAATAAAATAATTAATTTTCCTTTGCAATACAGCATAATATAAATATAAACTATTAGCAGAGCTATTTAGAATACATATATTTTAGGTCGGTTAGATAAGTTAGTGATTACCACGTAGCCTATCTATCAGTTAAATTTTGAGGGATTTGTATGAGTTTTAACCTCACTGGACCAAAACAAGCATCTCTAAACATAATTATTATTAAAAAAAAAAAAATTGATTAATTTATGTGTCAAACAACCAGCTTCTCAATCGTATTTTTATACACATTAAATTAATGTCAAATTAAAAAAGAAAAAGACAGCTAGAGACCAAAATGTACTTAGAAAGCTGTTGTCAAACTAAAGAAGACATAACGAGATAGACTTAGAATTAAAATTAGTTTCAGAAACTGTCCAAAAGACTTTTATTACATGCAATAAATATTTAAAAACGTTTTTTACCCTACATTAACCTAAAAGAGAGGTCATGAGTACAATGTACAAGCGGAAGTGTAGCGACCGGAAACAGGTGCGCGGGAGTTCCGATTCGCCGGTCAGTGTAAGCTATGAATTACCGACGGGTCGCGGGTTCATATCCCGTGTCGGGGTATAATATGTTATTATTTATTGCTATGGTGTTGGAACACTTTTCTTTTTAGAAAATACGGACAATGCATTAATGATAATTATTCTGAAATGATTATTTCTATACAGTTTCTGAAACTCTTTTTTAAAGTTAATGATGCATTTAAGTATAGCTGTCACTAGTGCTAATTCTTTTGTACATTTAACTAGACTAAACTAATTTTGACAGGACCAAAGATGTTGTTGTCCTTCCTTGGTTTAATATTAGTGACAAGGATAGCAAGACTTCTAGTCCTGTCAAAATTAGTTTAGTCTAGTTATATATACAACAGAATTAGTACCGTCAAACTAAATCACGTAGAAAATTACTCGAGTCCTCATCTGGAATTAAAATTAAAATGCGTTTTACAAATTGTTATTCACTTAATTAGTTAATGTTAAGTGAAGATAAAAAACGAAGTTAAAAGACAAAAGTGAAAGACTAAGTAAGCCGGATAAGGTCCACACTCTTGTTTGTCGATCAACTTCGCGCGTGTAAAGCTGGCATAAAAAAAGTAAAATTATGTTTACTTTTTTTTAAAGTATTTTTTCCGAGTTTTTATAAGTCTATTTTTAATTTGACACTTTCTTCTCATTCCTAAGTATTCTTATTTGACACCTAAAGTATTTATGTGGCCTCAATTTTACATATTGTCTATCCCCTCGAGATTGCAACCGTGATAATGTAGTACAGTCTACCACAAAACACGAAGGAAGTGTCGCGAACGGAAACAGGTGCGCAGTGGCACGACGCGATCACAAAACCCATACATTACCTACTTTGTTATTATTTATACGAGAGAAAGCTACGAGGATTTAATAATTTTAACTATTTTTGTGTAATTTAGTTTGTTGTAGATTGATTTTTAATTTTAGTTTTATTTTTGGAGTATTGTAAATTTGTTTAAGGTAACTTTTAAAAACTTCCATACAAAAAAAAGGACGGGTTGCACTCCGGGAGTGCCGGCAGAAGTGAAAACTTAAACATCAACGTTGTTCATTTTTAAATATTTTCTTACGCTCTTTCGATCAGGCTACGGATCTGACGCGAGTAACACGAGTTTAACATTTTTTACACATCTAAAAAAAAGTGCCAAGCGCCGCTTAAGAAGTTTTCACTTCAATGTTTACATTATTGTTTGAAAACCCGGTGGTGGTGTGGTGATACTACCTTCGTAAGGCACCAGAGGTTGCGGATTCGATTTCCGCTCGGGGCAAAGATTAAAGATGTATCTAAGTGCACGCGAGGTTCTACAGCAGCAATTTTGATTTTGACGTTTGTTTTTTAATTTCTACACTATTCACACAGCGCTACCTGCGGGCTGATTCTCGTAACAAAGACCGATTCTATCAAACTCACTCGCTGTCCCGTTCAATTCCTATTTTGTATGAGTGAGACAGCGATTGAATTTGAATCGAAAAATGATCGGGTTTTGTTACGAGAATAGTGGGTCTTGTCCCAAAGTGAGCTAGAGTTACGAGTACCAGACAACAGGTTATTATTGTACATATTTACAACTTACAAGAGTTACGAATTGATAAATAGACCAGTTGCTACATAGGCCGAGCTGCAAATGCACCGATATAATACTAACTCAATAATTTTTTACTGAATACTAGACCATTATTTCCTTGTTTAAACGATCTTAAGTAACGTAATAGTCATGTTTTAAAAGGAAGTTCACTGATAAAGTAGGACCTTTGAGTTACAAATACACCGAAATGATACTAACTCAAATTATTGTATTGTAAGTAGTTAGAAAAATGTTGCTTACTACATAAAGCCATCCATATTCACTGATCACTAGACCATTATTTTCTTGCTTAAACGATCATATGTAACCTATACAGTCATGTGTTAAAAGTTCACTAATAAAGTAGGACCGTATATACTTACATTGAAAACATCCCAGACTCGAAGACAAACTTTTAAATATATACCGAGGTGGTTTTTACATTTTAAAAACCATCTCGTTACGTCACCGCTTAAAATTGGAAGTATTTTTATAGAACGTACAAAAAAGATACTTAGAAAAAAAAGAAATAATACGAAGGATTCCTCGCGCAGTCCAGGGCCATTAATTATGCAATTTACTCCAATTTACAAATGTTCAAAACGATAAACAAAAATTATCGTAATCGTGTTTTAATCCGATCGCGCGATGGTCGCTTTCGGGGTAAGGTTGTCAGATTCAACCCAAAGAAGAAATCCAATGAAAATAATAAGCATTTTGCATTAAAAAATCGAATCAATAAAGTAAAGTGGTAATAGAGCTTTTATTAAGTGTAATAGCGACCTCCTTTCACTTGGATCCACTATTCGAGCTTCCAGTGGATCCTAGGCGACTTTGTTTTCCACTTCAATCAACCACAGAGTGGATCAAAGTATTAAAATAATTTTGGGTTACCCAGTAAAACACTGACGGGATGCCAACTTGCCCCAAAGGTAAGTGGCTCACGGGAACTTGGTACGATACCACAGAATAACTACTAGTCGATATTTCCATGACCCCGCAAGGGCCGGTCAAAGAAGCTGGCCAGACAGCAACAATTTTGACTTCAACTTTGTCTTGAAGAAGCTGGCCAGACGGCAACAATTTTGACTTTGACTTTGTCTTGAAGAAGCTGGCCAGACAGCATCAATTTGGACTTCGACTTTGTCTTGAAGAAGCTGGCCAAACAGCAACAATTTAGACTTCGACTTTGTCTTGAAGAAGCTGGCCAGACAGCAACAATTTTGACTTCGACTTTGTCTTGAAGAAGCTGGCCAGACAGCAACAATTTTGACTTCAACTTTGTCTTGAAGAAGCTGGCCAGACAGCAACAACTTTGACTTCAACTTTGTCTTGAAGAAGCTGGCCAGACAGCAACAATTTTGACTTGGACTTTGTCTTGAAGAAGCTGACCAGACAGCATCAATTTGGACTTCGAATTTGTCTTGAAGAAGCTGGCCAGACAGCAACAATTTGGACTTCGACTTTGTCTTGTAGAAGCTGGCCAGACAGCAACAATTTGGACTTCGACTTTGTCTTGAAGAAGCTGGCCAGACAGCATCAATTTTGACTTCGCCTTTGTCTTGAAGAAGCTGGCCAGACAGCAACAATTTTGACTTTGACTTGAGCATCAAACCCGCCGTCTTTTCTGTAACTACAAGCGTACATCCACAATGCACTGGTCCTCGGGCGACGCGGCCGATGCCTGGTGCCTATTATTATATCAATTAGGATAACCACAGAGTACTCAAATATTTAAAAAAATGTTTAATACCTATTGATATACAGCCAGTGTTTGAAACACATGAAATTACAGCTGTCACTGTCAAACTAAAGAAAAAAAAAGAGATAGCATGAGACCCAATGTGGACTTGAAATGCATTTCAGAAAGTGACTGCTTGTGTTTTTTATAATAAATCATTATGGAGAGAAGTTGGAAGAGCAGAAGGTAGAGTCTAAAAGTTTTCTTCCTTTTGTTTGTTTTCCAAATTTGTGTCAGTGTCAGTCTGTGGTGTCAGGCGTGTGATGTCAGGCGTGTTCATGTCAGTCATGAGCGTTTCAGCTATTTCCGTGTCAGTATCAGTTATGTCGATACCAGCTGTTGTGTCGGTCAGTTGTCTTCGTGTCAGTTTTATCAGTATCATTCTGAACTATCAAAATACCTAACCGATGTCGTTGTCGTGTGTCGTGTCGTATAATATAAAATAATATATTTATTTCTAACTAGAAACGGTAAAATTTTCTAGTAAATTCATGTTTTATTAATGTAAGGTCTGGTCGAAATCGTATGCAAATGGTCGACGAACATTTATATTGTGGGTATACTGCCAACAGACACGTGACTGCATGCAGCTGATGATGGCCAACGATAAAAAAAATGTAGATTGGTTTGTTTTTGTTTACAAATAAAAGAAGTATCCAGGCCGTAAACATGATTCTTTTCTAAGTATTGTATGAAAGAATTTGTTAGAGCTCTTATTTATCTATGGTACAGTCGGCCATTGAAAGACGTGAGCAGGTCCGTATGATTAAAGGTTTCTAAATATTGCATGAAAGAATTACTAGAATTTTTATATATCAATAGTACCTATTCATAATTGTACAATCAAGAGCAGGTCGACCTTTAAATATTGGACTTTGTACCATTCTTAAGTTCTATGTCATAAGAGTCAAAATTGTACTGCAAGTGTAAAGCTCGACGTGCACCTGACTGTACTATGTAATTTCAAAGATTCATAACGATATGGTTACATTATTGGAATAAAAATATTTGATGTTAATTCTCTACACTGCCTCTAACCTCACTAACCTCTTTCAGTGGTCGACTGTACTTCGAGAAACCACTTCTGGAACAATCAAAATGGCCACCGGTAAAAGAAAATGCAAAAGAAAATTAAAAAAAAGGTGTTCTATGTATATTCTCAATCCAAATATAAAATCACCCCAAATCCAAAATCGAAAAACAGCTAATTTTGTACAGTGTGTTCCATTTTCAAGAGCTGTCAAACTTTTTTTAAATTCATAGACAAGCCTAGGGCCAAGACGTCCGAGGAAAAAACATATACCTACAAACGCATATACAGGGCCGTACGAAAGTTACTGTTATCTTGGCATATCCTCTCTAGGCAAAGCGCCCATAAAGTAACAGATTTATTATCTTCAACGTTCAGAACAACGCTACCCGGTACTTCATGTGCGCGCAGCTCCCCCCTTGCTGCTATTTTGACTTCGACTTTGTCTTGAAGAAGCTGGCCAGACAGCAACAATTTTGACTTCAACTTTGTCTTGAAGAAGCTGGCCAGACAGCAACAACTTTGACTTCAACTTTGTCTTGAAGAAGCTGGCCAGACAGCAACAATTTTGACTTGGACTTTGTCTTGAAGAAGCTGGCCAGACAGCATCAATTTGGACTTCGAATTTGTCTTGTAGAAGCTGGCCAGACAGCAACAATTTGGACTTCGACTTTGTCTTGAAGAAGCTGGCCAGACAGCATCAATTTTGACTTCGCCTTTGTCTTGAAGAAGCTGGCCAGACAGCAACAATTTTGACTTTGACTTGAGCATCAAACCCGCCGTCTTTTCTGTAACTACAAGCGTACATCCACAATGCACTGGTCCTCGGGCGACGCGGCCGATGCCTGGTGCCTATTATTATATCAATTAGGATAACCACAGAGTACTCAAATATTTAAAAAAATGTTTAATACCTATTGATATACAGCCAGTGTTTGAAACACATGAAATTACAGCTGTCACTGTCAAACTAAAGAAAAAAAAAGAGATAGCATGAGACCCAATGTGGACTTGAAATGCATTTCAGAAAGTGACTGCTTGTGTTTTTTATAATAAATCATTATGGAGAGAAGTTGGAAGAGCAGAAGGTAGAGTCTAAAAGTTTTCTTCCTTTTGTTTGTTTTCCAAATTTGTGTCAGTGTCAGACTGTGGTGTCAGGCGTGTGATGTCAGGCGTGTTCATGTCAGTCATGAGCGTTTCAGCTATTTCCGTGTCAGTATCAGTTATGTCGATACCAGCTGTTGTGTCGGTCAGTTGTCTTCGTGTCAGTTTTATCAGTATCATTCTGAACTATCAAAATACCTAACCGATGTCGTTGTCGTGTGTCGTGTCGTATAATATAAAATAATATATTTATTTCTAACTAGAAACGGTAAAATTTTCTAGTAAATTCATGTTTTATTAATGTAAGGTCTGGTCGAAATCGTATGCAAATGGTCGACGAACATTTATATTGTGGGTATACTGCCAACAGACACGTGACTGCATGCAGCTGATGATGGCCAACGATAAAAAAAATGTAGATTGGTTTGTTTTTGTTTACAAATAAAAGAAGTATCCAGGCCGTAAACATGATTCTTTTCTAAGTATTGTATGAAAGAATTTGTTAGAGCTCTTATTTATCTATGGTACAGTCGGCCATTGAAAGACGTGAGCAGGTCCGTATGATTAAAGGTTTCTAAATATTGCATGAAAGAATTACTAGAATTTTTATATATCAATAGTACCTATTCATAATTGTACAATCAAGAGCAGGTCGACCTTTAAATATTGGACTTTGTACCATTCTTAAGTTCTATGTCATAAGAGTCAAAATTGTACTGCAAGTGTAAAGCTCGACGTGCACCTGACTGTACTATGTAATTTCAAAGATTCATAACGATATGGTTACATTATTGGAATAAAAATATTTGATGTTAATTCTCTACACTGCCTCTAACCTCACTAACCTCTTTCAGTGGTCGACTGTACTTCGAGAAACCACTTCTGGAACAATCAAAATGGCCACCGGTAAAAGAAAATGCAAAAGAAAATTAAAAAAAAGGTGTTCTATGTATATTCTCAATCCAAATATAAAATCACCCCAAATCCAAAATCGAAAAACAGCTAATTTTGTACAGTGTGTTCCATTTTCAAGAGCTGTCAAACTTTTTTTAAATTCATAGACAAGCCTAGGGCCAAGACGTCCGAGGAAAAAACATATACCTACAAACGCATATACAGGGCCGTACGAAAGTTACTGTTATCTTGGCATATCCTCTCTAGGCAAAGCGCCCATAAAGTAACAGATTTATTATCTTCAACGTTCAGAACAACGCTACCCGGTACTTCATGTGCGCGCAGCTCCCCCCTTGCTGCTATTGTTACGAAGTTCCCATAAAGTAACGTATTCGAGATAGAAAATTATTCCATCTCTGGTCTCGGATTCCATGCTTAATATTTCTTAAACTAAACATTTTTCTATAATAATCTTTATATCACAATAATCCGTGAAAAATCTAGTTTTTTTTCATATATAATTTATAGTATAAAAAGTATTATTTCAATGAAAATATTGAACTCTTAAATAAATTCCTTATCTCTCTGGCGTGTATTTTAAATGCGGTACTTTATGGACGCGCGCGTCCATGTTGAATGGTATTTGTGTGGATGGAGTTCGGCGCTCGGAAACTCGGTACTTGCTCGGTCTCGGAGCAACCCTTCGTCTTATTCTCCGTCCTTGTCTTGCACGACGGTCGGCTGCGCTCCTCTACCTATAGGATGGTGTTCCAGTATTTACAACTGACTGATGAAAAGTATATTTTGATATATTTTAATTTACATAAAAGTGCATTGCAATAGCGACACGTGATGGCTTCTTCGTTGCGTTGCGCGAGTCAAAACTTAACGAACAGGCAAAACTAAATGCTTCGGAGTACAAGATAGAAAATGCAGGCAGAATTACTTAAATGGAGTGTGGTGCGTTCTGTCACGTCAGAAAGGACATTTACTGCTTATAGCTAGGATTACTTTTGTAACGTGTGTTATAGCGCGTGATGACTAGAGTATAATGAGGGCAGGCAGATAAATCGATATTCGTCACACCACACTTTATTTCAGTAATTCTGCTTGTATCTTCTGTCTAGCACTCCGAAGCAGTTTTGCTTGTTCGTTCAGTTATGACTCGACATCTTTATAATTCTGGCGTTAAGTCAATGTGTCGAATGACCATCAGGTTTGAATGCATTGAGCTCAACCAAACTATGTAACCTACAGTTGAGTAACGCGAAGGAGTTGTAGATAACCATTCTCAACTTGGACCCTACAGTTTATAATTATAGACCCGGTGGTCGACTACTGATTGTCGTCTGTCTGATGGTCTGTCTCATAATATCAACACTGGCGTGTAAAGAGCATGATGACGAAGGATGGCCCATGAATCCCATGGTTGTATGTCATCGCGATGTAGCCATAAAAGTTAACGTAAACAAATAAAACTTGTAAATAGAAATGACTGCCTTTTGTAGAGTGGAGGAACTGGCAAACGATGGAGATTCTGGGAAGCGTAAAGAGGAGGCTTTTGCCCAACTAGCACACCACACATTCCCACCGCTATGTCTGCTGTGTAGCTAGGATCAACAACGGCGACCTCAGGTTGACAATAAGAAATGAAGATTATTGACGTCCCGGGGGAGTAACTACAGTTGTCTTGGAACTCACAACGAATTTGATCAGAAAGAAAATAGACGTAGTATATAGTATTGAAAGGATTTTCCTTCTTAACAAATCCTTTTTTTGCTTAGCAGCAGTAGGAACTGAATAGGTAAGTAACAAAAAAAATTGTATAGCGTAGCTTCCATCCCGCAGTGTGCGGTCAGCATTAAGCCCGCGTCGTCCCGCACGCCGCGCGCCTACGTAGTTATAGCGCGAACGTACTTTTGCCCACTTTGAAATATGGCGCCGGAGCGGTAGAAGGACGCAACTTGCGCAATACGAAACTGTGGAAATTATTTTATGGTTGTTATACTTTTTAAAATGCAGAATGAAAGGTTTAATCGATAAGTACGTAGTCACACTACAGTTAGAGCTGATTTCACGGTCCGATTAAGTACTCTTATCTGTGTTTTAGTCGTACGTAGCGTAGTACCTATGTTGACTTTTGGATTGGAGTGACTCTGATGGCTTATAAAAAAAAGGCTAACTGTAGAGTTTCTTGCGGCACTTCTTCTCAACAGGCCATTCCCGTCGGAAGTGCTAATAGAATAAAAATATTAAGAATTTCTTCTAAATCTACTTGCAAATGATTTTATTTCCTCACGTATTTTAACAAAAGGTGTCCAGCTGAATCGGATTCGTCGATTGACCTATTTCTAGAAGTTGGACCTACCTAATTGGATGGTTTGTCCAACTTATACGTATTCGTCAACAACTTCGAAGATCAAGCTCCCAACTGAGACTTGGTCGGGTGCGACATAGACATTCGACATGATTTTCGTCTTGCCCATGTTCATTAAGGACCCTTGTTGAGAAACTCGATTGAGGTCTTCGAGCATAGAGCTAAGGTCCTCCAGCGATTCTGCCATGACCACGATGTCACCGGCAAATCGAAGGTGAATGCCTGGGTGGTGTGGTCACTCGAGATTAAAGAATCCTTTCCATTCGAGAAGCCTGAAGGCATCTTCCACAGCGGTCGTGAACAGTTTCAGAGATATGACGTCTCCCTGTCTCACGTCTCTGTGTAGTGAGTTTGCCTTCGTGTTCTGTTACAGTACTCGAACTGACATGGTGGCGTTTTTGGTAGATAGAACGGCAGCAACTACGTGAAAGTCAGCCATTGAAACGTGACATTCTAGCCTAGAAAGATGACAGATCATCAACATCAGCCTGGATTTAAGCCACTGCTGGATTTATGCGTTTCCCAATGCTTTCCACCAAATCAGTATTAAATAAATTTTAAGTAGAAAAAATAAGGTAAAAAATGTCAGCAGCGCTCCTCTGCGCGTAGCGGCTGACGGCCTGTCTAGAAGCGGGTGCTTTTTTTACATCGAGAGCCCATCCGAGGAGCGGGAAACAAAAAGACTGGATTTATATATTTTTTTTTTATTATTTTATTTATACTTTTTTATTTTCGTTAAATTTTTGCATATCGCCCTGTATATTGTTTTTATATTTTTCCGACGTGTTTCGCGCGCTTTCGCCCGTTTACCCAATTCCGTTTTAAAATATTGTTGGCTCCCAAGTTTTACGGCAAACGTCATTTTGTTTTTATGGATTAGAAATGATTTTTTATTTGAATTATTTTTATGATTACGATTCATAGATAGACAACCTAATGGTTCAGTGGTTTAACTGTACTTATACAGAAAGGTGCGGGTTCGATCTTCACAGAGGAACCATTTATGTATGTATGTAAAATGTTCCCATTTTGTCAACCCATTTTGTCTTTGGTCTGGATGGATAATAATTTCGTTAATGAGATAGAGTGAGGGAGAGTGCCCGTGAGGTGAGGGCCTAGTCTCTGAATGAATGGTTTTATTTTTAGATATACCTAGTACAGCCAATTAATGAATGAAAGGTGACCAGGATAATAAGACGACCTCCGTGGCGTAATGGTTACCACGCCAGACCGCCACCCAGGAGGTCCCGGGTTCGATCCCCGGTCGGGTCATGATGAAAAACGAACTTTTTCTGATTGGCCTCGGGTCTTGGATGTTTATCTATATATGTATTTGTTATAAAATATAATATCGTTGAGTTAGTATCCCATAACACAAGTTTCGAACTTACTTTGGGGCTAGCTCAATCTGTATGAATTGTCCCTATATATTTATTTTTATTTATTTATTTGTTTATTTAATAAGAACAAAGATTTTTATGCTAAAAATGTAAGCATCGGTATGAAACATTGTCATTACATAGTATTTACAATATGAATACTATTGATAATCGGGACAAGCCCACCCCACCACACATTCCCACCGATGTGTCTCCTATGTAGCATCAACAACGGCAACCTCAGATTGACAATAAGCAATGAAGCTTATTGACGTCCCGGGGAAGAAAACTACAGCTGTCTTGGAACTCACAACGAATTTAATCAGAAAGAGCTATTAGTATTATTAGTAGTACTTTTGATAAATAAAAAATCGAGTAAATCTCTTCACGCAATATGTAAAAAACTTGAATCACATTTACGGCCTGCTCTCTTCCATTATCTAACTCTACTTTTAATGACTTATCAGTCGTTTTTGTAGAATTATTTATTGTAATGCACTATTTGACTTTGAATGCGTGAAAATTCCAGCTGTCTATCTATTGAAAATTGATAGGGTTGTGAATAAAATGGTCCATCCATGTGCGTTGTCAATAATTTAAAAATTTATGTGGTAGTTGCCACAATAAAAAAGAAGACGAAATGACAGCTGTCACTTTGGTTTGGCGGGACGCCAACGTGGAGCCAACGTGGGATGATGGCTTTTTGCTGACTTCGGCTTTGGGTGGTCTTGCTACTAAAATGTAAGTAGATAACATTGACAAGATTATTACAGGTTTTAATATAAAAAGAATATATCCGTTTATACTTAACTAGTCGTGAAAGACCTATGTTGACAGAGTTTCTTTCGGTATATCTTCTCGTCAATCGTCATTACGAAATGCAAAGTTAAATAAATAAATTGTCTACAGATTAAAAAAAAAACTAACTTTGTAAAAGACGTGTCTAAGTGCCCACAGAATAAAGATATTTTGTCTTTGACTTTCTGTATGGGTAAAATTAGTCTGCTCGGGGTGGCGATCCTGATTTGGGAGACTCGTATCCCATCAGTGGGATGATTATAGGTTGACTTGAATATGAATGAGTATGTTATTTTTGGCTTAGAGTTTTATTAGTTAAGTCAAATGCATCGGTACTTGTATGTTTGTCATTGGAATTTTATCTGAAACAAATAACAATGAGCAATTATGTTTCTATACTAAGGAAAATACTATTTTGTGAAGGTATCTATTCTAGGAAATGTATATAGTACCTACCTACCTATTTATATTTTACGTTTTTGTATTGAAAAACCCATAATTTTTACATGTTTCCTTTACATTTTCCTAAAATCTTCTTTAAACCATTCTTTCTTGTAGTCTTTTCTGGTATTTCTATTTTTTTGTAACTAACTTTTATAGTATAATTTTAAAAGAAAAAGTGTTAAGTTTCTTGCCTGTTCTGTTCTTCATAGACAAATCGGCCGTCTGTAATGGTGGCAAGAAAAAAAATTACAATTGGAAAGTGATTGAAATTGACCTATTTGAATTAAAACGCTTGCTTCCTGCTGTTTATTGCCTTTAGGATGCCACTGGGTAGTTGCTTTTACCTACAGCTCATCTGACAAACAGCAGAGATGGCCATTGGCCAGCCCAGTTCCACTTTTCCAGCCGAGCTGTCCACGTCAGAAATCCGCGTTTTGAAGCGCACCAATCGGTCGTGTCTCTATCGAGCGATGATGGAAAGTTGCAGTCAACATCATCCATCAATTTTATTAGAGTGGTCTTACCGAAAGAAGCTTAAGGCAACTTTATTTTTTACAATGTATAGCCAATTTAGTAATTACCTAGAATATCTTATACCTAAACTAAATCCTAAGGGCATTATAATATCGTGCATGCATGATCGCGTGACATAACACTAAAACTTTGTTGCAAAATGGTTCGTCTAACTTGTTCGTAATTATGGTGCCCTAGTACTCCGGTGGTCGTTTATAAGCTAACAACAATGTCTTCTATGGAAAAGTTAATAAATAGAACTAAATCCTAATATCTACTATCCCTCTAATACCTATTATAAACGAGAAAGTTTCTGAGTAGGTTTGTTAATTCTTCACGCTCGAATGGCTAGGCCAATTTTTATGATATTTGGTATGTAGTACTATGTAGGTAGCTGATACCTTGGATTAACACATAGGGTACATTTTATATATTACAGTATAGTACATAATTTTATCACGATTCACGTAGGATTTGGTTGAAAGTCTGATAGTCACTGGCGTTTTATAAATTAGATGGCGCTGCTGTGTATAAATACACGCAAACGAAGTTGCGCAGGTTTCGTTAGTAATAATAATGGTACTCGTATAACCCACTTCAGGGCTTATTACACTACACGGTATTCAGACAGTCTTACTAAACCTGAGTTTACGCTAGACGAGCCGAGCACGAGCGGAGCACGAGCCGAGCCAAAATTCGTGTTTCGTGAACCGATTTACAAGCCACAAAGTCCACAAACCACACTTGTCACCGCGAGCAGAGCGGCTCGGCTTGCGCTCAGCTTGTGCTCGGCTCGTCTAGCGTAGATTTAACTTAGCCTTATATTAGATTTAATTTAGCCTTAAGATTTAGCATAGTGTAATAAGAGTTAGCAATTAGTTAGCCTGTCTAATCAGACGGACCGAATGGCTTCGGCCGTGCTTACTTGTTTGCTTACCGACTGAATACCGCGTAGTGTAATAAGCCCTTTTAGGAGAATTTATTTATGAATAACTAGCTGCCCGGCCCGGCTTCGCCCGGGTACTGTTTCGTTTTTTTTTCAATCTTTCTGAGAGATTTTCTTAATATTTTTTTCCGTAAGAACCTTGTACAGAGTATTAGAAAACTACAAAAAAAAAATCAGCCAAATCGGTCAAGCCGTTTTCATGTTATGTCGTGACAACGGAAAACGGGTTTCATTTTTATATATATAGATAGATCTAGCAATACTCGCTTTCCTGTTAGAATTTCAGAAAATCTTTTCTTATCAGATGCCTACGTCCTACGTTATACAAAGAACACATCCTTTGAGGTCTCTACGATCAGTGGTTTAGGTTGTTTGATCCGTCAGTCAGTGATTCAGAACTATGAGGACCAAACATTTATTGTGTAAGTAAGTATATGTTTTGTTTCACGCCGAAAAGTAGGAGAGCCAATTTGTGGAGAGATATGCTGTTCTACGGTAAAATAATGATTTTTCTTGATATAGACACCTACTTCTATGAAAAAATTTATAATACATTTATGTTTTTAAAACCAACATTATATTCTATTATAATATTTGCTGTTGCGATATTTACGAATTTTTTATTATCTTTTTCAAAAAATACATCATTTTCCCTATGAATTCCCCTACAGCCTCGTTCCGGGCCCGTATTGTTTTTCAACCCTTTTTGTGGAAATATAATTAAATGCAGTACAAAGTATAATAATAAACTGTTTAAGTACCTACGGGCAGGCGGACGTTCAAACATTTTGTTTACATACATACCGCCCGGTACAGGCTGGTACACAAGTGTTTGCATAAGAATAAAAATTTTACTTTTTCCCTCTATTTTTCCTACCGTGTGAGTTACAAGACAGCTGTAGTTTCTCCCCCGGGACGTCAATAAGCTTCATTGCTTATTGTCAATCTGAGGTCGCCGTTGTTGATCCTGGGTCTACAGAAGACACAACGATGGGAATGTGTAGTGGGTTTCTCCAGAGCTTTCAGTGAAATGATCCAGTGTTGGTTATGGGGCATAAATGACTCGTATAAATAAATATAAAATATTGTTTATTTCTCCCACAAAAGTAACAAATACAGGAGTCTTAAGCCTAGAAAATAAAACAATAGTACCACGCCCGCCATGTGCATGCGCATACAAAATAATAAAAAAATCTACTGAAATGTGCCGGTAATGGTGCCTAAGCTAGGCGAGGACTTTATTTCAGGTTTCAGGTCACCAGGACTCCACACCAAGGATTTTTTCTAATACAATACAAAAACCAAAACAATTCATTACTTAATCATACTAAATAATTCGTAAATAGAAATCTAATGTAGGTATATAAGTTAAAAATGAATCGTTTTATTTTTTTACATATCAGCTAAAATAAACTTAACATAATCTGTGTACCACTTTTATATATAATCATACTCGTTCATTACTACAGTAAGTAGATGGTATGTTTGATCAACAAGCCCGAGGCTGCGCGGCCAGTGCACACACAATATTAATGTAGGTACTCGGAGCATGCCCAGGTTACCTAACCACAATAGCTTTTTACATAGTAAATAACTAACAGCTAGTGAAATGCATTTCAAAGTTAATGATACATTAAAGAAATAAAACTTTATAAGCAAATTATAAGTTACAATAATTATATTTTAAAGACAAGAATAAACCAAGATAAATGTATAACTAAATGTGCCTGAACTAGAATTTCCCGTGTTACAGGATATAAAATTAAAAATAATAAATAATCATATCGTTAAATTATGGTAGTCAGTCAAACTAATAGAAAAAAAAGAGATAGCATGAGAGTTTATGTGGAATTTATTTATTGAAATTTAAACAGAAATCGGCTCAAAATGAGAAAAACGAACATAAAAATTGACAGAAGTCTGTTAATATGAAGAGCAGGGATGGGTCTCGATGGCGTCGCTGTGTGTCGCGAGTCAAGTTAAGCTACGTGGATAATAGCCAGTGTTTGGATAGGTTTCGTTATCTCGAGCTTCTCCGTACTTTGGAGGGCTTTGTCGTTAAACAAAGTTTGTGGCCAGCTTGAAAATCACTGGTCTCCGCCAATCCGCATTGAAGTAGCGTGACATAGTACGCTCTATAATCCCCTTCGATTGAAAGAAGACCCGTATCCCTGCAGCGGGATGATTTTGGATTGATTTTCAAGAGAGGTAGGGCACAGCGGATAATCCGCTCAAATCGGAGCAGCCCATCTGGGGAAGGACCTCCACCTTACAGAAGATCGTAGCCAAATAGCATTGGTCTCGGCCATGACAACATGGCCACAAGTTCCTACGGTGAGTAAGGTCTCCAGAGCTCCACTATCACTCACTCACGCGTTGCCAACCCTCCCAACCCCCCCAGTTGGGAGGGTTGGCAACGCGTGAGTGATACCCCCGGTATTGCTTACGTCTATAGGCTACGGTGACGGCATACCATCAGGCCGACCGTATGCTTGTTTGCCACCTGTGTGGTATAAAAATAATAATAATAATAATAATTGAAATGATGACAGCAAGGATGGTCAGCTTGATTCGACTTCCATTTCAATGCAATTTCTTTTACCAGAGGCAGAGGTCACATTGGTTTTGAATCCGGTAGCTGGCTTTGTATTTTGTGTTGGCTTAATTTAATGTGGAATTAAAATGCGTTAAGTTCGTATGTCAGAAAATGGCTGTTAGATCTACTTTTCATTTGCTAAAAGTAGAAGAGGATAATAATAGTAAATTTTCATGGAATTGAGTAAATAAGCCAGACAGTCGCTCCCTCGTTGATCGGCTACAATTAAAATTACTCGTTGCATTGATGTGACGTAGATACATGCATGTACGAAAGCGAAATAGTTTGGATATAAAATATTAGAACGGAATTTAAAATTTAAATAAAATTAATTTAAAATTATATAAATTAGTTCTAATATAGGTACTTGGTACATAATTTCCAGTGAAATTCAATGATGATGTTCGTCATACCTTATTGTGGTAAGTGCTTTTTAAAATGAAAATAATTTGTGATCGATTCATGTTTTATTTCATATTGATTTATATTTTAAAACAGATAATTATTTGGAACTTTCGTGTCAAGTGTCAAGTATAGTGGACAGGAATATAATTACTACGTTGGCTCAGTGACCCGGAGTGGATCTTGACCTCTGAAATTAGAGATATAGAAAAAGTAATTTAAGTATAAATAAATAAGTAAGCTGAATAATCCCACAAAGTTGGGCTAAGTAACTATTTAGTAATCTGTGGTTCAGGCCCCAACTTAGAGGGCCAGGGACCCTAGAAGTATCACCAGTTACCGCAACCTCGACACGACACTGTTTAAACGGAGAAGTATCATATCAACCCATAATCATCCCACTGCTGGGATACGGGTCTCCCTTCAATCGAAGGTGATTAGAGCGTACTCTGCCACGCTGCTCTAATGCGCATTGGCAAAGGCCGGTGTTTTCAAGCCGCCCGAAGGCCACCGACTTGGCTTAACGACTGTCGGGACCGACGGCTTAACGTGCCCTCCGAAGCACGGAGAAGGATATTTCTGGAATATTAAACATTTATGGCCGGCATAATTGAAAATAGTTCATCAGCATCCAGAAATGTGTCACTTGAGTGAGTGCTGAAAAATAAATACTATTTTAGTAAAGATTTTCGACGGCAAGTCGGAAAAATTTCGAAAAAGCCTTAAAACATCAAAATCTCAGAAACCACTATCTTTCGACCCCCTGTTCATGGGGGCTAATTTGTTGCAAATGACCTCTATACCTACTAGTCGCCAACGCGGCTGGCTCGAAGTTCGAAAGTCATAACAACAATCGATTTTCAATTGTTTTATTAACTGTGAGCTGTGAGCCCAAATGGCGCTTACTATATTTTAACAACTTTTAAGGAATTTAACCAAAAGCTCGTCACCATGTAAAATATGTGTGTGCATAGGCGGTCTTTAATTGTGGGATATAATATATATATTGCATCTTGAGCTATAAATACAAACTAAGGCGAGGCAGGAGGAGGCGTGGTATCCGGGGACGTGAGGTAATGTAATGTAATGTGATAGATAGCACTCATACAAAATGTATAACGAGCGATAAAATATAATATCTCAAGATGTAATATATAGATGATGTATTATATCTCATAGTGAAAAACCGGCTTCATAAATGCCTTATCCAAATCTTATTACTCAAGCATTCCTTCATGTGGCAACTTTTTTGCATCGCGTGCCATGTGACAGACAGACAGTCGGACAGGGCAATTTATAATATGTCGCTATCGCGCGATCTTAGCACGCCACACGAACGACAGGGCTCTGTCAATATTAAAGCCGCTATAATACTGTTTTTTTTACAGGATCCTGCAAAGCTTAGTACAGTATTTTCATTACAAAGATGTGCTCTCAGCACAAATATTTATATTAATTAATTTTTTTTATTCAATTTTTGAGTGACTTCGATATTGGTACCTTTCTGAAACGCATTTTACTTCCACATTAAAAAGCTATCTTATTTTCTTCTTTAGTTTGACAGTGACAGCTATAAATGTACTAAAAACGCGTTTCAGAAACTTGTTGTCAATGTATGTATTTTATATTATTTACATGTACAGTATTCTGTGAGATCTTGCCTAAAGTAACGCGACCCTGTATTTCAGGACTCCAGATGCTTATCCGCCGGTCACATCAGTGTGATTTGAATAGCTTCCTTCTTTGGCAGACGATAACAAACAAATTGAAATATATACTATAACCGTGAAACATGCCAACTTTGCCCACTTTTTTCAAATAATTAGATATTAATAAGAATTTTTCTATGACGACGTAAGTATATTCTTTCATCAGCTACGACTATAAGATGATGCGCATGTGTTAGTATAGTTAAATTTACAATTATTCAAGATTTAATTCACTATTTGTTCGATTTGTTGGCAGGCAAAGTTTTCCTTGTGGGCAATTTTGGCATATTTCACGGAATATGATAGATAGTGTAAAGTGAGTTCAACACTTTACTGGATACAGTAAAATAACTGATTGTTATTACATTAAAACCTGAAGGGTGACGTAGAGGTCATAAAAAATTGCTTACTGCCAATGCAACACGGATAGGTACTTATTATACCGATTTTCAACGATAAATGTTAAAATTGGATAATTATATTCACGAAAAGGGTTAGGGGTAAATTTTAGCTTTTTGATAGTGATCGCAAAATAACTGGATGATTCATACTTTTTTGGGTTTATATTATTTTTTACTAGCAGTTTTTACACGCGGAATCCAGTTCCCGGATAGTTAGATAGAATCTTCTATCTAGAATAAGCTATATTTGCAATACACGAACACGACAAAGACACAGTCATACATAAACAGCTTATGGAGTAATCGCAATAAGGCGGCTTTATTGCAATCTATTCTAGGCAACCTTAAGGTAACGAATTCTTTAATGGACTGGGTAGGGCTAGACTGATATTCGGGATAAAAATAATCCTATTTATTAATCTGTATATAAAGTACTTGTATACCAAAAATATTTGCAGCAACTTTTTCATGAAGGAGTAAGAAATATCCTTGTCGTTTTTGTAAACATTAATAACTGAAATCTTGAGTGTACATGTCATCAATGTTATAATGACAATGTATCTATTAAAATGACAACTTTAGCTGTCCGTTCCGCTGTTTGTTCGGTCTTCTAAATTTACGAGCAGTTCTTTCACGTGTCGATACGACACATGTAAGGTCTTCTCGGACATCCCCTTCTACATTTCCTTCTAAGATGTATCTGATAAAGTCGTCGTGTCTTTTAGGATGTCCTACCATTTTCAAACTTCTTAATTCTATTTATTTAATTGAAGGTTCTCTTTTCTTGCTTTCTCCGTATCGGGACAAGCCCAACACACATTTCCACCGATGTGTCTCATGTGTAGCCAGGATCAACAACGGCGACCTCAGATTGACAGCGATGAAGCTTATTGACGTCCCCGGGGAGAAGTCGGGGAGAAGACGTCCAAGAGCTGTCTTGGAACTCACAACGAATTTAATCGGAATCGGAAAAAGAAGATAGTCGGAGTAGGAAGTATTGAAAGGACATAATAACATGTGTAAAAGTATATTCTGTAGTTTTATTTACATTAAGTTTATAAACATATGAAGTACCATATTTCATGGTACATAGTGCGCTACGTACTAGTTTTTAATAAATTCCCGAGCACCGGGGGCCATTTTTCATTCTTCTCATTACTTGCAACCCTTTGCAATTCCACCCTTGTACCGACAGCAGAAACATCACATTTGTAAAAAAAAATGTTTAATGTTTTCTATAAATTGTAACTTTTATTAGTATCGTTTTAAAAGTGCTACGTTTCTTTCCAGTTCTTCTTAGCACAAATCTGTCGTCTGAACGTGGTAGGAAAAAATTATGACGGTTCGAAAGAGTTTGTAATAGGCTTATTTGGACAAAAATATTTGATTTGGAGTTTATTCATTATTAATTGTAACCTATGTATTTTACTGAATCTTTTTTGGAAAATAATGTATAGTTTCTCAGGTCGTTTTCAATGAAATTACTATTATTTAAATAAAATAATGCGTTTCGTGCGTGATTTTAGTTACACACGACTTATTTATTCAATACATAGGATAATACTGAAACAATATGTAAAATATGGCTAGAAAACGTGCTTGCAAAGCTTACTCTTTAGACTTTTCAATACTACCTACCTACTGCTAGCTAATTACTATCTGATAAAATTCATTGTGAGTTCCAAGACAGCTGTAGCGCTGTAGTTTCTCCCTCGGAACGTCAATAAGTTCCATGATGTTATTGACAATCTAAGGTCGCTGTTGTTGATCCTGGGCGAGGCACAGCGGTAGAAATGCATGAATGGCTATTCCCGAGGCTTAGTCTCTGAGTAAAAGGTTTTATTTTTAAATATGTATAAGTTTTCAACAATTTTCCTAAAATTTAAAAGTGTCCCAACAGCTTTCTCTTTGTCCAAATCCTTGTTTTTGTTTTTACGATTTTTAAAAACCTTATTTTAATAATCATCGTACTTATAATATACTAGTAAAACCCGCGTAACTTCGTTTGCGTGTATTTGTACACGCAGCGCCACCTATATCAGACTTTTGATCAAATCCTACGTGAATCGCGTACTTTTTGGGATAAAATGTACCCTATGTGTTAATCCAAGGTATCAGCTACCTACATACCAAATATCATAAATATTGGCCCAGCCATTTGAGCGTGAAGAAGTAACAAACATACACATAACTTTCGCCTTTATAATATTAGTAGGATTATCTCGGTGATTTAAATCGATAATTGAATATGTCATACACGTACCAAAAACAAAGATTTGAACATAGGGAAAGCTGTTAAGAGTTTTACATTTTAGTTATTGTTAGTGAAAACGGTCATTATATATTTTTTTGTGAACAGTACATTAGTTTTCCCCCGCCGCAGGGTCCCGCAGGCATTTTTCATTCCGACTTGATTAAATCCTCCCGCTAGTGTTAATGTACGGAACCAATGCATACCTATCACCATGTTGTTTAATATGAGTTCCTATATCTGTTTCATATATGAATACATGATCAATTGTCAAAAAAACTTACTGACAGTTTTTAAAACGCATATTAATTTTAATTCCACATTAAGTCTCAAACTGAAAGCATTATTTTTTACTGTTTGCTTCCTCTTCTTCGAACGGACAATGAACGTTTATTTGGAGCCCCAAGTTGCAATTCTCTGACTGAATCCGTTGATTCTCAGTAAAAAACACTTATTTTTAAATAAAAAAAATATGCCACATAGTTGGCAAACAAGCATACGGCCCGACTGATGGTAAGCATCACCGTAGCCTATAGACGATTGCAATACCACGCGTTGCTAACCCTCCCATCCCAATCCCCAAGGGGAGCTCTGGAGACCTTACTCACTGTAGGAACACAACATGGCCGAGACCAATGCTATTTGGCTACGATCTTCTGTAAGATGGAGGTCCTTCCCCAGACGGGCTGCTACGATTTGAGCGAATGATCCGATGTGCCCTTTTTTTTAAGTCAGGAAAATGCATTACTGCATGTCCCGCCACTTGGGGAGGCGACGGGGGTCTGTCGGGCTCACCTCTCTCTCTCTAGCCAATGAGGGATACCGACTATAAACCTGACTGTCTGCCACCTTCTCCGCCTTCACGTGGCGGGGTCGCGGGCACTGGTGATACTTCCTCAACCCCTCCGCCGGCGGGACTCATCCCAATGTGGCGGGGTCGCGGGCACTGGTGATACTTCCTCGACCCCTCCGCCGGCGGGACTCATCCCAAATTGGGATGGGTCCACGGACGGAGGAGGTAGGGCACAGCGGATTGGGATTCCCAATCCGCTGTGCCCTACTAGTAGTAGTAGTAGGGCACAGCGGATTGGGAATCCCAATCCGCTGTGCCCTACTACTCTTAAAGCCATATTCTTAAATACAGATTCGTCAATGTTATGACCAGAGAGATCACGCCCCATTGCCTATCTATTATTAGTTTCTTTCATCCGTGTTTGCAATACACACCAAGATATTCCATCCGTCTAGGCCCAGAACAGAGACGGTGAAACGCAACTGAAACGCAACTGCAAGGAAACCCTTATGATATTGTGAGTTTCAATTTGTTTTACATTTTTGCATGCCAATTCGAATGAAACTAGTTTGCAACGTGTTTCAAACGGATTTCAAAAAGATTGCGTCATTTGTGGTCCGTCAAAGGAGTCTGTGACAGAAACTCAAAAGTAACTTTACAAAATACTTTAGTGTTTTGGAAGAGTGGGGCCTCCTGCCACAGGCTTGTTTTAAATCGCCTACTAGGTTGGCCTCAATTCATTGTATAAGTAACTTGGCATAAATAAAGTTTTTTTTTCTTTTTTTTTGAACTCAAAAGTAACTAGAAGTTGCAGTTTAGTTACATTTGGGTTTCACCGTCTGTTTTGAGCCTAACTTAACTTGTGCTTAGGAACAAGGCGGCTTTATTACTAAAAGCAATCTTTTCAAGGCAACTTTAGATCCCTGAAACTGAAGCATCCCCATTTTCATACCAAAGATATTATATAATGTCGGAATCGGAATACATTACGCGGCGACATTATGTCGCTATATCTGTCTGGCCGTAATATTTATGTCGGCGAATCATAAAGTAGTATATATAGTTTTATATGACATATATTTGTGTCATATGAAAAATGGTGGCACTAAATTATACCTGTGGGATGTGGGTGGGATATTTGCGGCTTTTTATCATAATAGTAAGAGGCCCGATGTATCTTTGTTACTCTCAGATAAATAGAATAATTCACAGAAATGACTTTAATCTGTCGCACACTGTTTTGGAAGTGTGACGGTCTATTTTAATAATTGGTTCAAACTGGCAAATAACAGCGACGAGTGGCAATCTCTGCAGGAAGCCTTCAATTACTAATGCCCATTTTCACCAACAATTCCTAAAATTGTAAAGTCTCCTAACAGCTTTCTGTGAGTTTTCTCTATGTCCAAAATAGTCTAAAATCATTGTTTTAGTACGTGTATGATATAAAATTATTGATTATTAAAAACCGTATTACATATATATATATCATATCGGATTTGGACATAGAAAAAGCTGTTATATAGGACACTTTTAAGTTTTAGGAATTGCAAATGTGAATATTATAACGGGCATAACTGCATTTGACACTATTGTTTATTTTTATTTATTTATAGATATTTTCGTCTTCTTCTCCGTCGTGACCTCATGGCTGAGGCTGAGGGACGTCATTATACCAGCTCTCGACTCTATTACGATAAATGACATTGACGAATTGCCATCCAACAGTGACTTGAAATCATTTTCAAAGCACTGCATGCGGCTGGTAACTTATTCCAGCCGTGGGATGAGTAATTTTTAATGATAAAAGAAAAATTAATGACATAATTTTAGAGCAGTAACAAAAAATTTACCACCAAAAAAACCCACTTAACTCCGTACCCATCAAAAAGGTACATTTACAGTAAAACTTTATTATCAGATATTAACTAAAAAAACTCGTTTATAAAGTATATTTTTATCACACATGAGGTGAGAGTAGGTAAGAGTTTTTTTTGGTCGGGAGTGTCAAATTTCGCAACAAACTACTGGACATTAAATACTCAGTAAAAATGCGCAATATGAATGACATAAGCAGGGTATTTTGGCGTATACTCGGCTGTTGTTGAACCTATTACAAGCTTTTATTCGATCTTCATCCGATCCTTTGTTGTTTGGTAGATCTGAACGAAATCAACGAACAAATAACCATATCGGTCGTGGTCCACCTTCTTAGTTCACTGGGGTGGACCACGGGTATTTATTCTTGACGGTGGTCCACCAAAGTTAATGATAAGTAATATGCAAATCAAAAATGGTATGGGCCATGCTCCACCTTGATCCGAATTAGTGTTTGTGTTTAGGATTATTTTTAATTTTCATGGCCGTCACAGGCAGTTTCCCTTGTCGAAGACAAGTGTACAAATAATAATGAGTCGTGTAAATCACAGACAATATAACCTATCTACTCTTTAAACAAAATTAAAATGGCCACTGGGCGAAGGTGTCTTTAGAATCAATAACAGAATTCAATGAAAATAACAAAGCTCAGTCGAGTATAACCCGATAAGAAGCAGTAACAGAGAGCCATAAAATTATTTACGAACTTACCTGCCATTAACGTGGAGCCCTAAAGTGAAAAGTATTTTTTATGTGCCGTTTACGAGCGGACTCCAGGTGGTTATGACCTTACCATTCTGACACTGCCACTGACTCATGGTGGAAACCTAGGTCTTGTCTATAGTATACACGTCAAAATATATATGGGCTCACAGTGCTCACAGTTAATAAAACAATTTAAAATCGATTGAGATGCACTGAGTAATAAGTTTGAGTTTCCAACTTCGTTTTACGTCTGCGCGAGCCAGCCGTGTTGGCGACTAACTTTATGTTATATTATCCCACGACGCTACCCAAATGAAGAGACTCGACTGCGATGCTACCCTCATTTGCCTGTGTTCGCATTCGCACACGAGCGTCATCTATATATACATACGGCTAAATTCGTTCATTTTTAACTGAACTGTCACACGATACGTGAAAGCCCAATTCTCCGTTTGACACTCGGGTGTTATTGTCGTGTTGTATTATGATGAATGATGAAGATGTGTGTGTTAGTGGGAGTATGTGTCCGTCCGTGATGTGATGTGTGGATGGTCTGCTTGCTTGTTTGCCTGCAGTATGACAAAAAAATATGGACCTACGCCTAAATGTATATTAACAGGTGTACATTGGTCTACGATCCGTATAGTCAGTGACATGTACTGTCGGCAAAAAAGGTGTATCGTCTGTAGATCGCTGATAAGCATATATGCGTGCGTGAAGTAGGTACATACGTATGTACGATGTACATCGTACGTACGACTGACTTGGGTGCGTGTTTATTCCACGGATTTAGAATAACTTCGGCTTATTCAGACTACAACTTTTAGTCGCAGTGAACGGCGTTTTTAGGGATCTTTTTTTGTTTTTCAATGTAATCTAGTTGTCAAAAGTGACAATAACGTCGATCGCCGCGACTAAAAGCAGCTAGTTTGAATAAGCCCTAGAGTCGCATTGGGCTCTTTAGTCGATTGGGCCCAGTTGACCATTATGATCTAAATGTGATCTTAATAGTTAAGCAAAATAACTAAACAGAACACCATCACACGCCATAATAAGCAGTAGGTATGCGAGTCATCTCCAACAGTCAGCCAGCCATATTTTTATTTAAAACAAACTGTACCATAATCAGTCGTATGAAGAATACTCTCTCAATCCGTCACTGGATTGCATTCTTTGCAAGTACACGCGTACTCGGCGAACGCCACAAAAGGGGCGGCCCGCTTCAAACGTAGCGGTAGGGTTTGATGTCACAGTCCTATTGTTGAATTAGTCTTAAGTGTCTTTATTAAAATTCGAGGAAATTATGTATTATAGAATGAAAGAGTATTTGGGCTTGCTTGCATTACCTGTTTAATATTTTTTTGGACGGTCTAAGATTTTTATAAATATGATTGTTCCCCTTTGTCAGCCATCAGCCATTTCACAACTCTCCTGGGAACTTACCAGGCGCGTACTGGCCACGGTATGCGACACTAGAATGCACCACACGACTTCTAGGAAAGTCGGTCTTATGTAGTGAAAGAGCTGGCATTGAACAGAGGAAAATAGTGGTTCGACAAGAGCGCGACTCTTGATTGATGAAAACACCTTTGGCAAATGCATTCGCCGATGTTCGTCTTGCGACGATCCAAGAATTTCACGTTCCAACGGTTCCACCGTCGCAATATTTTTTTTATGACAGGCTCCTAAATTCTATTTTTATGACAGAAGGACAAACGACCTAGCTGGTTGGGGCATCAAGATACTGCCAGAAATAGAAGGAATTACCATCTCATTCATGTGGGCATTTTATAAAATGTTATATTTCTACGATCGTGCTACAACATCGACACTCTGTTATCTTACTAGCATGTCAACATGCGACTTATTCCTTCAATTAACGTCATTGCGTGAAGACTCGTGCGCACTTTCGAAAAACGTTTCGTTATGCCAATAAGTTCTGTATTTTGATACTGGGCCGCTTTGCTACTTGTTACCTTTGAAATGGCCGCCAAATTGAACTTTATGGTAAATTCTTATAGCATCAATCTCGGCTATGTTGTGTTACGTTGAGTAAGGTCTCCAGAGCTCAACTTTTTGTAGGCTACGCCGACTGCTTACCAGGCAGGCCGTATGCTGGTTTGCCACCTTGTTAGTGGTATAAAAAGATCTACACAATTCACAGAGCTTCACCTGCTCCCAAAGTTAACTAGGCTAAACCTGCTTGTGTAATGTTATGGATACCAGACAACCGATATTATTTATTGTAAATATATACTCATAATACTTATATAGAAAACATCCAGACTAGAGAACAAACACAAATGCCATGACATAAATGTTTTGCCTCAGCGGGAATAGAACCTGCGCCCTCTGATCACTAGTCACTACACTCACTACCAACACACCACCGGGCTGTTAATTTTTGAAGAGTTAAATTGATAATTTGTAATAATTTGTACCTACATTATTTTTTTACGTCTTACTTCCACGCTTCCACCGTCCAAGTGTCATCTTTACGGCGGCATTTTGTGAAAATATCTAATGGGAAATTTGGTAAAGGGATTTGAGGATGTTGAAATAATGGAAAAATACAGTTTTCATTCTTTATATACAATACAGTACACCGATATTACAACTTAGAAATAATTAACATGTTTTTTTACCTCTACGTTACACATAGTCAACATTCGCTCAGGGACCTTGGAATATAAAAAAAATATTCGATTACCTAGTCTTTGAAGTTAATTTTTCCTAATTTTATCCTGTCTCCTACTATTAGGATTCCCTAAGAATTTGACGATACTGATTTTTTACGTGGAACAGGTTAGGTCTCCACAACCCGATAGACCTTTTTTTAAGTTAGGTAATAAATTTTTTGTCGGGACAGCCCACCACACATATCTCGTCTCCTGTGCTGCTGTCTCCTGTATGTATACATACAAAGATTTTCCGTATCCCAAGGGAAAGCGGGATAAACACAAACGAAGTTGCACGGGTTTCGTTAGACAGTATACAAATAAGTTCATAATTAATTAATTTACTAATTATTTTTTTTTTGATATTATACAGAAATTGCGAAAATGAATGCAAGCTTTACTTCCACATTATTTTTAAAACAAAGTTCTGTTGTTAAAGTTACTAGATATGATGGAGAAAGTGAAAAAGAACTACCGATTCACGAGGGTCAATAAAATTTTTGCACGATATAAAATTCTATAAAAATGTTTATAAAACATCACTATGAATTTAATTTGTATTGCAAGAATACCTATTTGAAAACAATATTTCGCGAACATCTAAAATTTCTTATCATTTTCACGTTATATCAAAATTCTATCTAGCAATTATATCGCTAAACATTATCTTAACCAATCCAAAGGTGCTGCCACGCGATCGAACCATTCGGTAGTGCACCATATTCGTGCGCCACACGATCGAACCATCCGGTAGCGCACCATATTAGTGCGCCACACGATCGAACCGTCCGGTAGTGCACCATATTCGTGCGCCACACGATCGAACCATCCGGTAGCGCACCATATTAGTGCGCCACACGATCGAACCGTCCAGTAGTGCACCATATTCGTGCGCCACACGATCGAACCATCCGGTAGCGCACCATATTAGTGCGCCACACGATCGAACCGTCCGGTAGTGCACCATATTCGTGCGCCACTCTACTCTATGAATAATGGCTCAATTTTTTTTTTACAATTACATAAGGATCCCTTCGCACTTGCGTTTACACATAAGCGTATTAGCGTATACGCCAAGCATACGCCAAATATCCCTAAACGACAACCGGTTGCAGTACTATCGTCAAAAATGTGTAT
This sequence comes from Endotricha flammealis, assembly GCA_905163395.2. Taxonomy (NCBI): domain Eukaryota; kingdom Metazoa; phylum Arthropoda; class Insecta; order Lepidoptera; family Pyralidae; genus Endotricha; species Endotricha flammealis. The sequence goes on along the minus strand of LR990875.1, from coordinate 3,456,545 downwards.
ACAGTTTCTATATAACACATATTTTCGACTAATTTAAATATGATATTTAACAGCAAGTTTCTGAATTTTTTAAGTTAACGACACATCAAATTATAGCTGTCACTGTCAAACTAAAGAAAAAAAGAGAGAGCTTGAGATTTTTTTTATGACAGAAGAGGACAAACGAGCTTGCGGGTCACCTGATGGTAAGCAACCACCGCTGCCCATGGACATCTACGAGTACTAGATCTTGGATATGTTGCCCATCTATGGAGGAATGAAAAATATTTAATATGCAATTAAAATTTAAATGTTTCAGAAATTAGCTGTTCATAATTAGCGGACACGGTGTTATGAACATTAATTATTATAGACCGTCATCCAAGCTTGATTTTTTATACATATTAACTTCTGAGTATGTATTCGTATTTTGATTGACACATCTGTAATCTGAATCGACATCTGCCGAGCGAAACGGAAGTACGTTTACTCATGATCACAAAAAAAATACACTTTTGCTTTTGGAAAATTCTCTCCAGTCCCTAAATAATTGTTGTTAATTATGTAATTTTTAGAAAATTATTTCCTTTTACAACTAATTTCCATACCTTTTGCAAGAAGCATTATGCAATAACTGTTCGGATCGGCAGACAAATGGATAAATACATAGATATAAATCAAGAGTACCTTTAGAGTAATATTACCTACTCAAGCATAAGTATATAAAATCACGTTGAGACGCCGGTCTATGTTGAGCAAATTCAATACTCATTATATAAAAGCTACTCTAAAGTTGTTTTGAGTTTCAATGCATCTTAAGATTAAACATTTATATTTTAGTATTTCAGTGGTTGCTGATAAGTTATCTGTCAAATATGACTTAGTTAACCTATCTGACAAATAAATTGATAAAAACATTTTGAGTTTATTTAACAGATAAATTAACTGAAACTTATCAAAAACCTATGAAAAAATTGTCTAGGATTAAATTTAAATAAAAATTAATAATTACAAATAGTTACAACGCTAATTGTTACCTTATTCATATTAAAAATAAATAATTGGAAATAAATAATAATAAAAAAATGTTAAAACTATCTTAAGTCTAAAATAAATAATACTTATTCGAAGTGGAACACAGAATTGAAAGATTGTGTTTTTGGTAACTAAGCTTTGTCGCACACTAGACCAAAGTGGCGCTTGTGAAATTCGGCCGTCGCGGTCGCGTTGTTTACACGTCGTTGACTTGTCTAAAGATGCTTGCATCGAGCAGCAGGCCCGCTACTACGAAACGTAATCCGATATTTCGGCCAAAGTATCTGAAGAATTTAAACTATTTTAAATCATGAATTATAAGGTATTTCATGGCTATAATTCAACGAACTATTGAAATAACCATTAAGTGCAAGGTATTTCATAGATATAATTAAAGGAATTACTAAAATAACCATTAAAAACCTTGTATTTCAAGGTTTAAATTCTTCCGGTTCGGCCGAAATATCGGATTTACGTTTCGTAGTGCACGGATTTGTTGGCGCGCCAAAAAAATCCGTGCGAGTCGGTCTCGGTACCGATCGGCGCGGGGTTACCTTGCATAAAGTTTGTCGGTACCGATAACCTGTTTCTTCAATAAGTAATCGCATTTAGATACATCGAAAATGATACCGGTGCCGACCACCGACTTGTCGGCGGCGGAAACCGGTCTCTCTATGTAAGCAAGCACACTTAAGACTCTACCTAGCATTATGCTCTACGTGTCCTAACGTATTTATGAGTGTTACCGAATATCTCCGTTGGAAACATCTAAAAAGAACACGAAAACCTCATGCAAGTCGACAAGATGTTTGATTCATTTATAAAATGACAATTCGAGTTGAGACGTTTATTAAATTGAGTTCGAATTATGCTGATTTAAGCTATGTGTTTTGTTGTTTATCAAGTAATTCAATTAAACATTAAGTCTTATTAGTGTTTTCCTATTTCCTAATCCATTAGGAGTAGCCAGGAAACTCTTGGACGTTTGGTTACCTCACATTTTTTCATTTTAATTACTTATTTTATTTTACTTAGTAATTACTTGAGCGATACAGAAAAAAAGTGGCAAGCATTGTTGTGACGTTTTCAAAAATTTATGATTGGCAAAGGCTCTTTCCCAAGCTATACCGTCAAAAGTACAAATCCGGCCAAGTAAATTCATCGTAATATCCAAAACTGTGCACATTTTGAGTTACAGCACTCTTGTCGCCAACGTCTGCTAGCTAATTCTTTAGCAATTCCGTGATAAGGTTTGCCGGCACAGTATACTCATTGTAATCCAAAACATATACATTACGAGTTATAGCACTTTTCTCGCCAAACGCTATGTTCAACATTATTACTATGTTGACAGTTAGAACGATAGGCGTATTAAATAATCGTTTTTATTACGCGACACATTTGAAAATGTGTTCGCTATGTGTAAAATGTCACTAATATTTATGTTAATATTCCTATAAATTCATGTATTACAAAAAAGTTTTGTGCGTTGAATATAAAAAATTATTCTTATTTTGATAAAATATTAAATTGAGAATATCAAATCTTAACTATGACAAAATGGCGAAGTTTGTTTGTTACTAAATCACGTAAAAACTGCTGATTTAATGTTCAAATAGTATAAAATAGCTACCGCTGTCTGGTCGCTTAGATCTTTAAAATTACTAAACAGATTTTAATTCAGTTTTCAGTAATAGGTGGAGTGATTCACGGGTATTTATATTATTATACATATAAGAACTTTCCTTAATTCCCACGGGAAAACGGAGGTAGTTTATAACCCCGAAAACCTACCATAACACTTTCGTGGAAAATTCTATGATTGATTTAGTTAAGGTGTGATAGCGTAACAAACAAACACTTTGTCATTTACAACATTAGTGTTTTGTTATATTTATTGTGTTACAAAATTATTGCTTGTATTGAGATTATAATTTTATATACCAAAATATACATAAACCGCCTTCTTTTTTAAAATCATGTAAAATTTGTGATATTTTTGTGATGGACATAAAAATATTATTACACTTTTCTCGCTTCAAAAAAGAGTTGAAAAAAATAACACCCATATTGTATGTTCACATTCCTACATCCATAACTATTTTTACATTACCGCGAAATCTGCAATTATATACTTTTTTCACAGATATAATATACCATAGACAACGCAAGTATCACGATTTGCATTGAGAGCAAGCGTGCCAACTTTTTACCACTGTGATGTCACAGCGGAAATTTAGTATTGGAAAATCCAAACCGATTCAAACAAAGACACCGTCGCGTACGATTCAAATGGAGTATAACTGGTAGTATTAGTTACGCGGCCGTCCGAACGCAACAACAGATGCGCTCAGACTGTAATAAGCGGCGGCCAACCACGACGCTTAGTCGGGGTTCGGACACGCGAAGTAGATATATTTGCGTCATCTATAATAAATCATCTGTAAAAAATGAATAAAAAAAAACAAAAGGCTTATGCCCATATTGTATGTTCACATTCCTAAATCCATAACTATTTTATACATTCCTTACCGCCAAATCTCCAATTATATACAATCATTTTTGGCAGTGACCAGCTGGCCTTTCTTATTTATATCAATTCTTTAGCAATTATCATATGAAAATGAAAAAAATTACTTTAATATAATTTAGTAAGCCATATTTTACAGGTATGAAAGCGTATAAACCGTTACCTTGTAAACACATTAACATTATACATATACACATTAAATAATAGGATATTATGTAGTTGGACTTTTTTAATAATACCACTATGTCTGGTAAGAAAACTCTGTAAGCGGATTATGCGTCATCTCGCACGATCGTGCGGCTTGGCACCATTCGTTAATTTTTATTTAAAAAAATTGGTATGGAAATCTGAGGTAACTATGTCAGTCAGTCAACTACGAAATGCCCTTTTTAAAACGTCGAAGATTTTATGACTTGACTACAAAATAAAACAAAATGTTATAATAATTTAGTTTCAATATCCTTTTACCTGGCTGTACTTTGTAAGTGTGTAAATAGGTAAAAATCGAATGGTGCCAAGTCGCACGATCGTGCGTGTTCTTCCGTGCGAGATGACGAACAATTCGCGATAAGCTATAGCAGACAACACGTAAAATAAGTTTCTGAGCAGTTGCCTCTGCTCTGGACCACCGTTTTTAATTTTCCAAACCTTGACCCACTTTCTTTTGCAATAACCGTGAAATATGTATCGGGCATCTGACATTTCTAATTTCACAAATATCGCAAAAAGACTGGTCGCTTTATATCATACACAAGTGCCGACAACTAGGTTCCTAGAACACCAAAAAATAAATAAAAACAGTGACATAAGTAAGATGACCTATAAAGAAGAAATTTATTTTATAATTTATTATTCTTTCTATAATATGATGTGTGCCCAGGAGCCAAGACGCTATGACTATGAGGCAAAAATGTAGGTATGTGCTTTAATCTTGAAGAAATCGCCTGTCGCACGCTATACATTTTGCCTCAAAGCGCCAGGGCGTGCATTCCGGGGAATGAGCGTTGAGACCGCTTTATAAATCAAGTAGGTTAACCTAACCTAACATTTTTCGATCGAAAAGTCATCTTACTTAAGCACTGTATTTTAAAGCTTAATTTTATACTTACAACTATTCTATCTACATTCTGTTCTTAATAGTAACATTTTAAATAAACAGTAGGAATCTATGTGACATTCGAATTTATGTGACAATCGATCACAAATATAGAACATTTCTAAAATTACAATTGATACATTTCTTTAATACATTGTGAAGCAACCTTGCGAATGCTTAATCGAAACTACCGACAAATTATAAATTGTTGGATTACACGTAAAAATGCCTATAAATCTCTAGCGTTAACTTACTTTATTTTAAAGTGCTGATAGACGATCGAATTTGGTCCGGCCCGCATCACGGACGCCGTCCGATACCGCACCATATTCGATCATGTATTGTATGTAGCCTTGTATGTAGCGCACGGTGCGCCGCTCCGCTATGTCTACAGTCAGTAGTGCGGTGCGGTGGATTTGGTGTTAACTAGACCGTTCGACCCCGCACGGTATCAAATTCGATCGTCTATCAGGACTTTTACATTACAAATATTTATTGTTATTTTTTTTTTTTTTTTTTTCAAAAATCTGGTATAAAAATTTTATATGTGTCTGTCTGTTTGGAAAAACCATTAGTTTTTCCTGAATTTACATTTTAATGATTTTATTCAAATTATACAAGTTTTAAACGTCATTATTATTAATTTCTCGTATAGTTTCGATCAAAACAATTGGGTTAAGGTTATTGGCTAGAGATCATGGTCGTGCGTCGTTCGACGACTCCACATCGCTGGAACTGCTTGACACTGATTTTTTCGGTTTATATTCTGTTATTACTACTGTTACGCCACTGACGGTTACCTGATGGAAGATATTGGTAATTTAATTTTTAGTTCAAAGTAACCATAGTACCATTATGTACCATTATGTTTAATTTACAAATAGCTCAATGAACGCGTTAAAGATCTATAACTTAGTCTTATCAGAGTTATATGGTGCTGGTGACTAAAAAATGGACCCTTGGTAACCATTACCCTTGAAGTTCACCTATGTTAAATTAGTGTTTAAATGGGAAATGGGACAATAGTTTTTTTTATAAAGTGACAAATATCTTAGTTATTAAATTGTTTTCAAAATGTCATTAAAAATTTAGAATATCATAAAGTAAAATATTTTTTAAAGACCATATTTCTCCCATGATCCCACTTTCATGGTCCTTCGAGCCGGATTTGAACCAGCGACCTATTGATCGCTATAATCAGATCTGCTATCAAAAATCCACAAGAAACATATTAACAGCCCCTCTACAATTGCATCGCCCATCAGGTTCTTCAATTGTTTCATTTAAGATGAGACTAATGTATACCTACAGACAGACCTACATTAAGGAAGCAATAAATGATTGAGTATCTTACCTCTCTAGTTTGTGCCGAACTTCTATCGACGTTACTGAGCCGAGGCGGGTGTCTCCTCTTCTTCTTGAGCGAGTTGGCTGATCTTGGTCTTTTTTGTGAGCTTGTGGGAGCTGTTCCAGCAGCTTGGGCGGCAACCAACGCTGGATTGATGCGTGGTTTGCGTGTTGAAGTACCTTTAAAGATATGGTGAAATTAGTGGATGGCATTTTAGAAGCCAAAAGGCAAGTTACATTATGATTTTATGGGGACAAGCCCACCACACATTTCCAACGCTATGCCTTCTGTATAACCAAGCGATCCTGGTTATACAGGAGCGCCGCCGTTGTTACCACACACAGCGGCGACCTCAGATTGACAATAAGCGATGAAGCTTATTGACGTCCCGGGGGAGAAACGACAGCTGTCTTGGAACTCACAACGAATTTAATCAAAAATAAATTAGACGGAATAAGAAGTATTGGCCTACTAAGTGCTTCTTACTCATCTACACTGGGCGTCAAAAATAAGTAGTACAGTTTTAAAATGGCAATTACTCTTAAACTATAGAAGTTAGAGTTTTGAAATAAAAGTCATTTTATAGCAAATTTAACAAAGTTTTTAAAAAATAATATTTTATTTAGTATTAGTAAAGTTTTACACTGAAAATTAAGAAAAAACTAAAAAGCTAACCATTTTGAAGTAACTATCAAGAACTTAATTTTTACGTTTTGGGCCTTGTTCCCACTTTAGTAACTTGTGTTGCCGCCTCGGGCTCTGATGACATCTTGGAACCGGTTTGGCATGCTGAACACTAAGTTACGGAGGCGGTGTTGGGGAATATTCACCCATTCTTCTATCAGGGCCTGTTTTAGAGCCCTGAGGGTGGCGGGGGGTGGTCTGCGTCTTCTGACTAGCCTCCCAAGCTCATCCCAAGTGTGTTCAATAGGGTTAAGATCTGGGCTTCTTGATGGCCAAGCCATCAAGCTGATGCCAACCTCCTGAATGTACTCTTGTACGAGGTGAGCGGTGTGTGGCCGGGCGTTATTATGCATTAGAATCGCTCCATCACCCATATTTACTAAATATGGCCCTGCATACTCGATAAGGATCTCTAATGCATATCTTTCACCAGTCAGAATGCCATTTTCTATGACCACTAGCTCTGTGCGACCCTCTGAAGAGGTGCCAACCCATACGTGTACAGAGCCCCCGCCGTATTGAACTCTTTCCGAGATGCAACCTTGAATGTATCGGTCACCAGGTCGCCTGTATACTCTCCGCGTTCCATCGGAAGTGAATAAAGAAAACCGAGACTCCTCTGTGAACAAAACTCTTGTCCATTCTTCTTCGCCCCATTGTACGTGTTGACGGGCGTAGCGTAGTCTTGCTACTCGATGCCCTGTCTCAAGTTTGGGGCCATTTGCTGGCCTGTACGACTTCAGGTTGGCTTCAGCAAGTCTTCTCCTCACTGTACTCTCACTAACGTAGTCTCTTCGGGTCTGAAGAAGCTGTTGCTGGACCTTAACTGCATTAAGGTGACGATTTCTTAACACAGTAGAGACAATTAAGCGGTCTTTCAGGTACTAATGCACCTGGGTCTGCCATTACTTGGTCTCCTTAGATGGTTTCCAGTCTCTTAGTACCTTCGCTTTACTTGCTGCATCGTTCTTAGAGTTACACCCACCGTTCTTGCAGTATGACGCATACTAGTAGAAGACGGTTGCGCCATATTTGAGCCTTATTGTGCACTTTGGTATAGAAGCATGAAATTTCTACCATGGATAGAGTGTCTCACAATGATCGTTTTAAGATGTGGAGGGAAGTCAGATTCTTCCTCTGTGAGTGGGGGGAGGGGGGCAAAGGGGGTGAATTCCACGTCTTGATGATTATTTTTTTACTGATCCGTTAATGTTACTAGGGCTTGTATGGTGTCGTTTTCATATAAACCGAATACAAGGAATTCATTTTTAACAATAAAAATGTATGGTCCCATACAAAAAAATTAAAAATACTGCCAAAAAGTGAAAAGTGCCGCTACTTTTTTTTTGTTAGCACGTTATTTTTACTTTCAAATCTTAATTATTATGATATTAAAAAATACTGTGATAAAGCTTATTTAATGTGGTTTACAAATATATATAATTGTAGTATACTTGTCATACAAAAACTATTAAAAAAAAAAGAAGAACGTGCAAATTCCAGAAGATGCGCGCGGTGATTAGGTGAGATGTTGGTACGCGTAGCGACAAATTTTCATAATGTACTATAGTCATTTGTTATTAATATTTTATAGCAATGCTACTAGCCATTTTGCGACATAGTTTTAATGTAAACAAATGAAAGAAATGCGTTTTTATTGCTTCCACGGAGAAAAACATTTAATAATTTTGACTTAGAGAAGGTTACTAATAAAACATCAGAAATAAAAGTAAAATGACGTTTAACCAGCAGTCACCAGTACAAAAGCAAAGTGCTGTACATTTGAGTGCAGCTTTGTTACATTTGCATCTTCCAGTACACCCTTTTTTAACGCTGCACCTAATTAACTCAGCACATAAAGTTGCTACTTCAAGTAGCGTTGTCCAGACTGGCTACCATTCGTTCGAATCTTTAATTCAACCCCAGTTAGATGGTTCAGGAATATCTGGAACTTTTGTTAAAGATTGCATCCAAATGTAAGCCTGATAGGAAGCGCGTTTTATATATTGCTGAAGTGCCGCTTTTGTCCTCTATGGCTCAGGATTTTTGGGTAAAGAGTTTTTTTCTGGCTTCATTTACAGTCAGCATTTCACTATTGTGGTCATACATTAAAACCACAAATCTTTCAATGAGTCGTCGCTTATTTGTTGTGGCATTGTCATCATTTCTTCAAAGGCGCTGTTTACTTCTGGAAAAGATCGCCATATTTCCCATGCTGTTTTTTCCCTCTACCAGCAAAGAACTCCGTATCACACCCTACTGCGAACGCATGAAAGACGGGAACGTACTCACATTGTGACAAACTCATTGACGCTACCAGGTCTTGCGGAAACTGGAGGCAACGCCAAATGCAACCCATAGTTCAGATAAAGATAACTTTCTGAAGAATGCCACAGCCAGTACTAATACATCTGTGTCTACAGACGGTGCGTATTGTCACTCTGCTAAATCCTTTCTTTACTGCATCAGCTAAATGTAAAAACATTCAGTCAGCTTCATCGTGAAAACACCTATCTATCTAGCTATCGGCGCAAGTTGTTTGAGTTGAGCTTTAAAGCTGCTTTACGAGAAAAAGGCACAAGGAAAAGAGTGGCTTCCCACGCATGCGATGCCTAAGAACTGGAAGTTTTCAGTGAATGAGAACAAGACCGAATTGTTTTTATTTTTATCACAACAACTTGTTCTTTACAGGCAGGAGAAAAAGAAATATACGCGACACATTGAATCGAAGTTCTCTGTTTTATCAATATCTCAGATATACGTGACATAGCCCCATGTTTTCACGACGAAGCTGACACCCGAATGTTTTTGCATTTAGCTGGTGCAGTAAAGAAAGGATTTAGCAGAGTGACAATACGCACCGTAGACACAGATGTATTAGTACTGGCTGTGGCATTCTTCAGAAAGATATATTTATCTGAACTACAGGTTGCATTTGGTGTTGGCTCAAGGTTCCGCTACACGACCTGGTAGCGTCAATGAGTTTGTCACAATGTGAGTACGTTCCCGTCTTTCATGCGTTCACAGGGTGTGATACGGAGTTCACTTTTGTTGGTAGAGGGAAAAAACAGCATGGGAAACATGGCGATCTTTTCCAGAAGTAAACAGCGCCTTTGAAGAAATGACAACAATGCCACAACAAATAAGCGACGACTCATTGCAGATTTGTGGTTTTAATGTATGACCGCATTAGTGAAATGCTGACTATAAATGAAGCCAGAAAACTCTTTACCCAAAAATCCCGAGCCATAGAGAACATACCCCCCCACAAAAAAGGCACTCTAGCAATATATAAAACGCGCTTCTTATCAGGCTTACATTTGGATGCAATCTTTAACAAAAGTTCCAGATATTCCTGAACCATCTAACTGGGGTTGGATTAAAGATTCGAACGAATGGTAGCCAGTCTGGACAACGCTACTTGAAGTAGCAACTTTATGTGCTGAGTTAATTAGGTGCAGCGTTAAAAAAGGGTGTACTGGAAGATGCAAATGTAACAAAGCTGCACTCAAATGTACAGCACTTTGCTTTTGTACTGGTGACTGCTGGTTAAACATCATTTTACTTTTATTTCTGACGTTTTATTAGTAACCTTCTCTGTCAAAATTATTAAATGTTTTTTTCCGTGGAAGCAATAAAAACACATTTCTTACATTTGATTACATTAAAACTACGTCGCATAATGGCTAGTAGCATTGCTATAAATATTTATAACAAATGACCATAGTACATTATGAAAATTTGTCGCTACGCGTACCTACATCTCACTGAATCACCGCGCGCATATTCTGGAATTTGCACGTTCTTCTTTTTTTTTAAATAGTTTTTGTATGAAAAGTATACTACAATTATATATATTTGTAAACTACATTAAATAAGCTATAACACAGTATTTTTTTAATATCATAATAATTAAGATTTGAAAGTAAAAATAACGTGCTTACAAAAAAAACGTAGCGGAACTTTTTACTTTTTGGCAGTATTTTTAATTTTTTTGTATGGGACCATACATTTTTATTGTTAAAAATGAATTCCTTGTATTCGGTTTATATGAAAACGACACCATACAAGCCCTAGTAACATTAACGGATCAGTAAAAAAATAACCATCAAGACGTGGAATTCACCCCCTTTGCCCCCCTCCCCCCACTCACAGAGGAAGAATCTGACTTCCCTCCACATCTTAAAACGATCACCGTGGGACACTCTATCCATGGTAGAAATTTCATGCTTCTATACCAAAGTGCACAATCATCGCACTACCGTCTTCTACTATACTGATGCCTACTTCGAGAAAAGTTATGATTCTTGCACATTCTTCTGGTGAAAGAGGCATGATTAGTGAAGTTTACTCGCTGAAGACACATTTGCTTTTGAATTGCAATTGATTTATCAGCAATAAAGAAAACAATAAAAAACAAAAGTACAAGCCAACAGTTTAAAAAAGAGTGTTTTTGTTTATTAAGTTTTTTTTTTCAGTCAATCTTAAAAAATGATATTATGCATAACGTTTTTATTAAATGAAATGAAATTGTCTTTTAACTTTTTTTTATTTCAAAGGTCTAGCTTCTGTAGTCTATGAGATATTGCAATTTTAAAACTGTACTACTTACTTTTGACGCCCAGTGTAGAAGAAAAGTTCTGTTCCATAACTATTCTCAAATACGTTATCAACAAAAAACTTTTTCGTATTGCTATATTTTACAAGAAGAAAACAGCTCTACACAACTATATTCTACTTACTTCGTAAAATATGTGAAAGCAACAAGCATAACTTCTATTTCCTTTTAGGATATGTCGACTATGTTGTTCAGACCACAAAATGTTCTAAACCCTTTGGGAACCTTGAAAATCGTAGTCTATACGTCCCAGCAGCTTTGTACTAACCAGAAATTACTTTTGCTAATGGAAATGTAACTGTATTTCTGTGTAGGTAAGGTTGACAACTCAATACCCTGCATTTGAGTTACTGTATGGAACAAAAGCGAAAAAGGGTAGATTTAGGAACGGATGTTTTAAAGGATTTTGTAAAAGGATTTTCGATTTTACTACTATTGAATAGAGTCGAAAATTGCTATAGAAATGGAGTAAAGTAGATTCCGATTGGTTCAAAAGCTGAATAAAATGAAAAGGTTTTGTATGAAAAGAAATAAATGAACAAATCCAGCCACAAATAGCTTTAAAAGATTACAGCTATTTGCTTTTATAATAAATAGACATCAATTTACTAATCAAGTCGGCCTTATGACGTAATATTGAACATCGTGTCAAATTAAGGAAAGGGGGTCAAATGAAAATCAGCGCCATATAGGTTTTTCGAAGCCATCTGGCATCATGCTGAATTTTACCCCTTTTCTGTGCGGCTGTGAGGCACATAAAGACTTTTTTCATTGGCTAGGTACTTGTATTTTGTTTTAATGTGTAACTGTTTTGTGTGAATGTTTCTGTCTCTTTTTATGCGTAAAATGCTGTTGTGTCTCATGTGCTGTACAGAATAAATGTATTTGCTTTCTTTCTTTCTTTATCCTTACTAATATTGTAAATGCGAAAGGATGTGAAGATGTGTGGATGTTTTGATGACTCTTTCACGCAAATACGGCTTGATAGATTTGCTTGAAATTTGGTACACGGGTATTTTATTACCTGGATTAACATATAGGATAGTTTTTATCAAGGATATCAATCGGGGTACGGGGTTACGCGGGTAAAACCGAGGGCATTAGCTAGTGCTCCATATGGGGTGAAGTCTGAAGAATTGTTGGTTAGTAAAGACAGTCTTGTATTATATAAAAAAACCGGTCAAATACGTGTCGGGCCACGCACAATGTAGGGTTCCGCATTTGCTACGCTTTGCTTACTAGCAGATGAGTACAATGCCATATTCTATGTGTAAGTTTTCATCAAAGAAATTTTATTTTATAAGTTCGTCGGCTATTACTCGGTAACTAGTATAGCCTACTTAACCGTTATAGTTTTCATTAAAGGTTCAGCATATGGACTATTACTATGATTTTTTTCCAAATTTCTAAACATAAGACTTTCGGAGTAAGAGGGGGCAACCACCGTGCAAAACGAAAAATTGACACGATAAATGTAAATAATTCCGAAACGGATCATGGTATCGAAAAATGATCTTCCCATACCCTCAATGTTTTGAAGAGACCTATCTAACGACACGCCACATGGGTGGGCGCAAAAAAAAAATTCATTTCCACTTTACATGAAGGGAAGGCACCGCAAAAAAATATTAAAAAAAAAATTGTTCCAGCACTTTGTTAGCATTGATTTGATAATAATATGTGTATACATACCAAATTACAGCTTTGTAGCATCGAGCGTCTAGGCGCTAGACCGCGGACAGACAGACCGACAGACAGACAGACGGACATGGCGAAACTATAAGGGTTCCTTGTAGTTTACTTTCTACGGAACCCTAAAAATTATGTTTTGGAATAGCTATCTCCTTTTTCACAAACTATATATCAGTGTCATTCGGAAGCAATTAACATTAATAAAAATATGTACTTCACGCATATTCCCTATAAGGATTAATGCTTCTTGATAAAATCTAGTCTTATAATATATTATGAACTATCCGACAAGATATTTCTAGGGGTACTGTCGGGTACACGGAACATACATTAGCGTAGTTGTAACTAGTAATGTAACACTGAATCTCGGATGTAACAAGGAACGGACGGCTACTATTACGTGTAACGACCAACATAAATGGACAATAACATTTTCCTTCGATAAAGGTAAGATTTCATAAGAGAGCGATGATAACCTAGTGGATAGAAAATCGGTTTGGATAAGGAATTTATCTACTGGTTTCTGGTTCAAATGGACAGTTAGTCGCCGAAATAAAAATATAATTTCTAGATTAGCCCTAAACAGTTACAGAATTTTTAAATCTGTACATACTGACTATATAGAATGTAAAAACACTATTTAAAAAAAACTCACTACTTATCTTCATTTTTGTAAAAAAAAAATGTGTTGTCCATTCTAATTTGGGCATATACCACATATTTTTTAATTCTCTCTCGCTCGTGAAAACATGGTGAATAAATATAAAATTTAATAAAATTTTAATTTAGGCGATTCTCGTCTCACGCCGAAATAGAAAGAACTAAATGTTTTATCTGCTATGACGACATTTAATAAGGACGATATCAAAAAAAATCCCAAGAAAATAATTCCTAAAGAATGTGTACGATACATGAAAATGGACTAATTATGTACAAGAGAATACATATTTGGACATGCTCCTTTGATACCTATTATATTTTTTTATGTAAGGTTACCTATTTACATTGTTACCATAGGGGAAAACATAAAAAGTTATATACCAAATTTGGACATGCTCCTTTTGAATTTTTTATGTAAGATTATCTATTTACATTCTTACCTTAACATAAAAAGTTATATACTACTCAATACAAAATAAGCCACTCGGTAATTTCGTACCTACTTTATACGAATCACAATTTTTATTTAACGTTTACCAGTAACATTGTAATGTCATGTTACATGGTTAATACTATCAACTTGATAGGTAGTTAGGTATGTCTGTAATGTTTTTAATGTGAAAATGTTCGAAAAGGATCCAACGATTTTTAACGTTTTTTATCAAACTTATACCATATGAATAACCTTATGCCATTAAAATTAAATGTCATACAAATTGGTCCAGTTATTGCTAACGTTAAGTGGCGTACCGTTGGTGAAAACGGATATTAACATTTGAGAAACAATTATTCTTTTACCAATGTGGTCTTTGTTTTGACCAGTATTATAGTAAGTATTTCGTTTCACAACAGAATTTATAGATAAGAAATTGATATTTTAATTGAAACTACGCTATTTCACCTTCAACGTCAGTCCGTCCGATCCGCAGGTAGCGTACAATAATAAAGAAAACAAATTGTTACCTTGCATTGCAAAACCTCTCTACGTTAATTTTATGCAACTGGAAAGCACACCATTACTTAGTTAGGTACCGTATTCAGGGCTACTGTACTCATAGTACTTGCGCTATGACGTCAGAAAGGTCAACGGATACAACCCGACAAAAAACAAAAGATCATAAATATTACGTTACGTGACTCACTTTGCTATTAACGATGGTGTATTCCCAATTTGTTCGGGTTATAACGACAATAGCGCCAATGAATTGGTAGCGGCAGACTTGTGTAATATTTTATTTGTAAACATCAACCAGTGATTCTTATTGCAATGAATTAGAGGTCATTTTTGATTGTAAAAAATTATACTTGGGTTAAATATTTTGTTTATGGTAATCGTAGTGTATAGTTTTTTATTTAGCTAAAGTAGGTTTATTACTTATCAGCCAGCTTCTGAGACATTTTTAAAATTAATGACACATTATATTATAGCTGTCAAACTAAAGAAAAAAAGAGATAATATATGTAGACTTAATATGTAGCTTGAGACTTAATGTAGAATTAAAATTACTATATTTAATAGTATTTGGTCTTTGCCCTGCAGTGGGACACAAATGGCTGCTAAAAAAATATAAGAAAACACTATGATTTATAATGGCAATGTCATTGGATCAATCAACCTTATTTTGCCTCCAATAAGATATTACATTACTCAATGGTTACAATACAACTGTTATACAGTTTTTGTAAAAATATGTTAAATAAAAATAAGTATTTTTATTTGAAAATTAAGGTAGACACAAACTGATTACCACGCCAGACCGCCACCCAGGAGGTCCCGGGTTCGATCCCCGGTCGGGTCATGATGAAAAATCGAACTTTTTCTGATTGGCCTCGGGTCTTGGATGTTTATCTATATAAATGTATTTGTTATAAAATATAATATCGTTGAGTTAGTATTCCATAACACAAGTTTCAAACTTACCTTGGGGCTAGCTCAATCTGTATGAATTGTCCCTATTTACATGACATAATGCAACTCATGACATCTGATCTGATAGTAGATAATGTTTATTTACATCCATGTGATCCAATCCATGTAACACACACATTTCACATACAAAATTTGGGGAAATACACACTAAACTTGTCCTATGAATATTTTGCTTATGTTATCTGCAGGTTTTTGTTGCATTCAAAGATGCCTATTGGTTTTACCCACAAAATTCCATAGTTCCCATTCCCATATGGATATTCAGGATGAAACTATCCTGTGTCCTGGATATAAATTTTAAGCTTTATATAGGTGTTTTTGTGTGAGAGAGAAATAACTTATCACATTTTTAAAGTGCCGGTGCCAATCCTTCTATTAAATAAAGTCCCGAATAAGCTATTAGCTAATTATGAAACATAAAATGCATACTAGACCAGTCTTTTATAGACTATTTGACACATAAACAAATTCTGTACTGGTGAAACTGACTCATTTCTCGGGAAACGGTCAAAGGTACTATTTTTAACAGATTGAAAAAACAAATAAAGAAACCAAGGATTGGTTTGCTTGTATTTTCTTGAATCTAAAAATTAACTAAATATTTTGTTTAAAAAGGATAATGACTTGAGAATGAGAACGCAAACTTATATTAAATTGTGGGCCAGATAGCCAATTTGACAGATAATACTGTAATAAGTAACGGATAGCCTCAATGAACTTATCAGTAAGTTGTGAATCAGGGTGAGAGGAACCATCTAATATAATTATCCAATAAGAACTTTTATTAATTATTACATTAAAAATAAAGCATTCCTTTACAAAAGTCACATAGTAATATTATTATAATGTTATAGGATAATTTAAGTATTACATATTTGTTGTAATAAATAATAAGTGTATTAATTATTCAAATCATAATGTAAACTCTCAAAAAGGACTAAAATCAATAAAAAAGGTATTGCCATAGTCATTTACAACTTATTAATGTTGGCTATTCCTGCTTTTGAGCAGAAATTTGGTTAAAACATAACTTTTCATTATAAATGTTAATTTATGGATAATAGCCTGAACGTTTACATACGTGGCCCTTCTAAATAATTTCTGTAGAGCACCACAAGAGCGGTGCAGACCTAAAAAATCGATGTAAACTAAAGTTCATTCACACGTGAATTAAAAGACAAAGGAACATATTTTATCTAAAATTCAACAATGTATTACCTTTTCTGACATCGCACATCGAACATTTGAATGCTTCCGCGTTATTTCTGTATGTACAAACGCTACAATCCCAATAATTCTCTTCAAGCACTTTTGAGGGCCTTTTGGCTCTGCGAATTGCATTTTTCTTGTCCATTTTAACGCACACACGCGCCTAAATGCAATTAACACACAACGATCATGATACTTTAGAATAACCACAGCATTTTTTACCGTATTTAAGTAATATAAAATGTCTGAGAATCATTATTATGTTTTAATGTGCACAGAAACGTACACTTCCATACGCCATGACAGCTCGTCAATTTTACGTCGGTAAAACAGCGCAGGCGCCAACTTTTTCGTGCTGCCTTATCGACATATTTTAGTATTTATTTATTACAATAGATGGCGGCATTTAACTATTGCAATTTTTATTGAAAGTTGATCATCTGAGTTCTGAGTTCACACAGTGACCAGACCAAAATCTTTGTAGCTCAACTCAGAGTACATCTATTGTAGCTAGTATCTGTCTATAATACAATCTAAGCTATTTAGGAACTAGGCCAAATATAGGGGGACGAACGAATAGATTGCAGCACTAGAACTTAATTACTGTAATTAAGTAAATACTCGATGCTTGTCAATGACGTAAATTCATTGGCTAAGTAGTTCTTAATTATACGCTATTGGTATTATCTAATATTTTAATAGACACTAGTAATATAATTAGTGGTTTAGGAAGTTCATTGCCTACCTATACGTTATCATTCTTGATAAACGTTCAAAAATAATTAATTTCTAATTATTTATAGACATTTAGGTAAGGATTTACTTAATAGTAGTTTTGGAGTGGTAGAGCATTGATGTAATGAGCCAACTCTATTAGGGAAATACCACCTACTCACAGAATATCGGCGTGGGGCGTGGAGCTGCAACGCGTTTTTGGTTAGTCAGAAATCCGAACCGGAACACTGTCCGGAAGCTCAACTTATTTGCTATGCTAGGTATTCCTTTTCTAAAAATTCCCACCTTCCTTGCCTTGTAGCTGGGAACGATTTATGTTAGTGTCGCATAATTTAACACAAGAATAACCAAATTAAATAGTTTTAGTTACATAGACTCTTAACGAGAGGTAGGGCACAGCGGATAATCCACTCAAATCGGAGAAGCCCGTCTGGGGAAGGACCTCCACCTTACAGAAGATCGTAGCCAAATAGCATTGGACTCGGCTATGTTGTGTTCCTACGGTGAGTAAGGTCTCCAAAGCACCATTTGGGGGGGTTTGCAATACCCCCGGTATTGCAAGTGTCTATAGGCTACGGTGATGCTTACCATTAGGCGGCCGGCCGTATGCTTGTTTGCCACCTTAGTGGTGTATAAAAAAAGACAATACACATATATCATACATTAACTCATACAAACAAAACACTATTCACTCTCTAAAACATAATTATTAATTAGGATTAGTTTGAAATTAAATACTCTGTAATTTGGAATTTAAGCCTCGAGTTCGAGGAGGTGGTCGTGTTCTTTGGTGTTCTTTGTTATTGTAAGCCTTGTTAGTTGTTATGTATTCCAAATAATTTTTTTGAGTTTGAATTTATTGAAAGTAATGGTCACTTTCAAAATGTAATTGACATAGACGTTTACAATAATGTTTTTAACAAAGCCCTATTAGAAATAAATAGAATAATCTTTGTTTAGTTTGTCACTAGATGGCGTTGTTTAATTTGTCCAGGAATATTCCCAGCTTTCAGCCTTACCTTTACAGCGAACCCATAATATTGTAGCTTTAAGTCGCTACCCAGAAAGGTACTGATTACCGATTCGGCCCGCCCTACCTGACCGGTTTTCCTCATGCATATTCTATGAAAAATCATAGCATCCCATAAAATAATAATAACAGTAAGGAAACTTCGTTCAAACGAGAAACTTTTTCTGAGGATAGGGCCAAAAAAATATTTTTATCTCATACTGGCTGGTACGGTACGGCTTAGTCCGCTTAGTCAAGGAGTACCTACTTATTGCCAAACGTAGTACTATTTATTATTCAGTGCCAATACTGCCAATGTAATTTTTCCGTTTAGAAAACTTTTTTTCGGTGGGTATCAAACCTCTTTAACGACGACGCTACTATTAGATAGTCTGTGACGATGCTTACATTGTTTGTTAGCATAAAATCTTTGATCTTCAAACTCAGATCATTTATTTAGACTTAGGGACTAGGCCTTCACAGGCATTTTCTGTGATCACTTACAACTTGACTGTTACCTAATAAAATTAATATAAAATTAACTGGTAGTACAGTAGGTACCTATCCAGCAGGTCGCATTCGAGGCGTTTGGGGGAGGCCTATGTCCAAGCAGTGGACTTCTTGTGGCTGAGATGATGATGATGAAAATAAACTGATGAGATGATTTCGGAAACAAGCAAAATGGTCCCTGATAAAAGAAATGGCGAAAGAAAACCTGTTACGGCCTTTTTTGCCAATTTAACTTTTTTTCCGATCGGTACAATAATAATGTTATAATGTATAATAATCTTACTTCTTTTCCCTGGTTACCTCTTTCATTTGTTGTACATACTGTTTGATTTTTAAAAGGAGTCTTTGATACGATGGACCAGCCTATAATTAGTGCAACATTACTGAACATAGACTACGCGAGATTTTTTTTGTGAATTACTGATTTATGCAAAATAGTTTTATTTCATCCGGCCTGTAATGAGTTTTTACTTAGTAAAGCCAACGTTAAAACATTTACCGTTATCAATAATGTTTATATTTAAAAAAAAGTGTAAAATTATAAGTAAGTAGCTACTTATACTAGCTCTGCCGCGGCTTCGCCTGCGTTTTCCAGAGGGTCTGACACACTTTACTTTTTGGAATAGAATGTTTTTCCGGGATTAATAGACTATTTGCCAAATTAAAGATAAAAAAAATCCATACTATTGTTTTTTCAAACCAAATTTAAACCTCAAGAAGTCCATTGCTGGACATAGACCTACCAAAAACAAACAAACTAGTAATTAAAGATATAGATTATAAATAAAACAAGTACGTGTCGGGCCGGGCCGGTAAGTTTCCGTATTGACTATTCATTCCTTACTTGCAGATGAGTATACAATGCCATATTCTATGACATTTACGTACGTTTTCGTCAAAGAAATTTTACTTCATAAGTTCGTCGGCTATTTCTCGGTAACTAGTAGTGCCTACATAACCGTTATAGTTTTCCTTGTAAGTTCACTATATGGACTACTACCATGCATTTTTTCAAATTTCTAAACACAAGACTTTCGGAGATAGACGGGGGGGGGACCACCGTGCAAAACGAAAATTGACACGTTAAATGAACCTAAATAATTCGCAAACGGATCAGTGTATCGGAAAATGATATTACGATATGATACAAACATGGGGTCGGTGCGAAAAAAATTTTTCACTCAAACTTTACCAGTAGCTGGCAGGCACCCCAAAAAAATTTTTATTTTATAATTTTGTTCTACCACTTTGTTAATATGAGTATACATAGGTACCAAATAACAGTTTTCTATCATCAAGCGTCTAGGCCCTAGACCGCGGACGGACAGACGGACATGGCGAAAATATAAACCTTTATTCACTCACTTAAAAACTACTGAACCGATTTTAAAAATTCTTTCACCGTTTTGGGGTTCGGGAAGGTGTACGTACACTACCCCCGGCCCCATAGGTAACATAGGCTTATAATATTTTAAAAAAAATTAGGGATTCTTAGCGAAACCCGTGTGAAGCCGGGGTTGTCCGCCCGTACTACATGGAAACCTATGTAGTACGGGCGGACTACATGGAAACCTATCTTGTACGGGCGGACTACATGGAAACCTATGTAGTACGGGCGGACTACATGGAAGCCTATGTAGTACGGGCGGACTACATGGAAACCTATGTAGTACGGGCGGACTACATGGAAACATAAGTAGTACGGGCGGACTACATGGAAACCTATGTAGTACGGGCGGACTACATGGAAACCTATGTAGTACGGGCGATCTACCTCGGTACTGTAGGTACTTATAGAAACAATCCTATTTTTGGAATTTTAGATAGATTCCTCCCCTTGAAATAAGTGTCTTTTAATTTATTCAAAGAATGCGAGAAACATGTCTACCTATATTGAAAAAACTAATAAAGTTGTAAATGTCATAGAAAGTTTATTAAACTATTCCAACAACGAGACACTACCAAGAACTCAAGAAAGGGACAATTTTATGAAGTATTTTCTAAAGAAATCGCTTATCCACATTTTACTTAGAAACCGTTTTATACAATGTATAAGTAATACGTACAGGGTGGTACAGGTTTACAATAAGAAATTCTTAAATCTAACGTTATTAGGGATCCGTAACAGATACTAACGAAATGAAAGAAATAAGCATAATAAGACCGTAAATAAATAAATAAAATAAAATAACACTTATTTTGCAAGTAGATTTACAAGGAATACTTTTACATGTCAATATTTTTTTATCGTACTAGCAGTTCAGATCCAGATGTGATTGGCCTGTTGAGAAGAAGTGCCGCAAGAAACTCAACTGTAGCCTTTTTTAAAAAGTGAAATGGCTTTTTTGTTTCTTTTTTAAAATTATACATAAAAAAAATGATTAAATAAGCTATTATAGAAAGAGAAAAATGCAGAAGAGCAAATATAATAGTGACCACAAATTTTTATCTTTAAAATAATCTTCCACTTTATAATAACCCTTTTTCATCAAACAACCTTTAATCGTGGATTTAAATTTACGTAGAGGCAATAAATATGCTCCCAGTTTTCTAAATATTGCGTGAAGGTAATTATTATTACTCGAATTTTCATTTATCAATACTATTCATTACACTACGTCATTACAAAGATTCCTAACGATGCTTACATTGTTATCATAAAAATCTTTGATCTTAGGCATTGTCCTAATAGGACGCGAATGCGCGATCATCGTTGGTTCGCGCGAATTTTACTGGTACGAACTCGCGATCAAACATATTGAACTCGAATAGGTGTCCTTACTGACAATCGCGCGACGCTTAGGCGCACGCCTATGAACATGCGATGGTCGCATCGCTTGCACGCGCGCGCGTGATGATCGCGGATTCGCGTCCTATTAGGACAATGCCTTAGTTCTCTACCTAGTCCAGGAAAGTGGAACAACAAGATTTAGCGAGATTCCTAACACGTTTTTATTTTACAATGACAAGGAAAGTCTGGTGAAGTAGTTGTATTAATATTAATGGTGCAAACTAATCTAATTAGTCTCATCTGCACCATTGATGGTGCAGGTCAATGGTGCATACGGTACAATGGGGTAATGCCGCTAGTATCGCCTAGTACTGTGTTATTTTGACGTTAAAATAGAAGGTAGAAAACTAATAGGTAACTAACTTTTAATCGACGTGATTAAACAAGAAATTATAACAATAGAGTTAGAAAATTTTCTTGTCAGAAAATTATTTACAGTATACGGAACGCTTTATAAATATGTCTGACATAAACTTGTATTTTTTTAAAAATAAAATAAGAGGCCACATCCATTCGGGTCCTACAATAAAAATTAAATTCTACACTCACATTTTCTACATTTTGGCGGGATGAATTAAAATAAAAAAAAATCAACATTATTATTTCTGAAATAGACATTACAAACCTTATTTCTACGACTTAAAGTTTAATTTGCATTAAAAAATAATTATGTAACCGCAAAAAATCGGATACCGACAAAAAAAGTTCGTATACAAAAAGGTTCGAAACAGAATTTCTTAGAAAAACCTTTTTTTTTTGTTACAACAGGCCACCTCTATGTGAATTTAGCATCTACCTGCGGTGTATCCGAACGCAATTTGATCTAAAATTATGTTCTGAACAAAAATTACACCCCCAGGGTAAAAATGTGATGTGGTTAAGTAATGATATATTGATGTTCCTAGATTTTTTGCTCCTATAAACGTATGGCCGCCTGGTACTTTGAGAATATTGATATCTACTATATTACTAGTTTCTTAGACTATAATTTATTATTGTTAGATGATAGGTTTGTGTAACCTAGACTTAGCGTAGACCGCCTAGGGTCCTAATCAATTTCAATATTTTTTTTAGTTGTTCCACTGTATTCCAAAAATATTTCCATATCCAATTCCAATTCAACTCCAAGAGATTCATAACTTAGAAAACCACAAATTTTGTTGTTGTCCAGTATAATAAGTAAGTTTTTTTTTTCATCTATTCTCCTTTGTTCTGATAATTATTCAAATTATTACACAATATTATTTAATCATGCTGCGAGCTATATAGAGTCTTCAAGAGTGCGAAATACGACCAGGAACTGCTGAGTACCTGGAAGAAAGAACGTTATTATTATTTTTAGTTGCATTGCCAAGCGTCCTTATCCTCACATTCTCAATTTAATTACAAACTCAATTAACTACCACTATAAAAAAATTAAAGGTCTTTCCTTGCCTTCGATCGCTGTATACAATCAAAGTTACAGGCACTTTTTTTAGTCAGAGTACATTCGGCTGCAATGAAATGTTTACACGTATCATAGTTCTAAAGTCGTTGTGGTAAGACTTAAAATTGAATGCACATGGTTACATATCATTGCACGTGACTGTACATACCTTAATCAATGAATTGTGTAAATTAGTCTACTCTGCAATGGCTAGTTGTTGACCAGACCGTATATAAACATAACAATATTTTGAATGAAATCCTTACCAGGTTAATATTCAATTCTGTTAACTGGAGTCTTTAAAAAGTAATAAATCCCTTAAAAAGAATATTTTAATTAAATTATTTTTACTTACCCTCATAAAAGCTCTGAGATTCACATCAGCAAAACCTGACGCAGTCAACTTGCAAGGTTTTTGGGACCTAAAACAGACAATTCAAATATAAACTGACGACCTCCGTGGCGTAATGGTTACCACGCCAGACCGCCACGCAGGAGGTCCCGGGTTCGAATCCCGGTCGGGTCATGATGAAAAACGAACTTTTTCTGATTGGCCTCGGGTCTTGGATGTTTATCTTTAAATGTATTTGTAAAAATATAATATCGTTGAGTTAGTATCCCATAACACAAGTTTCGAACTTACTTTGGGGCTAGCTCAATCTGTGTGAAATGTCCCTATATATTTATATTTTATTTTAAACTATTTTTTTTTGGCACAGAAACCTGACCGGTGGATCAGCAGGTTTCTGTAACGTAAACGAAATTTCTGTATTTACCTTATTTGTATCAACTGAAGATCTTTCCCAAAAGCAGAGTCAGCAACATACCATCTACAGTTGTAAACTGCTTCATTAAGTTCCAAACTCTGTAACCAATAATCACAATTTCGAAAAACAAAGTATAAATTAAAATTTACATTAGACATCGATTATGAATAACACTATCATAAGGACACCCGATAAAAATTGGAAAAAATATATATATATTCTTTTTTAATTTTTAATATAATAATATTACATAATATAAAATGAAGTTGCTTCCGTGTTTGTTTTTCAGAAATAAATAGAGTGATTCAAAATTTCCGAAATTCTCACGGAAAGGGGGATGCACGCAAACACAGTTCCGCCGGTTTTAATTGAACATAAGGCACTTACTGATCTCATCAGCAAATCTCCAAAGAAACACAGGAAATAAACTTGAAGCAGACCCATGAAGAGGAACGTCAGGAAAATTACTATGAACGCCACATCAGAGATAGTCTGGAACAAAACAAGTATCTAAAGACTTATAAGCGCAAAACACACAGAAGAAGCATGGATCGGAAGGGCAAAGTTCATGCTCGAAAAGCTAATGTGTCTTGTATATGCTTTCCAGCGTTTTATTTGGTTGGATGAATGACCTTCGTAAAGGGACCAAATGGAATAGACCGACTCCAACTCCACTCCTGAACCATTACCACGCCGTTTTGAAAGCTCCGCTGCTGCAGTCGCCATGGCGACTGATTGACAATAAGCAGAGGGGCTTACTATACTGCAGTATAAAGTATGGTGCAGGAGACAAGTGTGGTGATAATATGTAGTGGGGTAGCTACAATATTACCCGCTACATAGCAGGTCATGGTAACCAGTTTTTTTCATAGACATAGCAAGAATATTTATTTACTCCACCGGGCAGTTGCGAGAGCGGAAGGCTCTCACCGCTTAGGAATTACAGTGTCTGTCTAGGGCCTAGGGGCGCCCGAGACGGTCATGGTAAACAAAGAAGTTATTTTAGTCCTTTCAGTACTTCCTACTCCGCGCTCCGTCTAATTTCTTTCTAATTAAATTCTCCCCCGGGACGTCAATAAGCTTCATTGCTTATAGTGTATAAAGCGGTGGGAATATGTGGTGGGCTGATCCCGAGTTCTTTTGGTGACTTCCTCCTATTAATTCAAATTAAAGTAGATTACCTACCGTTACATTAAATCCAGTTAGGCATATAACCACGGAACTGGTAAGAAAGTTGAACAGCGTTGATTTCGTGTAGAGCACCTCAAGCATATCTGCACAACTGCAATTTTATTACTATTACTCGCTTTGAATATTATTGAAAACGTATCAATCTGTACTCATTCCACTGCTGGCATTTTACATATTCCTGGTAATATAATATTAGCCCATCTGTATATACGATACAAAATCTGCCATCGTTCATTAAAATTTTGGTTATCTTTTTCTGACTAGGCGAAGATTTGCTTGCTCGCCCGTTCATAGTGTTTTCGGTGTGAACCCACATTGTTTACTTTGTCATATCATAGCTTTGTTTAGATTGTGTAGTTTCCCTTGCCTTAATTTGCCCACCACCTTGCTCGTTCGCTATCTGTCAGCTTGCTAGTAATCTATTATCCTTTGTTTGCCAATACTTTGTACTTACCCTATTAATTTCTGATGCCATTTAATCAACTCCACACATTTTGCTCTCAATTCTTCATCATATCTTAGAATGCCGTCAGACGTATTCCTGCTTGGTATCAGATTCTCAATTTCTTTCTGCATCAATTGAAACTGGATCCTAATGTGGGTACAGCAAGTGTAGAAGAAATAATCAGTAGCACAAATCTCCAATAGTACTACACACTCTGAAAATTCAAATGTTAAACTGTACTAAATCAAGGAGGTCACAATTAATGGATACCATTTTTTTTGGAGCAAGTCAATTGAATGAAAACATTTCAAAGTTAATAAAGCAAGAGTTTCACATATTTAACCCCGACTAGCTTTTGACCAGATCAAAAGCCCATCTGTCCCGATTGTGTGTGACTCAACCAAAACCAACCGACACTGAAATGATTCCGAGGTAATATGAAGACACAAAAAAATCAATTCACCCAGTAGTGAACATAGTGGAGCAAACCAACCCAAAATATATTAGGCATTTGTAAAACCAATTTTGCCACGTGGAAGAGTGGCGGGAGGTGGCGCAGGACAGACCAAAGTGGAGAATCTTATTATCGGAGGCCAAAATCCATTTGGGTTCTCGCGCCAATCTAATGGGTAGTATATGTGTGGGTGGGTAAAACCAATTTTAAATATATATATTTTTTTATTATTTTTAACCACCGCAAGTAGGTAAGCAATCATAGCTACTCATGGACCATTAAGAACTGACTGTATGAATCTTGGATGAGAATAATAGATACATACCTGACCATATCTGTTTTATGTATACAAACGGCCAATACTTTAAAACATAAGGATCAAATGGGTATACATCTAGAAATGGTAACATCAACACCCACTCTTTAGTGTTGAAATAATTTAGAGCAATCAGAATCAATGGGCTAATAGTAAAAACTACCACCATCATAGCATTAAAGGTATTCAATACAGTGACAACCATTTTTAAATAACTCATATCATCTTTTATCTTTCCTTCCACTTTATTGTCTTCTAAGCTTTTACCTTTCGTTAATATATTTTCATTAACTTTTCCTTTTGTTTCTAAACCTCTCAAATCTTCGATTAGTTGGTTAACTAGATCCTCTTTTCTAATATGTATTATAGATTTCATACTGGCTAGAAAACTCAATGTGGTGCAAGGAAAGAGATATGTTAGCTCAGTAATGCTTTTTCCGTTTTCGATGCCCTCTGCAAACCAGCTTACTGCACCAACTATGTCACTGTTAAGCCATATAAAATTAAAAATAAAGATAGATCGAGCTATAATTGTATCTCTACGAGATCTCTTTCTACTCTCCAATGACAATCCTGTCCATGAGAAAGCAAATTTTATGTTTTTCAATGATTTGTCGAGTAGTAAAGCTGTCTCGGACATTTTTTGTTGTAAATCAGAGCCAACTTGTCTAAATAAATCAGAGTTTGGTGTTTTATAGGTTTAAACAGTAATTAATTTGCAATTATGTTTTGTAAACATATTATTAGTTTAATAAAGGGTTGATTTTAAGAATTATAATAGGATAGAACATTAAGTTTTAAGTTACAGTTTGATGATGTCTTTTTTCTTTTATTTTTTTACTAGTAAAATCGTAAAATACTCACAACTTCGTTTGCGTATATCTCGCTATCCCGTGGGAATTTTGAAAAATCATTTCTTAGTACACTCCTAGACATCGTCGTATGGAACCTGCATTCCAAATTTGGAATCTCTAGACCCAGCGGCTTGGGCTGTGCGTTGATTTATAGTTAAGTCAGTCAGGACTTTGAATAGATGACGGGAAACGAGAAGAAGGGTATCAATTCTGCCGATGTTTATAGAAACACAATAGGACAAATCAGATTTATTATTATTTCAAATGCCGTATGAAACCAGAAAGGTGGGCTCGAGTCGTCACTCGTCACATCATGGCATCCAACAGACGGACAAAGGTAAGGCAAAGGTTTGGTAAAATAGGATGCGATGGTCGGACGACTTTGACTGTCTTTTGCGGAGATCGGTACTGACAAGCGACAGCAATGCATGAAGGCTTTTGGGAGCCTTTAGCCCAGCAGTGGGACCTAAATAGCTAACAAAAAAGAAAGTCTACTACATTACTTAGTAGGTATGTGCTTACAGTGTTTAGTTTGATACAATTATTCATATTATTCGTTGTAATAAGTGTTTTTTTTTTTTTCTATGTTAGTTTAGTCCAATCTGTTAACCATACAGATGCCTCGGTCGTAACCGTAAATCTGTATAAAACATAATACTTAAATAAGTAAAATAAATACAATGGACACAGGAATACTACTTTTTCTATGGCTCACCTGTGTCCAGTATCCTGATACTACTTTTTCTATGGCTTAGCAGTAAACGTTAGCCAAATAGGCACCCTGTATAAAATTAATTCAGTTTAATATCCCAGTAAACTGTCCATTTACTATTAATTACATTAGTTATGTTAAAAAGCACATAATAATTATGTCCACTCTAAAACAGTTAATTGACGTAAATGTTCAAGTTGGATTAATTAATAGGTTATTATTAATTTACTGGTATTTATAATTATTGTATTAGAATAGTAATAGATGGATGCAGGCCGCTGCCAGCAGGTCGCATTGGAGGCGTTTGGGGGAGGCCTATGTCCAGCAGTGGACTTCTTGTGGCTGAGATGATGATGATGATGATGAATAGTAATAGCCCTCAGACGTTACTTGTCGTTATATTATGAACTAGCAGACCGCCCCAACTTCGCACGGGTGTTACTAATGACCCATTTCTAGTGTAGCGCTACCGGCGTTCTTGTCCTCTATCCACAGCACAGCCACGCTTGTAAACAAAATATTGATGCGAATTCCCGCACCATTCGAGATGGCGGCGTGTTTAGTAGAGGCCAGTGACGCCTTGAAATGGCCTACCCAACCAAAAACTTACCGGAAAACCCAAATTCACAACGGAGCTGGGATAAGATTTGTTGTGAAGAAATTCAAAATTTGTTACTTTTGAATAACAGCACTGACGCCGACCAAGCACGACTCAGAGCTGTGTCAAGGGAGGAGGCCAGTCACTGGTTGCATGCCTACCCATGTGCCAATGTGGGCTCCCTCCTTGACTCTGAGACCCTCCGTTCAGTTATGTATTTTACCAATAAAATATGAATCCATAATTTAATAAAAAAATATCAGGATCGAATCCTGCGCAAGGCAAACATTTTGTGTGCATGAACATGTTTGTTGACCTTGGTCTGGCTGGATGTATAACAAATATTTATTTACAAAAATCCATAATCAATCTAGTACCCATAGTACAAGCTTAGTTACTTAGTTTTTGACTAGATGGCGTTGTGTGATTATGAATATTTATTTATTATTTACTTATACTAATATTATAATTGAGTTTGTTCTTCCTCCTTTGCTCCATGCTCCGGCTTGACTAAGCAGCCGATCATTATGAAAATTTGTATACATATTGTCAGGGCTACAGAGCCGAACATAGGCTAACTTTTACGCGGGCGAAGCCGCGGGTAACAGCTTGTAGTTTATAACACGGATTGACACAGGATAGTTTTTCTCTTGTATTATCATTCGAAGAACGGGAATAACAGGATTTTGCAGGTGAAATGGCGGACATCGGTTAGTAATAAAATAATACCTTTTATTTTCCAATATATTTTTAATTGTAATGTGAATTGAACATAATTTCATATAACTTATTCTACAAGTGATTTATTGTTTCATTACATAAATATATAAAAAACTATTTGGAGCTATACACCGTCTGTAAAAGTGCGAAGTAAGACCACGATGTACTCAACGTCTGCAATGAAATTAACAATTAAACAGTTTTTTTAAAGTCCAAAATATCTAGACGTAAGTTAGCATTTTACAACTTCGCCAGCTATTGGCAAGTTATAGAATTTTGATATATTATATATATAATAGATTAGATATATATCTAAGATTATTTATCGTTAAATAATATAATCACAAAATCGCATCCTATGTTCTTTTAACGTCCGAAAGAAAATGAAGTGTATGTATGTATTGTGGTATGTATGGTATGTCCAGCGCCTAGGTATTTACCCTATTTTATTTTCTGATAGTATTATTGTCAGGTAACATGCTTCTGAGTTCTATTTGTTGTTTGTAAGGTATTTAATGTACTCACTCTCATAAATGCATTCAGATTGACATCAGCGAAACCAGCTGCGGTCACCTTGCATGGCTTTTGACTTCTAAAACATAAAATTAAAAATAATATTAATGAATGACCGACAATAACAATGATGCTCTTTTTATTTCAAGTCACATTCATTAAAAGATAACATAAATCAAGTACCTAACCAACCATAGTCTTCTTACTAATCTATACTAATATTATAAAGAAGTAAAGTTTGTATATTTGTTAAATTGTAAGGGGTAAACTCGGGATCTACTGAACCGATTTTAAAAATTCTTTCACCAATAGAAAGCCACATTATTGCTGAGTGTCATAGGTTATATAAAAAACCGAAAAATAAAAGGCTTTTACGTGATAGTCGGTTTTGCAAAGTGAATCGGAGAACAACAGGTGTAATAAAAAAGGATTATTAACATTATGCCCAACGAAGTGGGCACGGGTCAGCTAGTAATATTATAAAGACGAAAGATTTGATTGTTTGTTTGAATTGAATAGGCTCCGAAACAACTGGACCGATTTAAAAAATTCTTTCACCAGTAGAAAGCCACGTTATCAGGGAGTGGCATAGGCTATAGCTTTTCCCGAAATTTAATGTGGTTCCCACGGGAACGGGTCCGGAACTCCACGCGGACGAAGTCGCGGGCTTAGGGCGCGGGAAAAGCTAGTTTCTTAATAAAAGAGTAATGAATATCAAAAAGACCAAGATTAGCTGTCCCAAAGGTAAATACGGCAAGCGAGAAAGAAGATGGCTAACACCCGTATTTATTAACGAATTACCACATTGTCATGACCAACTTAAGAATGTTAAAAGCAAACGAAGTTTTAAAATCACGCTATGGAAGCATTATTTATCTTTATGTCCATGACTGTTAAAAAATAAGCTGGCTGCCACACTTGTACTACGTGATGCGTTTTTGTTTTTATTGTATATTCCGTTACACTTTACTTGGCACAAGATTTTCAGTGATACTATAATGTTGTGTTATATAATATAGGTTTAGTCTCAAGAATGCTTTTATGTACCTAAGATCCACGGGAACGGCTGCCGACAAACTGTTATACAGTTTGGCAGATAGTTTTTAAGCCATATTTGTACCTTTCTCTTTGCAATAAAATGAAAAATAAAAAAATATATATCCCTCGCACGTATCCGAATTGACGGAGTGAGAACGGATGATTACGTTGTTCAATAGCACCAATAGCAACTCAGTAAAAAAAAATGTAATTGGATACCTAGTTAGAACAAGTAGAACATTCTTTCCGAGGGTAGGTGTCATATACCATCTGCTGTTGTATACAGCTTCGCTAACTTGGATACTCTGAAAACGCATTATATATGTTTTGTTTATATTAAAATAATTTATTCTATTATTTCAGTTCAACATTCATAGAAATACAATTGGATGACACTTAGGGTAAGTTAATCCAATTTTCAAATAAGCGATATACTCAGCAGTCACCTCAGGCACAGCCCGGACACTCCATACAACGCGCGTGAAATAATTACCTATTTCTACTACATAGGCCAATGTCGTCAGTACACGCGCGCACGTATGCGCACACGTATACACATTCGTTCACTAAACGCACACCTTTGCGACTGCACCCGCCGCGATACCCGCCTGGGGTGGTTGAGGTAACGCGATTTGATGCGGGGCGAAGAGTGGCCATACCTCGGGTTATTACTTACTCTATGCCTCAGACCAGCCGAATAGGGCTGAGATGGTGATAAATAAAATTAATAATGGTAACAGTATTTTTAATTAAACACATGTTCATGTGGCAGGATACTTGTTGCCTCACTGAATAGCAATAGAAAGTTAGTATAATAAAAAACTTCGTTTTACTTCGTTCGTAGTGTTGTAATAACTCTACACGTACTTACAGACCGCATCAACATATCCCCAAAGAGGCAGAGGAAAAATATCTGCAATAAACTCATGAACAGGAAAGTCATGAACGTCATAACAACCATTATGTCGTCAACGATCTGCAAATAATAATAACTGTATGATTAGAAACATTAATTTGTAGGTATATTAATATACGTGTATGTGCGTATGCATATCTTAAATTTATCTTGTCTGGTGACGTGGACACGGTCGAATTTGAGCATCCCTCTACCGTCGGTTGTTCCATGTACTGGACGGAGAGTGAGGTCAAACGGGAGCATTGATGAGTGAAAATAGTCAAATAGTTTTAAAGCTACATTTTCCCTCATTATGAACCTACATTAGGAAATAAAGATAATAGTTTGAACAATATGAACCTAGTTTAGGGAATCATAAAATAGTTTGAACATGTATTTAATGAATTTGACGACCTCCGTGGCGTAATGGTTACCACGCCGGACCGCCACCCAGGAGGTCCCGGGTTCGATCCCCGGTCGGGTCATGATCTCATGATGAAAAAATGAACTTTTTCTGATTGGCCTCGGGTCTTGGATGTTTATCTATTATATGTATTTGTTATAAAATATAATATCGTTGAGTTAGTATCCCATAACACAAGTTTCGAACTTACTTTGGGGCTAGCTCAATCTGTATGAATTGTCCATATATATATTTTATGAACTTACCGTTACATTAAAACCAGTAAGGCAAATCACAAATGAGCTTACTATAAAGTTGAACATAGTTGATTTTGTGTATACTACTTCAAGTAATTGTGCAGTGCTGTAACAAACAGAATCTGATTAAAACTTATCTAATATATTAAGTTTTTTTGGGAATTTAGTTATTAATATTGTTCGAAAGATTGTTTCTTTCTGATGCATCTCAAACGGTTCAGTCGTTTTAAAATGAAAAGATAACAAACAGACAAACATTAGTAAGAATATCAATGAAAAGAAATATATTATCAGGCCGTATTTACATCTGCAAGTTCCCGTAGAAGAACTCACAGGGTTCATGCGTGAGTTTACATCTGCAAGTACGTACCTTTGAAAAAACTCACAGGAGTCTTGCATGAGTTTAATGCATACAGCTCCCAGCACATGAAAATATATACAATATTCTGATTGTCGCATTTTGTTCGGTTTATTATATTCTTCAGTGCTTCGTAGATCACGTCAAGCAGTTCATCCCTGTTATTATGTTTTAAACTAAAATTTAAATAAATGGTAAAACTAACATACCTAATCAAATCCTGATGCCATTTTATCAATTCTATAAATTTATTCCGAATCTCAATATTATTGGTTCCCTGTACATCAGAAGTTTCATTTGGAATCATTTTCTCTAACTCACACTGCAGCAGCTTGAATTGAATCATTATGTGAGTGCAGCATATAAAAAATAGGTAATCTGTAGCACATACTTGAAGCAATACAATGCATTCTGAAATAAATAGATTAATGAAAGAAAGTTAAAAATTGTTTAATGTTGTGTTACAAATTGTAGCGAATTAACTATTTTTAAAGAAGAATTTGTGTGTAGATGTAGACAAAAGAAATGATTTAAAAAAACTTGACATTAACTTAGATCAAGTCTAATCTACAAACGGTGAATTAAATCTACTTTATGATGCAAAATATACAATTTCAGTGGGGCAATTCATTAACAAGAACCGATTCTAGTTCGATTCAACGACACTCGCTGTCTCGTTCAATTCCTATTTTGTATGAGTGAGACAGCGAGTGTTGAATCGAACTAGAATCGGTTCTTGTTACGTGAATTGTCCCACAGAATATTAACTTCGTACATAAATAGAAACTAGAAGAAGAAAATGGTAGAACATAACATCATATAAGACACGTCGACTTTCTCAGAAACTTTTTAGAGGGAAAGATAGAAGAAGGTAGAAAAGGTAGGGGAATGAGGAGAAGAGCTAACATGGACGAAGTGATGGAAAAGGCAGAGGTTATACACCTTTTTTTTTTTTTTATAGTCAGGAAAATGCATTACTGCATGCCCCGCCACTTGGGGAAGCGGTGGGGGTATGTCGGGCTCCCCCTCTTATGCCACTTGGGTATACCTACTAAAAACCTGACTGACTGCCACCTTATCCGCCTAGATGGGCGGGGCCACGGGAGAGGTTATACACCTGACTGAATTCAGCACAGTCTAAGAAAAGAGATGGTGCAATATTAAGAAATGAGAAGTTGTAAGTGCGCTTATACGTATTGCACCATTCCTTTTTGTTAGACTCTGAATTCAGTCTGGTGTAATACGGGCTATAGAGTTGAAAGAGTTGGCATAGGACAGAGAAAAAATAGAGGCAGCTACACCGACACAGCTCTTAAAGGAGGACCAGACAGATTGGCCCTTATGACCAAAAAAGATATGTGATATGTCGTTAGAAAGGTCTTTTTTTTTTTCATTTGGCTATAACTTTTTTCCCACAGTGATTCAAGCTTGCTGTCATAATAAAAGCTGTAGAGAGTAAAAAAACTATCAATATTAGTTTCAGGGCCAGCGGCCATACATTTTTGCGGATCCGCCTTTAGAAGAGAACTTCAAACTTACCATTCCAAATCTGATGAATATAAGAATATGGCCAGTATCTCAGATCATAGGAACCAAATGGGTATATATCGAGGTAGGGCAACATCAACTTCAATTCATTCGTCCGGAAATACGTCACAGCGATCAGTATCAGCGGAGTAAAGTCAAATACTACTATCATCAAAACATTTAGAACATTCAACACTTTTATTATTTTGTTTAGAAACATCATGTCTGGTTTAGTCAAGTCCTCTTCTTGTTTGCTCATTTTACTTGCGGTCCTTTCAAATCTTCGTATATTGTCTAACAGCTTATGCATTTCTGCCTCGTTGGCTATCAGATAACCTGACTTGAAATCTGCCAGTGTGCTTCAAATAAAGATAATATAATTTATTTTGGAAATAGATTTTTATATAATTATTTTTCATAGTTGTTACGGCGTTTTTCCACTACTCCGGCATCCGATTTTTATCGGTCCGGTAATTGCCGGTCCGATGTAGAAATTCATACTTTAGTATACGCGCTTCTCCACTACTCCGGCATCCGGTTTTATGTCTAAAGTATGAATTTCTACATCGGACCGGCAATTACCGTTCATTCAACCAACCACTTTTTTTTTGAAAATATATTGAAAAAAAAAATTACTCTTCCCGGGGCCTCAGGTGGGACTCGACCCGACACTCGGCCAGCTATCGAGAGGACGTGGTGGGTTAGTTAGAGGGATTTTTTTCTTTCAAAACTATTTTCGAAATAGTTATTTTTCATTTAGTTCAATATTTCAGAGACTATGCAATATTTCAGAGACTTCACAGACGCTTTCTCTTGTCACATACATATTTAACATTAAATAGTTATGATATAGAAGACGTTATAATATTAACTACCACTATTTATTGTCCACCAGATTCATTTACAACTGTCTCTTCCCAAAAAAAATATACAAGCATGAAAATCCGGTTTCTCCATTTTTAAAAGCTTTTATTTAACTTGACCTGTATGTATGTATGTATGTATGTATGTATGTATGTATGAATGTATGTATGTATGTATGTAAGGGTGGAATCTTGGAACGAAAATTTGAACCACTTCCCGAAGACCGATTGAGCTGAAATTTTGCTTAAAACTGTAGACCAGATGACAATACAATATTATGATAACAAAATTACGATTCAGCCGTTTGTGTTCCGTTTTTCGTACAAAACAGTTCCGACCAAAAACCTATAGAGTACTTCCGGTTGTCCTAGAATCATGAAATTTGGCAAGAAGCAAGATGATGTAGTACAAGTACAGGAATAAATCTGAAAATTGTAATTTTGTAGTTACTTCTTCTTCTTTAATCAACCAATATAATGTGACCCTACCCTTGGTACATTTTACATTGGTACATGGCTCTTTTTATACCGGTTATTAATTAAAATGTATTTTATCTATTACTAGCTTTTCCTCGCGGCTTCGCTCGTGTTAATTTTATGACATAGATCTCGTTTGACAACAAAACAACCCATAGCGCGACTTGTGGCGCCATCTGTTGGCCGATAGCATCCCATACAGCGCCCTTTATAGTAGAAAAAATATTTTCCCTTTGGATTGACATACTTTCACGGGTAAAAAATGTAGCCTATGTTGGGCTCTGTACCCCTGACATATACAAATTTTCATAATGATCAACTGATTAGCCAAGCCGTGAAGAAATAACAAACAAACAAACTCACTTTCTCATTTATAATATTAGTATGATAGTATGACTAGTATGAGGAGCTCGATGGCGTCGATGTGTGTCACACTCTAATATGAACACACAAGTTAAGCGACGGCGACCCTATAGCCAGCGTTTGGATGGGTTTCGTTATCTCGAGCTTCTTCGCGCTTCGGAGGGCACGTTAAGCCGTCGGTCCCGGCTGTTGTCGATAGATGACAGTCGTTAAGCCAAGTCGGTGGCCTTAGGGCGGTTTGAAAACACCGACCTCTGCCAATCCGCATTGGAGCAGCGTGGCAGAGTACGCTCTAATCACCTTCGATTGAAGGGAGACCTGAGACCAGCAGTGGGATGATTATGGGTTGATATGATGATGATGATGATGACTAGTATGATTATGGGAAGGAACCCTCACGCGCGAGTTCTACTTGCCCTCGGTCGGTATTTTATTTTTGATGGGTACATAAACCCGTTTAGTTTGTCGCAGGGTGACTGTAGTAAAATCAGGAAATTATATAGGTATTCAAATTGCTAGTTATAACAAATAAATTCATTAGACAAGTACCGCCTCTCGACAATAGATGGC
This sequence comes from Endotricha flammealis, assembly GCA_905163395.2. Lineage (NCBI taxonomy): Eukaryota > Metazoa > Arthropoda > Insecta > Lepidoptera > Pyralidae > Endotricha > Endotricha flammealis. The sequence goes on along the minus strand of LR990875.1, from coordinate 3,419,972 downwards.
ACTGCGAAACCTGTCCAGTGATAACTAAAAAGTAAAAAATAAATTAAAAGTAAAAAAATATATTTAAAAACAAGCTTTTATTTAATTGCGCTAAAAAGAATAAAATAAACTTTTCTTTCAAAATTTTAACTATCAACTTATAACGTCATTACACAATTTATATGACATAAAAGCTTGTCGCGAGATTTACCTGTTTAGGAAAACATAATTATCGAACTAACATTTATTCGTACTACGAGTAAATGTTAGTAATTAAATCTCGCGACAAGCTTTTATGTCATATAAATTGTGTAATGACGTTATAAGTTGATAGTTAAAATTTTGAAAGAAAAGTTTATTTTATTCTTTTTAGCGCAATTAAATAAAAGCTTGTTTTTAAATATATTTTTTTACTTTTAATTTTTTAATATCACTTACCTGAGAGTGACACAGGGTGCTACAAAAGTTAATTCAGTAAAACTTTTACCACTCTTCGCACCAACATAAAACCAGACAAACCCTCCAATAATATCAATATTCAATGTTATAAAACTTATTCCATAAATTAAATTTTCAATAAAAGTCCTCTTTCTTGTTTCCACGTTCAATCCTGTGAATTTGCATTGATATTTGATTTTTTCTAATGATTTATTTATTGATAGCCAATTGCCTTTTTCATTTGACTTTTGATTTTCCATGTCCGATTTCAAATGTTCTAAAAATGAAAATCATTAATGACAAATTGTATATGACAGTATATGTGGTAGTTCATTGAAAAGGATTCTGATGATACTGTTATATTTTGTTATAAATTTTGTTTTTCTTATTATAAGGTTTTCATTATAAGAATTCACAATATCATAAGACTTGCAAAAGCCCCTTTTAGACCATGCCAGTATATTGCCTGTGGCATACAATAATGTCAGAGCAATAATTAACATGCATCGTTTAAACGACAGTTGCTTACAATTTTTGAAGGACAAATTATTGCTCCCACTAGATTATTGCTTTTGAATGTGCAAGAAACTGGTGTCGTCTAAATGAGCCTTTAGTCTAGATAAATCTAGAAAACTAGACGATTGCTTATGTTTCAGAATTTTAAAAAACATAGATGTAGGTATTAGGTAATCTTTCAAATGGTACTGATTGATTGACTAGATGTCACTTGACACTTTCGATTTACAGATAAATTAGAACAGATGATAATTTTATAGTTATTAAGTAATTAATTTTATTACATCTTGAATCATATTGTTATTGCTAAAGATGTAATAAAATTATTAAAAGATACTCGGCACTTCCGGTTCGACTTTTTAAATGTTACAAGTCGTACTTCCGTTCTGAAAATAACTTGGTTTACGATTTATTTATGTTTTAAATCCTTGTTAAATTTATGTTAAAATTGTTTTACGTTTATTATAAATTTATTTAATTTACAAGTTTAAAATTAGAAGTAAAATGAATTGCTATTTTGACTTGTTGTAACGATTGGCGGGGAGGTAGCGATTGGCAGGGAGCGAGGTTATATAAGGACATGGTAGAACGTTAGGCGGCATTCATTGTGAGGCCGCCGGATATTAAAGATAAGTTCCAATTGTTTTATTATTATTGTAATTTTGTATTTGTATGAAAAAGATGTGTTATAATACCTGATCGATAAAAAAGGCCATAACCGGTTTTCTTTCGCCATTTCTTTTACCGGTGGTCATTTTGGTTTATTTCCGAAATGGTGGTAGTTTATAAAGTAGTTAATTGATTTAATAAACATTTTGATTATCTGCCCGAGTTTTGGTTTTAATTGAAAATATATAATTTACTAATTACCTACTTTGTTTAATTTACTTTCTTGATACTTATTTCCTTTTAATGATCTTAATAACCTGACATAAGTAGGGAACTGTCTAACATCAGAAGTGGGATCGATCCTCGTGTTAACATAGTATTAATATTTTTTTTTTTTAAAATTTCAGTCAGACATAGAACTATAAGGATCCGGCTGTGCTTGGGAGTCTGTTCGCCGCGATTCAAAATGCAGCGACAGGAAACCACAACGAAATAGCGGCAGCACGACGTCTGCCTGTTTTCGACCCTGCTTCCAGGGAAAACGGAGCTGCGGTCTGGTGCCACGGCATCGAGAAACTTGCTGGTGCAGCTTATCCCAGCTTGCAAAAGCAGGTAAACCCTCAAAGGGTTCTGCATTACCGTCTAGTTAAGTTACTATGACAATAGGGTAGTATTCGTGATCAAATTAGGCTATTTTGTAGTACCCGAGTATAAGATTTTAAATTCACATATTAACAAGATATTAGGTTGATGTAACTAGCCGTGATTTATATATTAAGAAAGTTTATTATTAAATACAAATAATAATTTTAGTTTTAATAGAAACTTAGGAGAAAGAAGTAAGTATCGCCTTTGAATCACCAAATGTGATATGAAGCTGAAAGAGTTGTAAAGACGGATTTAGAGGGATAAAATATGATTTTTCCTAATATCTGCGTTACTACAGGTTATCCCATTATGTTATTGAATTTGAATGAATATTTATGGATTTTGGATCGCGACGTGATGACGCTTGGATGTATTTTTTATTTTTCATTATTAAATATTTTAATATATTTTTATAATTGTAATTATGAAGGATGGAGAGGCAACGAAAAGAGGAAGCGATGAAGAAAACTTTTAAAATGAGAAAACGTACAGACGTGAGCAAAATATGTAAAGGTGAAGTTGAAAAACAGACAAACCAAATTCTATAAATATAATGTTTTTCAAAAGAGTTGTAAATTAAATCGAAATATCCTGCCGTTCGGTCAACCTGATAGATAGTAAATTCATTATGATGACAAATTATGGTACCTGTTCAGTACCGCGAGGAATTACTGCGATTCTAACTAATAGATGGATATGGGTATAAGACATTATTTTACATAACAATCGTAAAAACATCGTAAATTCATTATACTAACTAATTCTATTTTATTTTATTATCTTTTTATTTTTTAAGGTTTATCATTTGTTCTTAATTTATTATACAATTTTTAATTCAAATATTATCACCTATTCATTTATTGTCTTTTTTTATCAAGTTATCATTATTGGGATTAAATTTATTTACGCCTTTTATTATTTAAATACATTATTGTAAAAAAAAAAAAAAATCATATCATGTTTACCTGTAGTTTGCTTATACGAGATACCTACGTTAAAATGTTAGTTGCTTTGCCATTAATTATTACGTCATGAAAATTACTTTGGTATAAAACAATATTTAGTTACCAGTACTTGCAATTTGGTTATTATCGCAATTTATTTATTATCGCTACCAGCGAACATGTAGGAAAAATAATAATTAGCTCGGAAGTGGTACTAACACTGCTATGTTAAAAGATGCCATTTTTCATTCTTACATTTGATCACGAATACTACCCTATTGTCATAGTAACTTAACTAGACGGTAATGCAGAACCCTTTGAGGGTTTACCTGCTTTTGCAAGCTGGGATAAGCTGCACCAGCAAGTTTCTCGATGCCGTGGCACCAGACCGCAGCTCCGTTTTCCCTGGAAGCAGGGTCGAAAACAGGCAGACGTCGTGCTGCCGCTATTTCGTTGTGGTTTCCTGTCGCTGCATTTTGAATCGCGGCGAACAGACTCCCAAGCACAGCCGGATCCTTATAGTTCTATGTCTGACTGAAATTTAAAAAAAAAAAAATATTAATACTATGTTAACACGAGGATCGATCCCACTTCTGATGTTAGACAGTTCCCTACTTATGTCAGGTTATTAAGATCATTAAAAGGAAATAAGTATCAAGAAAGTAAATTAAACAAAGTAGGTAATTAGTAAATTATATATTTTCAATTAAAACCAAAACTCGGGCAGATAATCAAAATGTTTATTAAATCAATTAACTACTTTATAAACTACCACCATTTCGGAAATAAACCAAAATGACCACCGGTAAAAGAAATGGCGAAAGAAAACCGGTTATGGCCTTTTTTATCGATCAGGTATTATAACACATCTTTTTCATACAAATACAAAATTACAATAATAATAAAACAATTGGAACTTATCTTTAATATCCGGCGGCCTCACAATGAATGCCGCCTAACGTTCTACCATGTCCTTATATAACCTCGCTCCCTGCCAATCGCTACCTCCCCGCCAATCGTTACAACAAGTCAAAATAGCAATTCATTTTACTTCTAATTTTAAACTTGTAAATTAAATAAATTTATAATAAACGTAAAACAATTTTAACATAAATTTAACAAGGATTTAAAACATAAATAAATCGTAAACCAAGTTATTTTCAGAACGGAAGTACGACTTGTAACATTTAAAAAGTCGAACCGGAAGTGCCGAGTATCTTTTAATAATTTTATTACATCTTTAGCAATAACAATATGATTCAAGATGTAATAAAATTAATTACTTAATAACTATAAAATTATCATCTGTTCTAATTTATCTGTAAATCGAAAGTGTCAAGTGACATCTAGTCAATCAATCAGTACCATTTGAAAGATTACCTAATATAGGCATCCGATAGGAAAAGTCCCCTACAATCCTTTTAATACCTTTTTACTACCCTTACCTTTTAAAGATGAAATTTAAAATTTCAGTAAAATTCAACTATTGATTGTGCAAACAGTTTCATAAAATATTATAGTGCCAAACGACACTGGCAACTGACTAGAAACCCATCAAAATCATGGATGACTACGACGACATCACCAACTGCTTATTAAAGCTTGCACAGACTTACAAAGAAAGGTAGATGACACAACAAATTATTCATTTTGGGTATGGGGGAACGGGAACTATTGCTGACTCTGCACGTGTACGACAGTACGACATTACACAAAGGATACAAGCCCACCACACATTCCCACCACTGTGTCTCCTGTGTAGCCAGGATCAACAAAGGCGACCTTAGATAGACAATAAGCAATGAAGCTTATTGACGTCCCGGGGAAGAAAACTACAGCTGTCTTGGAACTCACAACGAATTTAATCAGAAAGAAGATAGTCGGAGTAGGAAGTATTGAAAGGACACGTTATCTTTACGTAGTACATATATGAAGTTCCGATGTCTATCTGTACGTATGTATGTTGAGATCTTTAAAACTACACAGCGGGATACACAATACACACAAACGAAGTTGCGCGAGTTTTGCTACTGGTTATTTAAATTCCGTTCCAATTATTACATGGCACAAGATTTACAGTGAAATTCAACGGTTGTATTTGAATTAACTTGTTACACTTTTTTGTGGTAACATATTAATGTGTGATCCATCGCAATAAAGTGTTTTGTAATCGATTCATGTTTACTTCATAACCTAATAAATTTTAAATCAGATAATTGTTTGGAGCTTTCGTGCCAAATACATTCACGAAACACACGCAGATTTTTTTTTTCACTTCTAAATATTTTTAATCTGTGGTAAAATATTGGCAAGCCCTGTTTAATAATACCTTTAGTTATAATAGTCACCTATTAGGAAAGACTACATTAAATACTGACCCCAACTAATAGGTATTCTTTGCCTTCCCTAACTAATAATTAAATTTCAAAAGTGGTGATTAAAAGCTTATAAATTGGCAATGACTATGTAGGTAGTGCTAGCTTTACGCTTTTTTTATGGCAGAGGAGGACAAAAGGGTCACCTGATGGTAAGCAATCACCGCTGATCATGGACATCCACGACTTCGATCTTGGATGCGTTGCCCACCTATGAAGAAATGAAAAAGGAAGGACTGAGGAAACTGAAGAAGGGGTATTAGGCTACGGGATCTCTCACTCATCGTACGATAGGTATACAAAGGCATATCATCGATGGTGAGAAGGTGAAAAAGTGAAGTGAAGGTGACAGTAAAATAGAATATAAAAACTATAAAGAAAAAGGAAACTATTTACAAAGAGGTTTATAAAAAGAGTTCGGTTTGCCACAATAGTAACACTTCTAGTTCTGTCAAAATTAGTTTGATGTACAAGGATGTTTATGAACGTGAGTGACGTTTGTAGGAGGGCGTTACTGTGGCATATTTTCATACATTTTGTCAAAGGCGAACTGTCAAAAAGTGACATACAATATGAAAGGGAGTTGTAGTTCCAATTTCGGCCACGTTCATAAAGACGATAGTAGCACTATACAACAGAATTAGCACCATTATTAGAAAAACTTGATGATTATTTGACGACCTCCGTGGCGTAATGGTTACCTTGCCGATCCGCCAACCAGGAGGTTCAAGTTCGAATCTCAGTCGGGTCATGTTTTAAAACGTACTTTTTCTGAATGGTCCGGGTTTTGGGTGTTTATCTATAATTTATATGTATTTGTTATAAAATATAGTATCGTTGAGTTTGTATCCCATAACACAAGTCTCGAACTAAAGTCCTATATTAACTTTGATTAGTGCGGGTGCATAGTGCAGGTGACGAGTGCTTAGTAGAAAACGTTTGGACCTTGACAGCGATTGCTTAGTGCGAGTGCGTACCTAGTACGTGATTAGAAGTGTGTTCTATTTTTTTGCGAGTGGACTGCGAGTAGCCACGTCCCGCGCGCCCCCCATTCCCCCTCTCACTCGCAGTGAGCCTCTGAATAGACCTAGACCTCTCTCGGCGATAAAAACATTTTTATGACTAACAAACAACTGATTTTACTAAACAGGTCCACTCTAAACAGAATAGGACACTACTCGCACTACACACCTGCAGTAATCAGTCTCGATTACTCGCACTAATCAAAGTGAGTACAGGGCTTTATAGAGGCATTTAGTTTATTCCATAGACTATAAAGAACAAATTGCGTTGCGACACATATCTACTTTAGTTTTGTATGACAAAAATAGATCGCAAATAAAACCAATTGACATCAATTCCGTTTATACGAGTGCAATCGATACCGAACACAACAATATCGAGTGCGTAATCGACTGTATTGAATCGAATATACGTTTATTATACGCCTATTCGATTGTCCGATATTTCATTTGGTTTGGTTACACGTAAACTTTCTTTTATTAATCTTCATACTATTTTTTATGGAAGAGGTTTTATGAATACGACCATGCTCGTCACCAGGGAAGACGTCGATCTTTAATGGTGGATCCACACAGTGACCGGTGGCATTAAAGCTCATATCGGATATACTTAATGCCGCCGGCATTCCCGCCGGACTCTGTGTGCATCCACTATAACAGGAAGAGAAGAGGCCACAAGGATAAATGGGGAAAAGGGGAAGGGGGAAAAGGGGGAGGGGGACTGGGCTGCTAGATGTCTCATTATTAAGGTTAGGTAGGGTAAGACTAATATACTTTATTGTTAAACTTACCAGTTGTCAGGACATGTTTCAAATTGTATAATCCATAATAAAGTGTGCATTCAAACGATCGCTACTTCATTGTTATGTCAACATAAGCTATTGATTTTGTTAAGAATCAAAAAGTAAACTTTAAAAACTAATGTTAGTTGTAAAACAATCAGAAGTCACAAAATAAATATTGATATTGGTACTAACTGCAAAACAACTCAAGGCTCGTGAAAAACTGCAAGGATAACCTAAATGCTCTTGGCGCATCTAACAAAGTTGTAGTTAGATGGATTCCAGGACATTCAGGCCTAGAAGGAAATGAAATGGCAGACGAACTTGCAAGGACTGGTGCTGACAACCCTCAGGCAGGACCGGAACCTTTTTGCGGCATAGCCAAACAACGAGCCTACTATATCCAAAAAACTCAGTGTGACCTTATGGCGAAGGAACTATGGAAATCTGTCCCAGGACAAACACATGCCAAAGCCCTAATAAGTGGTCACAATAAAAACTTCTCCAAAGAACTCATCGAGCTCAAAAGACAGAAAACTAGTGCCGTGACTAGAATGCTAACAGGACACTGCAAACTTAATAAACATCTGTTTAACCTTAACATGAGCCAGTCCGCGATGTGCAGATTTGTGCCAAGAAGAAGAAGAAAGTGCCATGCACATTCTCTGCTCCTGTGGACCACTCATGTACAAAAGAAGTATACACATGGGAAAGCATATTCTGCTTCCAGAGGAGATACAACAGCTCTCTGCCCAGCACATCTGGAAGTTCCTAGAGGCAACCAGTCTGGACAGGGAAATTTAACTAAAGGGCACTACAAAAGATCAGCAATGGTCGAAGCAGTATCCTTGAAGCCCACAGCAACAAATAATAATAACTGCAAAACAATAGATTTATTCGGTTTATTCATCTTCTTTAGTCGCTTAATTACTGAAGATTGGCTGTCAGTTCCTTCAATCGTGGCTTTTCCGACAAGTATAATCAGTTGTCCCACAGTTTTAAATATATTCAAATTCCATGGAACTGATAGAATTGATTCACAGTAGTTCCTGAAACCCACTTAACGAACCTTTCACAGACGCGGAGCTGGTCTGAGTGGACTATGAATTGACCAATCACAGTGCTCAAAATAACATTGAGTCGTGATTTGAGCACTATGATTGGTTAATTTACGAGTAACAAGGAAAAGTTACTTTATTACAAAACCTTTTAAAAGAGACAATAAAGAAAAACGTGGAAAGAGTACTCCTTGGGAAAGACTGAGAAAAAGATGTATGATTATGTGAAAGAAACGCGTCGAAAAGTGTGTTATCTGTTAAAAAAGAATTCGTCAATCCTAAATTGTTGAAACACGAAACGCAAATCCTCATGAAAATAAAGCTTTAAAACTCTAACAGTTTTCTAGTGATTCATTACCATAATAAAAAGAAAATCTGAAAACCTAGTGAGACCGCAGCCATTATTCAGTTCGTTCCACGTGTGAACAGGAGACCAGCAAATATTGTTGTGTCGTCGCTACCAGTGCGCGCCATGCTATTTTTTTTTTGCTTCTCTTGCAGGGATGATCAACTGCGGATAACGATACCACAGATATTATAATACTTCGATACTTTATATTTGTTTGGTTTTGGTTCTATTTTTTTAGTTAGATTATTTTATATTGTATTTGCTTCATTTTATAATGATGATGGGTGGGGTCAATGGCAATGGCTATTTTTCTTTAGTTTATTTATTGAATAGATGTTTTTAAATTTTAGATTTTTATTGTTTTTTTTATTAGATTTTTTTTTGCTTTATTTAAGTGACGAGTAACAACTAACAATTTATTTTCTCTGATGTTTTATTTATTTCAGTATTGAATCACATGCACAATATAACGATAGGTGGTATAGGTACGTGTTTTTTTCTTCTTAATTTTAGTTTTGTATTTTTTGTTTGCATCGTGTTTATATTTTTAAGTATATTTCTCCTGCAGCACATATAAAATACGGAAAACATGCAGTTTTCAGTGTTTTTTTTTAAAAGATTTTTTTCTAAAAGCGTGATTTTCTAATAAGTTTGTAAGCATCTAAATCTCAGGTTATTTTTCATATTAGTGATATATAGTTTTCAGGAGAGCGAAGTACGACCAAGCGTTGCTTAAAATCTGTAACAAATTATTTTTATTATAAACTTTTATCTTCGATTGGATTATAAAGGGGATCAATTTATTATGTAACAGGTAATACTTACACTTACAAATAAATAATTAACATTTCTTTAAATAATAATTTAAATATAAAAATAAACTAAAAACTAAAACATACTAAAAATTTACCGATAGATTATTAAATGAAAATAGTTTAAAAATATTCTTCATGAATATTACGTAGGTAAATACGTACCTTCATAAATGAGTTCAAGTTAACTCCAGCGAATTTGTAAGCCGTTAATTGACAGGGCTTTTGAGATCTAAAAAGTAGAAAATAGACAAATTAATTAAAAGCAGTCCTCTATATTGTCATAACATAACTATCGCTAAGCTGTTGTTCAAAAAACTAAGGCTGGTTATAACTTGAAAATGTATGAATTTCTAGGAAGTGTTTTAGTAACGAAATGAAATGAAATGAAATAACGCATTGTTATCAGCGCAAACGGTTCCTAAATTTTGCTATCAACGTCGACGGAGACAGCGTGCGGTCAGTGTGACTCTAAAACCAGCCTAAGATGAAGAAAATGCTACAAAGAACTAGAATGAAAGTGTTAAAAAGAGATAGTATGAACGTGCTAAAAAGAGCTTGAATGAAAAAAGTGCTAAAAAGTCATTACCTCATAATTATCAAAAGCATATCTTTCCCGACAGAACGATTACTAAGAAACCAGAGGCTGTTGTACGCTGCATCACTAACATCAATACTCTGAAAAATTTAAATTAATTTAATTTTAAGAAGTCAGTTAGTTTAAGAGAGGGCACAGCGGATAATCCGCTCAAATCGGAGCAGCCCGTCTGGGGAAGGAAGATGGAGGACCTTACAGAAGATCGTAGCCAAATAGCATTGGTCTCGGCCATGTTGTGTTCCTACGGTGAGTAAGGTCTCCAGAGCAGAGCTCCACTTGAGGAGGTTGACAGGGTTGTCAACGTGTGAGTGATACCCCCGGTATTGCAAGCGTCTATAAACTACGGTAATGCTTACCATCAGGCGGGCCGTATGCTTGTTTGCCAACTTTGTGGTATATAAAAAAAAGTCAAACTTAAAAACTCTATCTGCAAATTGACAACTAGAAAAGTTCTTATGGTTATCAAATTACAAGTTTTTATAGAACAAATAAGTTACTATTCAAACAAAAAAAAGTACAATCAGATCATCCGTTTAGGAGCTACGATCTCGCATACATACACAAATATGCACAGTGGGGCAATTCACGTAACAAGAACCGATTCCAGTTCGATTCAACGACACTCGCTGTCCCGTTCAATTCCTATTTTGTATGAGTGAGACAGCGAGTGTCGTTGAATCGAACTAGAATCGGTTCTTGTTACGTGAATTGCCCCACTGGACTCACTTAAAAACTATAACTGATTATTATTATTGGGTCAGGGCAGGGTGTAAAAATTATTGATTTTATGTATTTAATGATCGCGATTATCAGAGTTCCAGGAATATGGAGAACAATAGAATAATATTTACCGATTTAGATATCATGTCTCCGAAGTAGCACAGGAAAAATATTTGTAGAAGGCTCATGCTTAGAAAGAAAACGAATGTTATCACGTATGCTATGTCTTGAATAACCTAAAAAAATTGTAAAAATAGTATTCCGATCTTAGGATCTTAGCGACCGCGATGCGCGACCATGATTCGCGTCCGCGTCCGGTTTGGATAGTGTGCAAATCGCGCGACCCAGGCGCGGTCGCTCGTTGCCGTCGCCGGTCGCGGTTGCTACGATTGGAAGGCTGAATTGACATGTCATGAAGATTATTTTAGGTCTTGCTTTCGTGTGCATTTCACAATTAGCAACGTGAAACAGGCATCACAGCTTGCATAAAAAATCTAGAAAGGATTTTTGGAAAACTTGGAACAAAAAAACTATTTTTAATATAGAATATACAAGTACCGTAACATTGAAAAGAGTGCAGCATATCACAACAGAACTCGAAATAAAATTATAAAGAGTCTGTTTGGCGAATATCAACTCCAAAATTTCTGCTGAACTGAAAATGGTTACTTATTAAATTATTTTTATTTATTATTATCGCATAATAGTATAATAATGAATAGTATCGTGACAATGGAAAATAGTAAAAATAAAATATCGGTAAGCCAAAATAACAATATAGATTCAACATTTCGAAAACAGCAAAATGGCAAAAGAAACCTAGCATTTTTTATCATTCAATTCATATTTTAATAATGTTAAAACTAATCAAAACACTTGCCAAATACTCACTGAATAATCTTTTGATGCCAAACCAACAACTCTTTCAACTTGTCTGACTGTGAGGACATTTGAAATGCATCCTTTGTTCTTGGTATGACCCTCACTAATTCCTTTTGCAATAACTTAAATTGTATGGTGATGTACGTGCAACAAGTGTAAAAGAAATAATCTGCTGATGCCATGTATACTAGAACGACGACAGCTGAAAAATCATCAATTTGAAACATAGAAAGAAGAATCGAAGACCTCAATCGAGTTTCTCAACAAGGGTTCTTAATGAACATGGACAAGACGAATATCATGTCGAATATCCAATAAATAAGACTTAAACAATAAGTCATACATTATGTTATTGTATAAGTCCATAACAAATGACAAAAACTATTCCACTGATACACTATCGGCATTCTATTGAGACACGATTGAGACTCCAGTGGTGCATTTGTGTTAGTATAATCGGGCCCCAGGAGTAGTGTACAAGCAGGTTCGTGATTTCGTAACTGTTTTCTCGATTTTATTAATTTTATTATAGTCATCATGGTAGCCCCAAGCAGTCCACTACACACAAATCTGCAGTCTGTACTGGGGGTAGGAAAAAATTGTGATGATTCGAAAGAGCTTTTTAAAGGCCTATTTGAATTAAAAATATACTTTGACTACTGGACATTGGTCCCTAAAAGGCTACCAGGATGATCGAATGGTAGCGGTTTGCATCCAACGGTTCCCAGCAACTTTCCTTAGGTCACCATTCCAGAACTTTTCTGCCCCAGCGGCCGTCGGTTCAGCGCGCTATATTATTATGTCCTGCCCATAAAGGCATTTAAAAATGGTTTTTAATGTTACAGAAATGACATTGAAATTCAGATGTTATTAGAAGAGTAAGCTAGCTGGGCACTCTTTTGGCCAATTTTTCACCATACAAAGATATTACAAAATGGATTTTTCCCTGATTTTAAGGTAATACTTACTGGCCCAAGATTGATGAGCATAAATAAAAGGCCAGACATATATATCGAAAGGATCAAAAGGATACAACGCTAACAGTGGAAGTTGAAGTTCCATCATCCCTGTATCATAATACTTCAAAGCTATCAAAGACAGTGGTGTTGCAACAAATCCTAGAAACAGTATTATATTCATAACGTTTTGTACTTTTAGAAGAGTATGCAAGAACCGTCGGTCATTTCCATATATTTCTTCTCTTTCTGATCGATCGAAACGAAGTCTGGTCTCATGTTCTAGGTTATTCAAATGCTCTATCAACGTATGCATGAGTTTTTCATCAATGTATAGTAATAAAGCCTTTATATTGGCCAAACTAGTGTAACAGATACATGGTGCAATGAATGTAAGGCTGACAAAGTCTTTCCCTGTTCTCAAACCTTGTAGAAACCAAGATACTGTCCCAAGTAACTCACTGTTTACTGATATAAAATTAAATAGATATATCAAACGTGTTTTGATATAGTTTTTACGGGTTTTGTGTAATTTGATACCACTTAATGTGTATACAGATTCTATTATTTTGAATGATTCTTGAAGCTCTCCTATTTGGGCCATTCTTAATTTTTATGGGTCTGGAATAAAAGTTAAGATTAATAAAGGAATTTAAACATTACAAGGTTAATTATGTGTAATTTAGGAGTTCCTAAAACCACTTTTGCACCAGCAGCCGTATTCTCTAAGCATCATTTGTTAACTCGAAAGCGAAGAGATGCCTAAATTGCATGCCATTTTGGCATCTCACCGCGGCTTCCGCTTTCGAGTTAACAAATGATGCTTAGAGCATACGGCTACTGCTCGGTAAAAATGCTGCATTGTCACCGAACTTAAATTGCATGCCTTCCAGAAACGCGGAAATTATGTACAAACATTGCAGTTCGTAAACCTTCTAAAAAAGAGATCTCAGGGTTTTTTTTATTATCAAAGCTGTTAAAGAGCGTGCAAGTCACCTGATGCTGATCGCTGCCGTTCAGGAATATTCGCAACAGCAAAAAAATCAAGGCGCGTTGTCAGCCTTTCAAAAAGGGGTACAATTTTCGTTGAAGGTCCCCAAGTCGTGACCGTCACGAAACAAAACCAGTAACTTCGACTAGAACTTAAAGACTTTGACTAGAATTTTGCAAATACACAACGTATGTTTAAATTGGTCCAAATCTATAATAATACCATAATTCTATATCCCAAAGTAAACTAACATTTATTTACAGACCACAGTATTCCACATAGGGATTGACATGTAATTTATAATGTTGATATCGATTAATAATAATAATAATTTATTGACTTGCTTCCACAACTTAAGGATAAGTTTCGGATACCTACATCATTGACAGCTATGTGTATTTAATAATTATCTATACTAAGATTTGTATTTTTGTGTAACGAATATTCCAAACTATTGGATCGATTTCAAAAATTCTTTCACCGTTGTGAAGCTACACTATACCCAAGTGGCATAGGTTATTATTTTATTATCAAAAAATAGGGAACCCTTCTAAAACCGCGAAGCTGGGGCAGTCCGCTAGTATTGTATAAATAAATACATGATGCAGTTGAAGATCAAGTTGTAGAAACCTATCGCCTGAAATAGGCATACGAAGAGCCTGTCTGCCTGATTGGAAATAATACGAGATGAAATTTATCGATAGTTTCATTTTCTATAACAGAATTGGGCAATGTTATGTAGAAAGAAAGTTGTGTTGGAATGAAATGAGTATAAGGCAAGGTATAAGGTTAGATGTTAAAGGACATATTGGGAGATAAATCAGAAAGAAAAGTTGGATCGTGTGAATCAGGATATTAGTAGAAAAATCAATGATTAGTCAAAAGATTTTCCTTTAAACACTCGGCATAAAAGCGGCAACGGCGCTCTATTAGGTACCTATATTGTATTTGCCGATTAGGTAATTGCCGATCGTCTTACATAAATGTTTTTATTTTATTATTATTTTATATTTAAGGACAGTCTCACCATTTTTTTGTAGTTTGGTGAATACATGACAGTTTTAACGTATAAAAATGAGCCATTTTGAGAAAAAAAAAACTCTAAAAAGAGTTACGAGCACAGAATACTATTACGAGTAGCATTTTGGCGCCAACTACGATAGCGGCAACTTGGGTGATTTAAAAATTTAAGTTCTGTTTGTTTCCTGGTCTGATTCAATTGATAGCGTAAATGTATAACAAATATTGGTTAAAGTGCATACTGATTAGACTCTAAACCAGGAACCATTAAAAATGCATTATCAAACATAACTAAAGAAAAAAAAAAGGTTCAAAAATTTCATACCCGTACCTATTTCGACACACAAAATTTATCGATGTCGATATTTTCGATACCAATGTTAAATTACGTTAAAAATGATACAAGTACATTATGAATATGTCATGCTAATTGCATGAGAACCAAAATATGTATCATAAATGCTATTTACTAGGGAAATTCGCAGTATGTACTTGTAAATTATAGGTATATTCCATTACTCCGTCTTCAACAAAATAGGCTATGAATATTTTAATTTTAGGATTGCTAATACGGCTTGAGCAAAAAGCTACAACCAATAATCTTTAGCCTGTAATCTAGCTTTGTTTTAGTCTATTATTTTTAATTTTTACTAAATCACTTGTTTGTGTATTTGCAAGTAAAGCATATTCTATCTATCTATCTAGCCTACTAATTTCTTCATTTTTTATTTATTTATCGTTTTTTGTTTTTTTACGAAGACTGCGGAGTGGGGGCACTGGCGACCTGTAACATTGGTTTCTCTAACCTATCTCAGGCGTCAGTCTCTCACAGGTCAACTAGTACGCGCCAAAATTTGGGCTCACAGTTTATAATGACGACCTCCGTGGCGTAATGGTTACCACGCCAGACCGCCACCCAGGAGGTTCCGGGTTCGATCCCCGGTCGGGTTATGATGAAAAACGAACTTTTTCTGATTGGCCTCGGGTCTTGGATGTTTATCTATATATATATATATATGTATTTCTTAAAAAATATAATATCGTTGAGTTAGTATCCCATAACACAAGTTTCGAACTTACTTTGGGGCTAGCTCAATCTGTATGAATTGTCCCTATATATATATTTATAAAAATTAAAAAAAACAATTGAAAATCGATTGTCGTTATACTGAGTATAAGTATGAGTTTCGTATGTACCTACTTCGTTCTACGTCGTAGCCGTGTTGACGACTAATATAGTTTTCAGATTCATAGCATTTCACCTACCTACTTACATAGTTATAAGACCTATTTTGATTTGAGAAATAAATAATTTATTATTTTATAATTAAAATGAATAACTATTGCAGAAAATTAATTCATCAGAGCAAAGTTTGTTTTCATACTAACATGATTTATTTACGGAGTGCGTCAGGTCGAGTGGGATGTTAATCATAGTTCTATAATTAGACGTGTGTTTCCGCTGCAAATGATTTTATTAACAACCTATTTTTAATTTAAAAGCTAAGGAACCTACTGCTGTATTACCCTTGTAAATTGTAGACTTATAAATATGGGTTGTTGTGTGTTGTGGTGTGGCGGACGGCAACGTACCATATTAATTTCAGACAATGTCCGTATTTTCCAAAATTTTCCAAATTAACGTACCGTACCGGGCCGTGCCAGACCGGACCGGAATTTGTTTCTGAAGAAAAATATGCTAATTGTTAATAGGCCACGCGAGCGAAGCAGTACAAAATAAGAATAGAGCGAGATAGTGCGCGAGTTTGAGATGAGATTAAAACTGTTTTGTTATGAAAATGGACCCGTTGTCAACAGACCGTTTGGCAACTGAAATTTTTGTTAAAAAATAATTATTGTATTGATTGAGAAAGTTTGCCTAATTAAAAATAAACAGCTTTTTGAGAAACGCTTTATAGGTACCTAACTTTGCTAATTATGAACTTTTCTTGTTATAATGAAATGCTCTTGTTATACTAAGTCAATTACATGAAATCAGTTGTTAAGATTGCAAGATGCCCTTCCTCCTCCCTCCCACAAACAATCTAGCTGATCTGCCCCCTTACTCTTGAAGATAATTCCGCACGATCGCCATTGGATTGTTAATTTTAGGTACTCTTTACAGCTAAACTAGCGCTAACTAAATACTAAACTAAATGAAATCGGATGTATGATAACCAAATGGTTAGTAAAGTAAAATGTCAATGGTACGAATTAGGATTTGCTGTTAATTTTGCATTTGAAATTATACAGAATTGAAATTAAAATCGCGATTGTTATGCAGAGTAACCTAGCTGGTCTGGTTAGAACGAGGATTTTACGACCTCAACAAAATTCTGGCTACGTCATTCACTATATTCATCCTACTTATACAAGAGGTAATAAAACATGCAACAAGTGTAAATTTTTTTTATACCACGCACGCGTTGCCAACCCTCCCAACCCCCCCAAGTGGAGCTCTGGAGACCTTACTCACCGTAGGAAGGAACACAACATGGCCGAGACCAATGCTATTTGGCTACGATCGTATGTAAGGTGGAGGTCCTTCCCCAGACGGGCTGCTCCGATTTGAGCGGATTATGCGGATGAAACAAGTGTAAATTTGACACGAATGACATATTGTTTGTTATGGAATTTGACAAAAATTGTCTCTGAAGACGTCTGCGTGTTTCATTCCTTCTCCAATAATGAGACACATTTGCTTCGAGTTCATTTTGTTATAGAAAATATTGCCGAACCGACAATGCCGAATGTCAATGCCATTCTAATATACAAGACACAGTTTTCCAATGAAAAACGATGTTTTTAAAGAAGCTTTCTATAGAAAGCATACCTTTATGTGGTAACTTACTACATTAAGGTATGGAAAGCTAAATAAATAAATAAATATATAGGGACAATTCATACAGATTGAGCTAGCCCCAAAGTAAGTTCGAAACTTGTGTTATGGGATACTAACTCAACGATATTATATTTTATAACAAATACATATATAAATAAACAACCAAGACTCGAGGCCAATCAGAAAAAGTTCGTTTTTCATCATAACCCGACCGGGGATCGAACCCGGGACCTCCTGGGTGGCGGTCTGGCGTGGTAACCATTACGCCACGGAGGTCGCCACAGAAATCTTATAAGATCACAATAAAGTTATTTTGTAATCGATTCATATCTATTTCATATCGATCTATATTTTAAATCAGACGCTTATTTGGAGTTTTTGTGTCAAATATATACAATATGTGACGGATTACTTCACACTAAATAATCCTCACATATTTTTTATCCCCAAAAATCCGGACGGGCCGCAGTTGATCATCCCTCGCACCCCAGGGCCACTTGTTGAGTTTACATTGCAACCTCCCGTTTCAGTGTTCTGGCACTTGTTATACCTGTCAGTATCACCCCGTAAACCGCTTTTGCCTATTCGTGGCTTGTTTGAAAATTGTCTATATTCCGTAGCACTATCTTGACACAAAAGCGTCGGTTTTAAATCGATATGAAATAAATAAATATATAGGGACAAATCACTCAGATTGAGCTGGCCCCAAAATAAGTTCGAGACTTGTGTTATGGGATACTAACTCAACGTTACTATATTTTATAACAAATACATATTATTATATAGATATATTAACATGCAAGACCCAGGCCTATCAGAAAAAGATCGTTTTTCATCATGACCCGACCGGGATTCGAACCCAAAATCTCCTGGGTGGCGGTCCAGCGTGGTAACCATTACGCCAGGGAGGTCGTCGTTTTATTTATCAATAGTATTCATATTGTACAGTCAGGAGCACGTTGAGCTTTACCTCGCAGTACAATTTTGGCTCATATGACATAGAACTTAGGTCAAAGTCCGATATGTAAAGGTCGACCTGCTCTTTACTGTACTATGTAAATTCAAAGTTATATTCCTTACATTATCAGGTTAACAAACCTTTGTTCTCTACAATGTTCACCTCTTTGGTTGACTGTACGCAATGCCCTGGCTGACTTCGAGTCACCATTATAACCTGGCGCAATCGGGTGGAAAAAGCAAGTATTGTGTTATTGCTGATACCCCAACAAGAGGAAACTTGTTGCATAGAAAATAACATAAAAGTTGAGACCATTAATCATTGGCTGAATCCGTCGGGAAATGTGTAGTGTGCACAAAACAGAAACACGCTGTATAACCACGTTTTAAAAAAAACAATAGTCGTACTTTTATGCCAGCTCTACACTCTCGGGAAGTTGACGAAAACGAGAGAGAATGGGTGCTTCCTTTGTTTTCTAAATCCGTGCTTAACTTCACTTTTACTCCTGAGAATGTAAAGCCGGCATTATTGAATTTTGCCGACTGCAGAAGTTTGAATGGGATTTTGGCGTCAACTCCATAGCGTCAACTTGAGCTCGTGATTAGAAATGGAATTTCTGTGTGTTTCAACGTTTGATTCATAGTATTGACAATTTAATGTGAAGCAAACATTGATTAAAGTTGCATGGTTATTGGTGTTTATGATCAGGAACTTTGTAAATTGAAAATTGCATCGTTTTGTCTTCAAAATCCGCTTTTTTTATACCACAAAGTTGGCAAACAAGCCTATATAGACGCTTGCCGGGGGCATCACTCACGCGTTGCCAACCCCCCCAAGTGGAGCTCTGGAGACCTTACTCACCGTAGGAACACAACATGGCCGAGTCCAATGCTATTTGGCTACGATCTTCTGTAAGGTGGAGGTCATTCCTCAGACGGCCTTTTCTGAAGAAATTTTGCTATCATCGTTCTTCGGGGCGTCTTGACCCAGAGACTGTATAAGTCGAGATAGCATGAATACGCTGCTTTGAATGATATACTGTACTATCATATTACATGACGCTGGCTAATTGCAATGAACACCCCGCGCTGGCCCTCACAGCGTAGGGGAGCGTCCCCAAGGTGGCGGATAGGGGAATGGTCGGTAGTACAGCCTAGCTACACTAACCGGCTAAGTCCGATGGACTCGCTGACCAACGGCGGGTGTGGTCCTCCAGCATTTCGGGGGTTGTGCGGCGGGTTGACACCTCGCCCACGTAAAACCAATGTTGCTGGTGAAGCGTATCCCGTTAGCGCTTCACTAGCTTGCACAACATTGTCAACAAAAAAAAAATTGCAATGAACAAAAATGGAATGCAGAAGCCACAACATGAAGAGAAAAAAAGTTTGATGAATTTCAAACTTTAAATGAAGTCTATTGAGAAAAATCCTCGGAGTCAAGGAGGCCGCGCGACGCACAGTCTTTGTTTAGTATGTAAGTATATTCGTCTCAAAGTAAATGCGTCATACTTCAAAGATTAAAAGTAAGTTTGTCACAAATATAGAAAAAGTGATGAGTTTACTTTGCAACATCCGTTGATGAAAAAATGTTTGCCCCGAGCGAGAATCGAACCCGTATCCTCAGGTACCGAAGGTAGTAGTCACTACCAACCAACATTCCACAGGACTTTCAAATTTATAGTACAGACTAGCTGTTACCCGCGGCTCCGCCCGCGTGGTCAAGGGAAAATGGTCAATATTTTTTTCCATAGGAAAGGAATCTCTTATCCCGTGGGAAAAAAGTAGCCTTATGTCATAATCCAGACCTTAAAATTATCCCCGTTAAAAATTATGAAAAAATAATGTTATATTTTTTTTCCTGTGGGAATGAGATGTTTTTCCGGGATGAAAAGTAGCCTATGTCACTCTCCAGACCTTAAACTGTCCCCAATAAAAAAATCATATCAATCCGTTCATTACTTTTAACGTGAAGGGAGGACAATCAAACATACTTTCACATTTTTAATATTAGTATGGATTACTATTATAAACTAGCTGTGCCCGCAGCTTCGCCCGCGTGGAATTGGACTTGTGACTAATTAAGTAGTATAGACGGATTTAACAGTCTCCTATTACTGTAGTTTTCCCCGAGACGTCAGTGTTCTTCATTGCTCATTGTCTATTTGCTCGCCGCTGTTAATCTTGGCTACCTACTGTGTACGAATCCTGTTGTTTTATTATTTTAATAGCTGTTACCCGCAACTCCGCCCGCGTGGTCAAGCGAAAATGCCAATAATTTCGTTCCCGTGGGAATTAAAAAAAAAAACAACTTTATCCTTGTCAACATCATAAAGGGAATCTCTATTAAAAAAACCAGCTTTTCAGGTTAAGCGCTTCCGATAATACACGCGTTGTCTAATTATTCCTCCTTATTATTAATCCTGTGGGAATTAAAAAAAAAAACATCTTTATCCTTGTCTACTTTATAAAGGGAAGCTTAATACAAAATCTAGGAGTTCTAGGTTGAGCGCCCACGATAATACACGTGCAGTCCTATTTTTTCGTTCCCGTAGGAATAAAAAAAATCCGACTTTATCCTTGTCAACATTATAAAGGGAATCTCTATAGAAAATTTCAGCTTTCTAGGTTGAGCGCTCCCGGTAATACACGTGTAGTCTTATTATTCCGAATCCTGTGGGAATTTTAAAAACCCCGTCTTTATCCTTGTCTAAGTACTTTATAAAGGGAAGCTTAATACAAAATCTAGGCGTTCTAGGTTGAGCGTCCACTATAACACACGTGCAGTCCTATTACTCTGATGATTTTTGAGAAAAATATTTTACTCGTGTTTCATGTCTTTCAATAAAGAACCTTCATGCTTAATTTCATTCGAATAACTACGAAAACGGAAAAGTTTCATACTACCTTTGCACCTCCGTTTAACCCCCTAAGGGATGATTTTTGAGAAAAATATTTTACTCGTGTTTCATGCCTTTCAATAAAGAACCTTAATACTGAATTTCATTCGAATAACTTCAAAAACGGCAAACTTTCATACTAACTTTGTGCTCCCGTTAAACCCCATAAGGGAAGATTTTTGAGAAAAATATTTTACTCGTGTTTCATGCCTTTTAATAAAGAACCTTCATGCTGAATTTCATTCGAATAACTTCAAAAACGGCAAAGTTTCATACTAATTTTGCACCCCCGTTTCACCCCCTTAGGGGATAAATTTCCAAAAATCCTTTCTTATTGAACACTTACGCCCCAAAAGGAACCCCCATGCAAAATTTGAGACTCCTGGCACTTGTAGTTTCGGAGATTTCGTGATGAATCAGTCAGTGATTTTCTCTTTTATATATATAGATAATCTTTTTGCTGTTCTAGTACTATTAGATAAATTAGACCTTTTGCGAGTCATTTTAATAATAGTAATAATACCCACGAAGGTAATCAAAATTTAAATTTGAATTATAACTAAGAAAATCAAAACTTAACGCATAATAATCAAAATATATACCTATACCTACGAAAGAACACCAAAACTATCAGTCTAATCTACATGAAAATAAAAATAAAAAAATACTAATAATAATCAAAATACTAATCTAATCTACCTAGGTACCTACTTACTAATAATAACGAAAACTCAAAATTCAAAAATGAAAATACAACTAATAACTTAAAAAAAACTAATAATAATGAAAATCAAAATTAACTTGTACATAATGACTATCTAATCTAGAACACGAAAAAAATCAAAATGAAAAAGTGAATATAATAATTAACTATCGAAAACCAACATGAAATATTATTTTAAAGCTTTTATTTTTACGTAGCAGCAGTAAGATATACGCAAAAATGTAGTTTTCCATTATGTCGGGCGCGTAAACTATTAAAAAACTTTCATAGCGCGATTCAGAATCTGCACAGTGCCATCTAGTGAATTTTTGAGGAACTAAATTTCAAAATGGTCAGCTCAAGTAAATAAAAAACTTTCATACACAGTGCTATTGAATATTAAAATGGTCGTAATCAGGGGTCGGGCGATTCCGACTCTGCACAGTGACAATGTTAAAATTCTTTGGTTGTTGAAAATTTAAATGAGTGTAACTTCTTCTTTTTCTTCTCCTGACATCCGGTCCGGTCCGGTTCGGTCCGGTCCGGTCCGGTCCGGTCCAGTCTGTTGTCGGTAGGTATGGTGTACCAAGTCTCAAGTTTGTAAGTGCGAGAATTTTTTTTTCTTACATTGACAGGGAGGAGACCTTTAAATGAACATAACTTAGTTTCCTGACATCCGATTTAAATGAAACAAAGCCTATATTCTGCTCCAAGCCGAGCTCTATCTTCCTGTGAAAACTGCATTAAAATCCGTCCAGTAACTTAGAAGATGTGCGCGTTCAAACAGACAGACAGACAGACAGATAGACAGACAGACAAAAAAAACCAAAAAAATTTTTTTCGCTTTTATTACCTTTCTCTAACTGTTCTCTCTCCATTTTTGCCAAATATGTTCAATGTACAGACATATCGGGGTCTACTGTTTTATTATATGTAAAGATAGTTACTACATAAAGCTACAGTACCTACTTGTAGGTGTCGATTCCATATAAAAAACATGTATAAATTATGCAAGCTTCTATTTTTACTAGGGTCATGCTCCACTTGTCACACTCACCGTCACATGTTCCCAGTTGGATACCGGTATATCGGTATTTAAGGCATACATACACTTAATATAGTGTGTGTGTAGTGTGCCGTTCCATGTATGTACGGTATAATGCGAGGTTAATGTACGCACACATTTTCACTTGTGTAAGTACGGTGTCGTATTGCCACCCCTGCTGGGCTTGCTGTTGCGTACCCGAAATTAATAGGGTTGGCAAATACAATAATATTATTATTTTAAGTACTTAATAATTTATCAATTAAGATATTTCGCAATGAAACACTATTTTAATAATATAGCTGTATTTGTACATGAAAATTATAATTAAAATATCATTATTGTAACTTTTTTGAAAATATTTTTTTTTAATTAGGTGGGATTCGAACCCACGTCCTCTTGAAATCCGCTATTAGGTAAGGTACATATTTTGTATGCAGTTTAAATACAACTAGCGAGACATTTTATTATCTTTAAGAAATATTTATCTAGCTAAGTTTGTATGTCTTTTTACTAAAGTCTGTGCTAAGTGTAAAAAATTTAAACAATACTTATTGCTGCGTTTCTTGCAAATATGATTTATTTGACGACCTCCGTGGCGTAATGGTTACCACGCCAGACCGCCACCCAGGAGGTCCCGGGTTCGAATCCCGGTCGGGTCATGATGGAAAAAGAACTTTTTCTGATTGGCTTCGGGTCTTGGATGATTATCTATATACGTATTTGTTATAAAAATATGGTATTGTTGAGTTAGTATCCCATAACACAAGTTTCGAACTTACTTTGGGGCTAGCTCAATCTGTGTGAATTGTGCCTATATATTTATTTATAAAATATCTAATATGAGAAAAGAGGTGATCCAAAACAAACCCAGGCTCCAGTGCAAAGATTTTGTATTCCAGATTTTAGAGGATATTTATAAGTACTATTCTAAACTATCACTATCTCTCTATCGGGTGGCTAACACTGTTTTTTGCTCATAAAGGTTTGTAGGCGTTCATATTAAAATCTTCGGGTTTTTTGTCTTTCGGGTCCATCCAAAACAACGAAACACGTAGGTAGTCCTGTCAAAAAAAAACCGGCCAAGTGCGAGTCAGACTCGCGCAACGAGGGTTCCGTACAAACCTGTAACTTACCTACAGGTTTGAAATGACCCCGGAAGTTTGAAATTTTTAAAAATATTTTTATTATTTGATGTAACTAAAAATTTATGCTTTTCGCAATTTTTCCTTTATCTGTACTATAAGACGTTGATTGAAATAATTTCAAGATTCTGAGTGTACGGAAAATACCCTGTCCTGCCTGACCTGTGGTTTTGATTCCCTTGCGAGTGTCGAAAATGCGTCGAAAATGTGGCATATAAACGGCTGTATCTTTTGATTGCGTTGGCTTAGAAGTTTCATTTTTTCACAGCTCTTAGGGACAGTAGACCTGAGTATTTGATATGAATTTCAGATTGATACCTCCATGCGTTCCAGAGAAAAGGGGTCTTGACAGTCAGACTGACAGACAGACGGACAACAAAGTGATCCTAAGAGGATCCCGTTTTTTTTCTTTTGAGGTACGGAACCCTAGAAAGACATTACTTGTTAGGTTCAAAATAAAGTTTATAAAACAAAGGTTCAAAACGTCAGTATTTTCGGAATTACCTTGCATTCATGGTTGGCTCGCTTATTGTGGATTTTTCTACTAAGGGAATTGTGTCACCTCCTTTGTTAGAAAAAAAGAAGCTAATAAACTAAACTACTACATTACATTATTTTAATAAAGTTTAAATAAATTTAAAAATATCGTGTCTTTAATAATTAAGTAGGTACATTTTGACAGCCCTATAAAATTACACCGCACCCCTTATACGTCACAAACCCCTGCAGCGTTCGCCAACACACACACATGCACACATCCAAAAAATTGACAAGGCATAAATTAAAATAACCTGTTTGGAGGCATTTCTTTGTCACTGCACTTTATTTATAGTGGATTATGACCATTATATCTATAAATTATTTTATACAAAAATCAACCTTACATCTTTAACATTAAGAGTTAGCATAAGTGAAAAAAATATTTTGTAAATTAAAAATAATTTATTCTAATTTCATCTTTAACATGAAAGTAATAAGAATGAAAATCTCTTGAATAGTTTTTTTTGGTCAAATCGGTAGGAAATGACTACATT
The DNA here is from genome assembly GCA_905163395.2 of Endotricha flammealis. Taxonomy (NCBI): domain Eukaryota; kingdom Metazoa; phylum Arthropoda; class Insecta; order Lepidoptera; family Pyralidae; genus Endotricha; species Endotricha flammealis. The sequence goes on along the minus strand of LR990875.1, from coordinate 3,394,650 downwards.
TCTTGTGACATACAAATTTCTAAGAATGTGACGGTTTTCGTGGGAATATTATATTTTGGATCTTATATGCTAATAATACTATGGTCTATACATTCTTACTTACTTGGTAAGCCAGTGACCGTCAGTGCCAGGTCGGTGGCATGAAACTCTGTTTTTTTTTAAATCATGGTTTCTTGTATAATCTTAAGATGTACCTAATATATATATATGTACATATTATTGGTTGATATGCTGAAAGTAGGGTCGACGAGCTCGAGTAGTTACAACTGCTTCCTGTGGTCGTGCGGTGCAGTCAAAGCTTCAGACTGTTGACTGCAAGAGCAGTCCGTGTACCTACCTATATTGATCAATTGCTAATTGTTCGAGCAGTCCATGTATGACGACCCTTAGGACAAAACTTGATACTTTCTCAATAGTTGCTATGCTATGCGTTTTTTTAATACCTAAACAATGTTAGCAGTAAAAACTGGTTATCGTGCGATACAGATTTCACGAAGAATCGAGCGTTTTGAAAAAAAAAAGAAACGTAACAAAAACGCGGGCCGGCACCGCCTGCTTCGCGTCAACCCGCTGCAACTGTGCACATGTGGGAAATTTCTCGAGATATATCTTCTTGGTTGCAAGATAAAACTTCAAATACAAATTCGACGACCTCCGTGGCGTAATGGTTACCACGCCAGACCGCCACCCAGGAGGTCCCGGGTTCGATCCCCGGTCGGGTCATGATGAAAAACGAACTTTTTCTTATTGGCCTCGGGTCTTGGATGTTTATCTATATATGTATTTGTTATAAAATATAATATCGTTGAGTTAGTATCCCATAACACAAGTTTCGAACTTACTATGGGGCTAGCTCAATCTGTATGAATTGTCCCAAAAAAAATAATTACATAATTCATACAGGGCTGATCCTTTTATTACACCAAGTAAGTCAGAAAAATATGCTTGCAATATGGGCAGGTAAAGAGAGTATCAGACCAGACAACAAATAAGGTTTTTTTTTTTGTAAATTATATATTTTTGGCATCAAAAACCACTAAAACATTGACTAAAACTCATGACAAACATAAATGTACATCACATAACACCATCATGATCATCATCAGCCCTCATCTACCAATTGCTAGGCATAAAGCCTCCTATGGTACACGCCAAGCCATCCCAATCCGGGCTTCTCCCATCAATTTGCCTGACATCGTCGACCCATAGCTGCCGGACGAACCTTACACAACATCACATAATAATTTAATGTCATGTCATGTGGACACATGTCATTTCCAACTGACCGAGCTGTCAATGTTCTTGCTTCCATATAAAATTACGCACTAAACATTAACAATAAAATTAAAATGTATAACATTATCGTCATCATCATCTCAACTACAAGAAGTCCACCGCTGGACTGCCTATATCCATACTAATATTATAAATGTGAAAGTGTGTTTGTTTGTTTGTCCTCTCTTCACGTCGAAAGTAATGAACGGATTGATATGATTTTTTAATTGGAGATAGCTTAAAGTCTGGAGAGTGACATAGGCTACTTTTTATCCCGGAAAAACATCTCATTCCCACGGGAAAAAACTGGAGAGTGAAATAAGGACACTTTTTTTCTACGGGATAAAGAGATTCCCATGGAAAAAAATAATTGACATTTTCCCTTGACCACGCGGGCGGAACCGCGGGTAACCACTAGTAGTATAATATTTTAGTTTTCTTTAAATATTAATCATAACATTTTAGCTAAGCATTTTAGTTTAAGTAATGATGTAAGTAATCTTTTGATTATAATTTCTCGTATTATAATCTCGTGTGTATCACCAATCCGGTTGCATGCCGTCGCACACGGGTTCCCGCTGTCATGTCTTTATATACAACTTTATTTTACACAATACAAAATATAAAACAACTCTTACATCCCTGAATATAAGGTTTATTATGACTGCACAATTTAGTTTGTCAACTAGGGGGTCCCGTCTGTGAATGTTCTAAATTTGAAAATGGCTCTTATTGTATTAAGAATACGCACAATGGATTATTGAAAGTTAATTTAAACAAAAATGATCTTTATGGCTAAATTAATAAGAGCAAAGTTGACGGCATTATTATTGTGATAAATTTGACAGCCCGGTGCGGTGGTGCGTTGGTTTGGTAGTGACCGTAACATTCGTCACTAGAGGGCGCGGACTCGATTCTCGCTCTGGGCAAGCATTTATGTGATGGCATTTGTGTTTGTTCTCAAGTCTGGGTGTTTTCTATTATAAGTATACCTATATTTACAATAATAATAATATGTATAATGTAATGTGAACAAGTTAAACCTAGATTCCTTTGGGACCAAGTGGTGCTATGTGAATAGTGTAAAGTTTATTTTATTTACTTATCCTTGTTGACTGTACTATACTAGCTTTTAAGTTATGCTTATTTAATCATACATAGTTTTTAATAAAGCGAAATAGGACCAAGATCTGCTGAGTATCTGTGAAAAAAGAAAAAAAAACTTCAATCAGAAACTTAATTTAGGAGTCAAGAGTCAACCTTTACACATCGGACTTTGAACCATTCATAAGTTCTATGTCATAAGAGCCAAAATTGTACTGCAAGTGTAAAGTTCAACGTGCACCTGACTGTACATAGTACAATGTTCTTGGTCGAAATAATAATTAATAATTATCCTCACCGTAGTAAAAGCGCTCAAGTTCAAATCAGCAAAATTGGCTGCAGTCAACTTGCAAGGTTTCTGTGCTCTGTGAAAATAACAAAAATGCAGTCAGCGTCATATAAAATATATAATCATACTTCATACTAATATTATAAACTAGCTTTTTTGCCCGCGACTTCGTCCGCGTGAAGTTTCGGACTCGTTCCTGTGGACACCACATTGAATTTCGGGAAAAGCTATAGCCTATGTCACTCCCTGATAATGTAGCTTTCTACTGGTAAAAGAATTTATGAAATCGGTCCAGTAGTTTCGGAGCCTATTCAATGCAAACAAACAATCAAACCTTTCCTCTTTATAATATTAGTATAATAACTTTTAAACTTTCGCGTTGCATTATTATAATGACCACGGCCGGTGCAACCTGGTCGAAACGTCAGCCAATATCAAGGTATGATCGCGTTAATTCCCGGTATATTATTAATTTATAATATTAGTATAGATGAGAAAGTGAGTTTGTTTGTTGGTTATTCCTTCACGGCTTGACTAAGCAGCCGATCATTATGAAAATTTGTATACATATTGTCAGGGGTACAGAGCCCAACATAGGCTACTTTTTATCCCGTGAAAGAATGTCGTTCCAATGGGATAATATTTTTTCTACTATAGAGGGTGCTGTATGGGATCGGCTATCGGCCAACAGATGGCGCCACAAGTCGCGCTACGGGTTGTTTTGTTGTCAAACGAGATCTATGTCATAAAATTAAACTCTAGCGAAGTCGCGGGGAAAAGCTAGTAATAAATAATTATAGCTACAAGCCAATATTCTGTGAGAGAGTAGTACTTCCCCGGTCGAGCTAGCCCAATACATAATTTGCTTCACCTTAACAACTACGTGAGAAACAGCAATTTCAATACTTCCTACTCCGACTATCTTCTTTCTGATTAAATTCGTTGTGAGTTCCAAGACAGCTGTAGTTTATTCCCCGGGACGTCAATAACCGTCATAGCTTATTGTCTATCTGAGGTCGCCGTTGTTGATCCTGGCTACACAGGAGACACAGTGGTGGGAATGTGTGGTGGGCTTGTCCCGAATTTGCTTCACCACTGTCGCAAACGAGTGTAAACAGTAAAAGTTTTTTAAATATAATAATAAATTAATGTTAAGAAAAATTACTGCTCTCATTCTTTCTTACTTACCAAATAAGAAAGAGAGATAATTCGTGTCACCTTCTATACATACCTGATTAGTACTAAAAATAGACTTCGTTTAGTAGCTTGATCAGTGTCATACCACCGTGATTTATAGATGGCTCTATTGACTGACGCACTCTGAAATAAAAAGCGTATAGTTCCTGTGAGTTAGCACAATAAATGTAAATAATTCGCCAAACGGATCATTGTATTGAAACATATTCTTCCCACACTCTCATCCCAACATCCACAATAAGATGTGAGCGGGAAAAAAAAATCAACAAAACTAAAAAAAAAATTTTTCATGATTTATGTAAACATGCCAAATTACAGTTCGGAGATAAACCGTGGACGCGGACAGACGGACATGGCGAAACTAACCCTAAAAGGGACCCTGTATTAGCATCTTCATTTCAACAGCATTAATCTTTACGTAGTCTAAAATGAAGTCGCTTCCCTGTCTGTCTGTGCCAAGTCGGTCCCTATGTATACTTAAATATTTAAAACTACGCAAGGGTTCGCTTACCGATGTCATGAGCAAATCCCCGAAGAAACACAGCAGAAATATTTGTGAGAGGCTCATCATGAGAAAAGATGCAAACGTCACAAGGAGAGTGAAGTCATCCAACACCTATAAAGTTTACATGGTTTTGAGTATATTTTCGACTTTGGCTCTCACAGAATTTCGACGTGAAGCAGTAATGCGTTCGTTCAGTAAGTTTGAGAGCCGGCTCTCACAGAATTTCGACGTGAAGCAGTAATGCGTTCGTTCAGTAAGTTTGAGAGCCGGCTCTCACAGAATTTCGACGTGAAGCAGTAATGCGTTCGTTCAGTAAGTTTGAGAGCCGGCTCTCACAGAATTTCGACGTGAAGCAGTAATGCGTTCGTTCAGAAAGTTTGAGAGCCGGCTCTCACAGAATTTCGACGTGAAGCAGTAATGCGTTCGTTCAGAAAGTTTGAGAGCCGGCTCTCACAGAATTTCGACGTGAAGCAGTAATGCGTTCGTTCAGTAAGTTTGAGAGCCGGCTCTCACAGAATTTCGATGTGAAGCAGTAATGCGTTCGATCAGTAAGTTTGAGAGCCGAAAGCCTCATATACCTGCTTCCTACTTCCTTTTTCACTTTCCCCGCCCTTCCGTTTTCATCGTACAAAACACAGTCGCATATGACCGCTATTTCACGTCGATATTCTGTAATAGAGTGGTACTGCCCCGGTCGAGCCAACCCATTTACGAACCACTCTCAATTCATAGAAGTGGCTAGGCTCTACCACTCTAAAAAAATTTGAGTTTTTGTATAGATTTCGAAATATATCTTTCAGTTACCCGAAAGTTCTTTCAGTTAACATATTCTAAGAAATAATCACTATATATTTTGTAAAGTCTAATTATTACATTTACCGTCATATTAAAACCGCTGAGACATATTAGCACCGAACTCGTGACTATGTTGAAGAGTGTCGACTTTGAATACAAAACCTCCATTCTGTCCACTAAACTGTAAGAGAAAAAAACCAGTAAATTTAATTTAAATTTGACAATTCCTTTAACGGTTTTCGAAATTGCATTTAAATAGCATTGTTGCTCCATTTTGAAAATTGATTGCGACTGTAATCTGTTTCGTGACTTGATAATTATTTGGTGTGTAAAAATCTATAGGTACTTAAAATATAAGTAAACTAGCTTTTTTGCCCGCGACTTCGTCCGCGTGATGTTCCGGACCCGCTCCCGTGGAAACCACATTGAATTTCGGCTAAAGGCTAAAGTGACATAGGCTATAGCCTATGTCACTCCCTAATAATCTGGCTTTCTACTGGTGAAAGAATTTTTGAAATCGGTCCAGTAGTTTCGGAGCCTATTCAATTCAAACAAACAAACAATCAAATCTTTCCTCTTTATAATATTAGTATAGAGTTTTTATTTATACATAATGACTATTAGCGGTCGGTCACCTGCTATTTTAGCAGGTGACCGACTGCCCCTATTACTTGATTCCGTCCTATTATGATATCCCGGAAAAATTACCGGGATATCAATTATCTTATGTATTAATTATTGAATCACACTCAGGGTTTTAATACCAAAAATCACTGCCAAAAATTTCGGCATATTAAGGATTGGATTGGTAAAATCGTGTAATAGATACATAAAGTTTGCAATTAATGGTACAAAATACAATAATTACTGTGTTTTAAATCTGCCGACTACCGTCTAATATCTTTTTGATTAAATTAGTTTTGAGTTCCAAGGCAGCTGTAATTACTTTTCCGGGATGTCAAAAAGCTTCATTGCTTATTGTCAATCTGAGGTCGCCGTTGTTGATCCTAGGTCTTCAGGAGACAAAAATTGTGGGAATATGTGGTGGGCTTGTCCCGATCTAGTTAATTAATATAGGAACAAAACTTACTGAATTAATTCCTGATGTCTCCCTACGCACTCCTTGAAATTCTGTTTAGTTTCGTCCAATGATCCGGTAACCATGTGCTCATATCGGTAACATAGTATCCGAAAATGCATTTGTATGTACACACATAGAGCATAAAACAATGTATCTGCCCCAAAGACATTTGACGCCACAATTACCGCTTAAACAAAATAAACTTAAATGGACGGGGCAGTACCATCCCGTCACTGAATATCGACGTGAAATAGCGGTAAAATGCCGCGTCATACGATGATCATACGATGAGTGAAAAGCCGGAGGCTTAATACTCCTCCTGCTTCCTACTAACTTTTTCAATTTCCTTCGCCCGTCCTTTTTTTTTCATTTCTTCATAGATGAGCAGCAACGCATCCAAGATCTTGTGGTCGTGCATGTCTATGAACAAGTGATTGCTTATCATCAGGTGACCCATTAGCTCTTTTTGTCATCCTCTGTCATAAAAAAAACACGTGAAACCACGGCCATGACCCAAAGGCTGGTTACCTCGCTCAATATATTTCCATTGCCATTCAGCGATCCAACATTACAAACATTTTGAAGACACAGGGAGCTACTTTGTTTCATTTTTAATACTTGTTTAAGTTTCTCCCGCCTCCCCGAACAGAATTCTAGCTGTACATTTTAATAAAGGATTTATTCTTGTCTACATCATAAATGGAACCTCTGTGCAAAATTTTAGGTCGCTCTAAAACTTAAGGAAGGACTGCGTACTCGATGCATATTACAAACGAAGTTGCCCGAAATCATTAATAAAAATTTAAATTTTTAAAATACATACTTGACCAAACTTGATGCAAATATATAAACGGCCACAATTCCTTTGTGTATGGATCGAAGAAATACTTGACCATATATGGGTATATGTATTCAGTTTCACCATTAGTATAATAATCGTATCCCATTATTACCGCTGGTAACAGTGTAAAAGCTACAGTCACTGTTACACTTATATAATAAAGTAAATTTACAACAAAATTCAGAATTTTCAATGACTCATCCATTATCTTCTCCACAACTTCATTGATATCATTTCCTTCATTGCCTTCAATTCTACCTTCATTTCCTTCAATCTCTCCTTCATTGCCTTCATTCGGATGAAGTTCCTTCAATTTCTTCACAAGATATATAACAATATGTTGGTGTTTATATAAAAATATTACTTTAGCTGTACCCAAAAGAGACACAGTAAAACACGGGGCTATCAAAGATAGTTCCAAGATATCTTTCCCATGTTGTATTCCATCTATAAGCCACCAAAATTCGCCAATAACATCAAAGTAAACGAATGATATATTTAAATAGTACAGAAATTTTATTAAGTTTACGGTTTGAGATTTCATCTCAAATATACGTATACCAGATAAAAGTAAGCCTATGTTAGTTAATTTTAAAGTATTCTCTAGTGAAATCTTGTTTTTCATTTTTTTAAGTGCTACTTCTTTTGTTTTAATTATCTACGAAATTACGTAAGCTAAAGTCCGGTTTAGTTTTTGGAGGAAAGTAAGTGTAGTCTTACCCCAATTGACCTAATTAGAAACACGAAAGTTTGTGTTTTCACTCTACCGCTAAAACGATTTAGAAAATAATTCTTATGTCGACATTACGCAGTTTAGAAAGATAGATTTTTAAGAATAGTTTTTATTTTATTTTAATAAAGTTTTACTACTAGTTTTTTTATTATTTCAAATTTAATACATTTGTAAGTACAATACTTTGTCTGACCACCAGTACGGACGGTAGTGCACTATGTAGAACCAAAACTACTTTTCTTCATTCAATGAAAACCTACTTTGAATAAAATTAATAAATTGTAGTAGGTACTTAATGAAACAGTATGTCTGTCTGAACGTACTGTCAACATTTTTCAATATTTTTGTTTTTCTAAATGGTTTGACACCCCAATTCATCAATGAAGCAAAAAAGGGTTTGCTTATATATGGTGGTCAACAAGTATATTGATGCTTGATGGTAAAGAGTCACTGCAGTGCTTACTTGGTGACATAAAAATGACATGAAGACGCGCGAAGACGCAGTTATAGTTAGTCTATTATAATTACATGTAATTTCATTTCGGTCTCAAAACTTCAAAAAAGTAAATATTCTCTTTGTTGATATTCAAATAGATTTTTTTAAATCTCTTTGATTCTTAATAACAGTGTGATAGTTAGTTTGGTATTAATTAATTAATAAAACTAATGTATGACGAGTAAAAACTTTATGCCTTTGGTCTTAATTAATGAGTGTAAATTATTACCTATTTCTGCTATATGTACACACATATAGCAGAAATAAATTATGGTTCGTCCATCCCACATATTAGGGAATTATTAGGTACTACAAAGAGTTTTTATAATACTTTCTACTTACTCCATCTACTGTCTTAAGTTTATCATACTAATATTATAAATGAGAAAGTGAGTTTGTTTGTTATTCCTTCACGGCTTGACTAATCAGCCGATCATTATGAAAATTTGTATATTTTGTCAGGGGTACAGAGCTCAACATAGGCTACTTTTTATCCCGTGAAAGTATGTCTTTCCAATGGGAAAATATTTTTTCTACTACGCTTTATGGGATGGCCTATCGGCCAACAGTTGGCGCCGCAAGTCGGGTTGTTTTGTTGTCAAACGAGATCTATGTCATAAAATTAACCGCGAAGCTGCGGGGAAAAGCTTGTGTAACTATAAAAGTATAATAAATGTTTTTATTTCTATTATTGACAACTTAATTAATTTTATTCTTATTTTATTGAGGAGCTCGATGGCGTCGCTGTAGCACATGAGTAAATAAAGCTGTGTGTCGCGCTCTAATATGAACACGCAAGTTAAGCGACGGCGGCCCTAGCCAGCGTTTGGATGGGTTTCGTTATCTCGAGCTTCTCCGTGCTTCGGAGGGCAAGTTAAGCCGTCGGTCCCGGCTGTTGTCGATGGATGACAGTCGTTAAGCCAAGTCGGTGGCCTTAGGGCGGTTTGAAAACACCACGAAAAGACCGACCTCTGCCAATCCGCATTCGAGCAGCGTGGTAGAGTACGCTCTAATCACCTTCGATTGAAGGGAGACCCGTATCCCAGCAGTGGGATGATTATGGGTTGATATGACAATTAATTTTATTATAATATGCATAAATTGCTAGCTATAAAAAAATATCTTTCGTTTAAATTCGTTGTGAGTTCCAAGACAGCTGTAGTTTCTCCCCCGGGACGTCAATGAGCTTTATTGCTTATTGTCAATCTGTCGCCGTTGTGAGATCCTGGGTCTACAGGGTATAATGATGGGAATGTGTGGTGGCCTTGACGCTTGCAAACTTACATTTCTAGACACCTGAGTCTAACTAAAAATTTGTGAGCAAAGAAAATAAATAATTATTTTTATAGGTTATACTAGCTGTTACCCGTGGCTCCGCCTGCGTGGTCAAATGAAGGAAAATGTCAATAATTTTTCCCATCGGAATCTCTTTATCCCGCGGGAAAAAATTGCCTATGTCACTCTCCAGACCTTAAACTATCCCCAACAAAAAAAATCATATCAATCCGTTCATTACTTTTGACGTGAAGGGAGGACGAATAAACAAACAAACACACTTTCACATTTATAATATTAGTATGGATAATATCTCAAATGGTGTACGCCGTGTACGACTATCTACTACTACAAAAACAAAATAGTTCATAAGAAATTGGTCCAAAATACTTGTTTGATGTGGCCGCCTTTGGGTCTTTGACAAAGCCGAGAGTCTGCATGCTATTATTTAAACTATTTAAGGGCACAGTGCAAATAATTTAGCCAGTATCTATATTCCACTAGTATTAAGGATGGTGAAGATTTGGAAGGAAAATAATGGAAGAAATCAAGATAAAATATAATAAGAGAGGTAGAGCACAGCGGATTATCCACTCAAATTGGAGCAGCTCGTCTGGGGAAGGACCTCCACCTTACAGAAGATCGTAGCCAAATAGCATTGGTCTCGGCCATGTTGTGTTCCTACGGTGAGTAAGGTCTCCGGAGCTCCACTTGGGGGGGTTGGGAGGCTTGGCAACGCGTAAGTGATGCTCCCGGTATTGCAAGCGTCTATAGGCTACGGTGATGCTTACCATCAGGCGGACCGTATGCTTGTTTGCCACCTTAGTAGTATAAAAAAAATGTGAGAGTATACAATGCGAGAGAGAAAAAGTGAAGAATGAATGTGAAAATGAAAAATACACGTATGTACCTATAGAAAGTAAAAAAGTATTATAAAATACTACCGAAACCATCTTATCTTTTCAAAGTGTCTTCACTATTCATTTCAAAAATTGTATTTACATATTTTATGCTGCTAGGACAAAGCTAGGACCAACAAAAATAGACAAAAGAGGGATTTCAAGGGTCTGAGTTTGGAATATATTTACCGTTACGTATAGACGGTTAGAATCCTTGCCTGTCTATAGATTGACGACCTCCGTGGCGTAATGGTTACCACGTCAGACCGCCACCCAGGAGGTCCCGGGTTCGATCCCCGGTCGGGTCATGATGAAAAACGAACTTTTTCTGATTGGCCTCGGGTCTTGGATGTTTATCTATATATGTATTTGTTATAAAATATAATATCGTTGAGTTAGTATCCCATAACACAAGTTTCGAACTTACTTTGGGGCTAGCTCAATCTGTATGAATTGTCCCTATATATTTATTTATTATTTATTATTTAGATACATTTGCAATAAAAATTTAGGTAGTAAAATTACAAATAAGTGGGTCACGCACGTGTAGGGTTCCGTGTTTACTCGCTTTAAACATTAGGTACTAGCAAATACTATTGACGAGTAATACGCACAGCTCTTGACGTTTCTCATACAATGACTTGGCAATCTCCGTTCACCTCATGCCGCTAGGGGCGCTATAACATTTTGCATACAAAAGTTTTGAAATCGTTCACCTCATGCCGCCCTCATGCCGTAGGGGCGCTAGTGTCGCGTCTTGCCCGAATTCTTCCGAAGCTGTGCGTATTACTCGTCTATAGTATTTGGTACTAGGGATAAGCTTTAACCAAACCCGCGCAACTTCGTATACGTGTATCCCGTGGGAAAGGCGCTGTCCCACTGCTGTGCACGCTGCGCACGAACACGTGGGTCACATGGCACATTACAGCTGCGTGAATGACTATGTGGGTCTACGTACACAGGAATACAGGGTTGAGCTATGTTAAGCAAGCCACGCGTGTATCAATGACGTCACTTGCTGGTTAACGTGTCCGTGGGTTGCAATGCAGTGGACACAATCACGTACATCCTCTTGCAAAGCAAAGCTACACACGTGCGTAGCCTTCGTGCGAAGCAGTGGGACAGCGCCTTTACGAAAAATATTATGCAATAAAACCTTCGTCTTGAATCACTCTATCTATTAAAACATCAAAATCCGTTGCGTGGTTTTAAAGAATTAATTATACATAGGGACAGACAAACAGACTTCATTATATACTATGTAACGATAATGCCGGCACTTCTTCTCAACAGGCCATTATTCACGTTTTTTTTTATACTACAAAGTTGGCAAACAAGCTTACGGCCTGCCTGATGGTAAGCATCACCGTAGCCTATAGACGCTTGCAATACCGGGGGTATCACTCACGCGTTGCCAACCCCCCCAAGTGGAGCTCTGGTGACTTTACTCACCGTAGGAACACGACATGGCCGAGACCAATGCTATTTGGCTACGTTCTTCTGTAAGGTGGAGGTCCTTCCCCAGACGGGCTGCTCCGATTTGAGCGGATTATCCGCTGTGCCCTACCTCTCTTAAAACGCTAGAAATGCTAGTACGGTCACGTTGGACATGCTAGTAAAAAATAATGACGTGTAAAATTTCCTGTAAATCTACTTGCAAGATAAATTATTACATTTATTTATTCATCGAATTAATAAATTGTACTACCCTTTACGCTCTTTTTGACTTTACAAACTAGTTTGACTAAAAATTCAACGTATTTATAAAACTTTCGGCTAAAAACGAAGGGTATTAGGAGCTCGAATATGTTTTACCGTTAGGTAAAGGGACGATATACCTGAGTGGAACCTTTGTTGAAACGTGTTTCGTTGCCAAGGTTATTTCGCCATTTTTGGGGTACCGTGCCCTTACTAAGCTATCGTCTCTTGAATTGAAATGAAATTTTCTCAAAATATCTAAATGAAAAATCAAAATTTGAGATATTCGCCATCTTGCACGATCGTGCTACTTGGCACCATACAATTAAAAAAATTTTTTTCTTGTCAACTCGCACGGACAACGTACTAAATATGAAAATACTGCTGTGAAAATCTGAGATTTTTTAAATTGTCAAAGATTTTTATGACTGGACTATAAAATAAAACGAAATGTTATAAAAATGTAGTTTCAATTCAAATGGTCATTTGCAAAGATACATAGTTAAAAGTTCATATAAAGTTGTACAGATTGTGTGGTCCAGTCTGCGTGCAGACGTGCAAAAATTTTTGAAAACGAAGAAGAAAGTAACTCGTCAAAATTAAAAATGTGGACAATTTTTTTAACTGTCTCTACTTTGTACGTATGTACACGACCGACCTTTACATATCGTAGTTTGTAACATTCTCAAGTTCTATGACATAAGAGCCAAAATTTTACTGCAAGTGTAACGTGCGCCTGAATCTACATACGTGCGAGTTGTCAACAAAAAAAATTGAATGGTGGCCAAGTCGTACTATCGTGCTAGTTTTTTCGTGCGAGATGACAAATAAATTTCAAGTAGAGTAAAAAGATGTTATTTTGATAAAGGGACACTTATAAGTAAAAGATAATTAAAATATTTTTTACAAGATCGGCAACGCGCGAGTGATAATCCCGGTATTGCAAGCGTCCATAGGCTACGGCGACCGCTTACCATCAGGCGGGCCGTAAGCTTGTTTTGCCACCTTATTGGTATAAAAAATAAAACTTAATAGTTATTTATGTAGGAAAATCCGCACAAAATCACATAGCAGAAACGTTATATGGTGTTTCGTAAGGGCTTACAAAACAATAGATCATTATCAACGACTTCAATGAGTAGGAGTTACTCGTGGGCATACCTTATTGTGCTAAATGCCATGCAAATATAACCTTTATTGTTAAGATATAGAGTCTTTTATTTATTGTTAATTTATACAGTGACTAGGCTTTCGTAGAATAAATATTTTTTTTAGAAGTTGCCAAACAAGTGTACTTTATAATTTGATAAATAAACCTAATCAAAAGGATTCCAATTTTTTTTTGAAAAATATAACCTAATGCCACCCGGGGATAGATAATGTAGGTTCCTGGATAGATAATGTAGCTCAGGTCTCCAGAGCTCCACTTGGGGGTGTTGGGAGGGTTGGCAACGCGTGAGTGATACCGGTATTGCAAGCGTCTATAGGCTACGGTGATGCTTACCATCAGGCGGGCCGTATGCTTGTTTGCCACCTTAGTGGCATTAAAAAAAACTTCCCAACGGTGAAAGAGCAAACAAACAATCAAATCTTTCCTAATATTAGCATGACGTAATAAATGTTTTCGAAATTCTTATGGGACCGGCTCAAATGTGATTCGTGTTAGTAATAATGATAAGTAGAAAATTGTGTAGTGTAACCTTCAACACATTTTGAATCAATGAAGCCCCTAAAGATAACCGTGGTTCTCAAAGGTTATCCCAATGGTCTGTTATAGACCGGCGTCCCTCATCGTAATATCTTTGGAGACTATAATTTAGTAGAATCTTTTTTTTTAATGTCATACAGTAGACAAAGAAGCAAGCGGGCCACCCGATGGAAAGTGGTCATCGCCGCCTATAGACATCAGTAACACCAGGGGCGCCACAAATGCGTTGTCCACCAAGGAGGTTGGAGGAAAGGAAGGAGGAAGGAAAAGGAAAGAAGGAGGGGAAACAGGGGATATGGAAGGAGTTTGGCTTCCGGATCTCTCACTCACCGAACGAAACGCATTGCTGCTTCACGTCGATATTCTGTGATTCGGTGGTACTTCTCCGGTCGATCTAACCATTTATTCAGATAGTAGACCTACAGGCACTTTCTCCGAGTCAAAGTGTACAATACAATAGTAATGTTTAATTAATCTGCTCAATAGGTGCCGCCACGTTACTTTGGCGATGACCTTTTGCGCGGAAATCGAAAATAAGGTATCGTGTGGGTAGTAGCGTGCCTAGAGTTCAATAGTGAGGCAAGCCAGATAGGAAGACCGTCTACCTATCTGGCTTGCCTTATGTGTTAGGTTTATGTACACCTATACAAGCTACGCATCTATAAAACTAGCAACACGAAGTTAACCGAGGCGATGATAAACAAAATTACAAACAAAGGAAATATTCTGCATATTCTGTTACTCGCCTTCGTATAGTCTCAGTCTTCGCGAGGATTGTAGAGCTGGTACATTATTATTAGTCTCCCAAGAAACACATTATACAATATGCTACTCAAAACAAAATAAGGGCTACTCGTAGTTAGTAGTCATAAACAACAACTTACGTTTACAATAACATGGTAATGTTAAGTTACAGGTTGGTGTACCTCAGTGTCTCTAATGTTTCTCTTCTAGTAAAATGATTCCAAAATGATCCACCCAAAAAAGAAATATTTTCTTTTAAGACCGCACTTGCGGTTTCCAGAGCTCCACTTGGGATTAGGAGGGCTGGCAACGCGTGAGTGATACCCCCGGTATTGCAAGCGTCTATAAGCTATGTTGATGCTTACCATCAGGCGGGCCGTTTCACGGGAATAGGGTGTAATGAGTCCACATAGCGACTTAAACACCCGCCTGTGCCCCGCAGGCGTCCCACCCTATAATAACAATAATAATAATCAGGCGGGCCCTATGCTTGTTTGCCAACTTTGTGGTTATATAAAGACACTTATACTACGGGACAAGCCCACCACACATTCCCACCACTGTCTCCTGTGTAGCCTGGATCAACAACGGCGACCTCAAATAGACAATAAGCAATGAAGCTTATTGACGTCCCGGGGAAGAAAACTACAGCTGTCATGGAACTCACAACGAATTTAATCAGAAAGAAGACAGTCGGAGTAGGAAGTATTGAAAGAACTGCCCTCCTTAACAACTACGTGAGAAACAGCAATTTGAAGCAAAAGGCGCAAAAAAAAAATTTTACTAGGTAGGTGTGTATCAAGAAGTTGGGTAGACGGACTAGTAGAAGCATAAATAGTATAAAATGGCTTCGCCACGCTTGACTAACAGCTCTGACATTGACTTCATGTCGAGATCCCATGTCAAGGTTGCTGACTAAATGACTACTTACTCATGGAATGAATAATTCAAATATTTGCATGAATAACATAAACAAAATATGTCTTTGTGTATAAAGTAATTAATTAGCTAATTAAGCTGTATGTGTTAGTTTGTTTTGAAAAGAACCATTGAAATAATGACAAAATGACAATAGAATCAATAAACATGTTAATTTAATATTAAAAATATTTATTTAAAAAACAACTAACGAAACCCACGCGACCTATATTTGGCGAACTCCGTGGCGTAATGGTTACCACGCTAGACCGCCACCCAGGAGGTCCCGGGTTCGATCCCCGGTCGGTTCATGATGAAAAAACGATTTTTTCTGATTGACCTCGGGTCTTGGATGTTTATCTATATATGCATTTGTTATAAAATATAATATCGTTGAGTTAGTATCCCAAAACACAAGTTTCGAACTTACTTACTAGCTCAATCTGTATGAATTGTCCCTATATATTTATATATTTATTTATATGTGAAAACTATGTAATTGAGTACACCGATGTTAAAATTCATGTATTCACTTAGTTTAAGTATTGTACTGTTATGATGTCCTGATAAAATAAGATAAATAAATAAATAAACTTCATTTGCATGTATCCCGCTTTCCAGTGAGAATTTCGAAAAATCCTTGTACACATTACTAATATTATAAAGGCGAAAGTTTGTGTATTTGTGTATTTTTGTTACCTCTTCACGCTCAAATGGCTGGGCCAATTTTTATAATATTGGGTATGTAAGTAGCCATGATATCTTGAATTAACACATAGGGTACTTTTTATCCCGAAAAGTAAGAGATTCCCGTAGGATTTGGTCAAAAATCTGATATAGATGGCGCTGTTATGCGTTAAATTAACGGCGGGTAACACCGCGGGTAGCAGCTAGTAATAATTTAAACCTTCCTTTTGAGTTCTACCTTCTGATGACTGCTACTCTGGGCTCTATATATTTCAAACTAGCTTTTTTACCCGCGACTTCGTCCGCGTGAAGTTCCGCACCCGTTCCCGTGGGAACCACATTGAATTTCGGGAAAAGCTATAGCCTATGTCACTCCCTGATAATGTAGCTTTCTACTGGTGAAAGAATTTTTGAAATCGGTCCAGTAGTTTCGGAGCCTATTCAATGCAAACAAACAATCAAATCTTTATAATATTAGTATAGATTCCGTTGAGTAGTTTGATAGATCTAAGCGAACAGGCGGATGTGTCTTAATTTAATACTATGTACTTGAAAATGTCTTTTTATCATTCTATTACCTCTTTTACATCAAAACAAATCAAATACAAATCCTTCAAGCAAGTAATAACACAGGATCACAGGACCCTAATAACCGTAGAGGCTTTTCAGTCGGCAGATGAAAAGAGAGATCTTAAATGTATTTTAAAAATTGAGACAAATCGATATTTTAAAGTACAATAAACACAATAAATGTTTAAAACTACAAAATAATAAAAGATTTGTTTTCGTAAACATTTAGTAATGACAATGCTTTAACAAAGCGCCAATAAAAATAAAAGTTTTTGTTTTAAAAGCCGATTGTAAAATAACTGTTTGTTGAAAGTAACAGAAAATGAGTCTACCTGCGTAACTTTTTTTTTTGTCCTCTAAAGCGAATTTTAGTTAAATTTTAATATTATTGTTATGTAATGAATTTCTTTAAGTCTTTGGAAAAATTACAATGCATACATTGTGTCGAGAGCTGCATTGAACAAGTTAGCAATTTCAAAATTAAATGGTAAACAGATAAATAATATAGATTACAATAAGAGACATTCTGGGTACCTAACAAAATTAAAACAAGACTTTTCATATCAATGCTGTTTCTCGCGTAGTTGTTAAGGAGGGAAGTCCTTTCAATACTTCCTACTCCGACTATCTTCTATTGAATTCGTTGTGAGTTCCAAGACAGCTGTAGTTTTCTTCCCCGGGACGTCAATAAGCTTCATTGCTTATTGTCTATCTGAGGTCGCCGTTGTTGATCCTGGCTACACAGGAGACACAGTGGTGGGAATGTGTGGTGGGCTTGTCCCGAATTATTTTTTCATATCAAAGTTAAAACAATAGGACTTTAAACAGGCCTGTTAGTCGAGAGGTTGGTTACTTTTGTTAATGTTATCTCGAGGGCCGCGGGTTCGAACCCTGCGCAACTCAAATATATTTTGTGTGCGTGTACTGTATGGTATACCTAATAAGTATTTATTTACAAAAAGAAAAGTAGTTATCGGAAATCTAGTATCCATAGTACAAGCTTAGTTTGGGACTAGATGTCGTTGTGTGATTCGTCCAAGAATATTTAAGCATTTAAAGGTCTGCATTGTTAATGTGTATAAATAAAGAAATTCGTTAATTTCTTCACAAACATGTTATTGTTTTTCGTTACTAAGATAGCGATATCAGATTCCGTTATCCATATTGTTATCTCGGCAGGACGAGGCGTCAACCACTTATAATAAGTATGACGCATGTTACTTACGAAAACATTAGGTCTAGCTTGGTTTTACGCCTGCCTATCAACAATAGCTTAACGTTACCTCCGAATCAACGAGATTCATTCGTAGACAGACTGGAGTCATCGTGGATTAACTTGCTTGCATGTTTATTCAGTGTGACATTGACTCCTCACATATTAGTACACTTACAGATTATATAGACGACCTCCGTGGCGTAATCTATACATATAATAAAACAGTAGACCCCGATATGTCTGTACGTTGGACATATTTGTCAAAAATGGAGAGGGAACAGTAAGAGTAAGGTAATAAAAGCAACATTTTTTTTTGTTGATTTTTTTGTCTGTCTGTCTGTCTGTTTGAACGCTCACATCTTCTAAGTTACTGAACGGATTTTAATGTTGTTTTCACAGGAAGATAGAGCTTGGGATGGAGCAGAATACAGGCTTTGTTTCATTTAAATCGCATGTCAGGAAAAGGAGTTATCTTAATTTTAACATTTCACGCGGACGAAGTCGCGGGTAACAGCTCGTGGTTACTATGCCAGACCGCGAGGAGGTCCCGGGTTCGATCACTGGTCGGGTCATGACGAAAAACGAACTTTTTCTGATTGGCCTCGGGTCTTGGATGTTTATCTATATATGTATTTGTTATAAAATATAATATCGTTGAGTTAGTATCCCATAACACAAGTTTCGAACTTACTTTGGGGCTAGCTCAATCTGTATGAAATGTCCATATACATTTATTTATTTATTATTGTAATTGTTTTCTATCCGTGAATGTTCTACAAGAATATGCTCGAATTTCTTCAAAGATCGATGTCAGGAACGTCCTCCTCCACTATGTATAATACAGTCGGCCAATGAAAGAGGTGAACAGTACCGTAAATACGATCCAAGTTTCCGCGAAGTGATTTACTAGAACTTTTATTTGTCAATAGTTCATATTGTCTTAAGAAATTACAAAGCTTCATAACGATGCTTATAATAATATTATTAGCATAAAGATTTTTGTTCATACTTCCCTACCTATCTCATCTCATAAATTTTTTGACAGTACAGTGGTGCTAATTCTGTTGGACTAGAACTGTTGCTATCCTTGTCACTAATTGTAAACCAAAGAAGGACGACAACACCTTTGGATTGCAGACCAAGAGCTAAGTTGTTTCGAGATAGTTTAACGTACATTACTCGTTGTCGTCTGCACCCAATTTGAAAAACCCTATCAACTATGCAGACTAAGCTGAACTAAGTTAGCAATGACCTAGCTTAGCTGTTGGTCTACAACCTGCTTTGAATGTACAACAGAATTAACACCATTGTTTACTGATTGACAATAAGCAGTGAAGCTGATTTCCGGTGGTAAAAACTGCAGGTTTTTGTGTAATTCAGGGACTTCAGGGTGAACAAGTTGTTGCGGAAGAATCACCAAGTCCCGCGACCCCGCCACTATTAAGGCGGAGAAGGTGGCAGAAAGTCAGGTTTTTAGTCGGTATGCCCCTTATTGGCTAGAGAGGGGAGCCCGACAAACTTCCGTCGCTTCCCCAAGTAGCGGGACATGCAATTTTTATGATTGTTTTTATAGTTTGAGGTTTAACTAATGGTTAGCCGTTGGATCTTGGTCCCACTGGGGCCAGGAGATTTTTTTTTTTTCAAAATGCAAATGCATTTTCTATTACTAACTTTCTTGACTATAAACCAAAAAAGGGGTGAAAGGGTAAATGAAAATTCAAAAATAATTTTGTAACTTAAACGATGACTTATAATACAATTTTATATTACATCCGTTTGTACAAAAAACAACGCATCGATGGAGTATACAACGTACGTGTCCAGTTCGACCTTATACACTAAGATACATACATACAACTAAACAGTATCAAAATTATTACGTATATACGAGATCGTGACTGTTTGGGAAAAGATTTTTGGAAGACTTTAAACATCTCAAAAGTATCAAGCTAAAGGCTATCCTAAACAAAAAGTGACTTTAGTCTGCCCCCCCGTATTCTGCTAACAAAAACAGTTTTAATCTAATCTCAAACTCACTCACTATCTCGCTCTATTCCTATTTTGTATGAGTAAGACAGTTGAGATTGACATGAGATTGGCAAGCATTACGTACGGATGGTGAAATTGTTAAAGAAAATAATTTTAATTAAATAAATTGGTTTAACGAACTCTTTATTTATACTTTTTAATTGTCTATGTTTTTAATTCACATTTTTACTTCGCTTTACTATATTCTCGCGTTCTCTTCACAAAAATAAATTTTTCGTTATAATTATTTTCTTCGACAATTTCCACCATCCGATTAAGGATTTTAACAGACGACTACTGAGTATGTCCCTCGCACATTTCCCATATTAACAGAGTGAGATGGGTCATTCTATCAACCAATAGCAATCAACGATTACGTAGACCAATGGCAATGAAGTAAACATTTTCAGTACTAGTCTATTAAAAAAAAAACTAAGTATAGCTTAATTTCAGTCATGCCATGGTACAGTTAGGTGCAAGTAGAGCTTTATACTTGCAGTACAATTTTGGCTCTTATGACATGGAACTTACGAATGATACAATACAAAGTCTGATATGTAAAGGTTGACATGCTGTTGACTGTACAATAATATGATTTCAGCTATCTGATGGCCACCACAGGCACTCAATTTTGTAGTTATAGCGTTGTAGTAACAAAAGAATGAAATTACGTAAAAATTCTACAAAATTTAGTGACGTCATTTGTCATACTAATATTATAAATGAGAAAATTAGTTTGTTTGTTTGTTTGTTATTCCTTCACGGCTTGACTAAGCAGCCGATCGTTATGAAAATTTGTATACATATTGTCAAGGGTACAGAGCCTTAGAGAGAATTTAAGTATATTATATATTTTTATATGTAAAGTCAGGAGCACGCTGATCTTGGCTCAACTGGCTCGGTACAATTTTGGCTCCCATGACATAAAACTTAAGAATGGTACAAAGTTCGATATGTAAAGGTCGACCTGCTCTTGACTAATAACATCATTCACATTCGTAGGTAAAACATTCAAACAGTTCATTTCCACTTTTTTTATTTTAAAAAAAACCCCAGGTACTGTGAATGAATTATCAGTTTAATTTAAAATTTACCTACCCAACCTGGCACCGTGGCCTCGATAACGTGACTTTCAATCATCATCGTCATCAGCCCGTATATAGCTGCTGGATATAGATAGGCCTTACCCAATGCTTTCCACCAAATTTCAATAATACAAGTAAATTCTCGTGTAGAAATTAATAAACTACAGATAAACAAGCATAAATTAACAAAGTCTTATTGTTTGAAATTTCAAAACAAAATAACAAAAAGTGAAAATGGCTAATAAACATGTTGACAACATAATTTGCCTATTACGAGATTACAAAAGTAACAAAACATATTATTCACAACAACACAAACTCAAAACTTTACAATTTTAAAACTTTAGACAGTGCTAATAAAATCAAATTAAATTTTGTCGAGAAATATAAGTAATATGGACCGGAATATGAGTGAGAAAGGGCACAAAACAAAAACTTGCCACTCTTGTTTGCAGTGCAATTTTGACATTATACGAGGCCGATACAAAATTTATTATATTAAAATCTGTGTGCGTTACCTTTTGACTGCACATTAATAGTTTTAAATATAATAAAACACTTAATAAAAAAGGACAATACGATTAAAAAAAATACCATAAAGTCGACAAATAATGATTTTCACACGTTAAGTTTAAATAATTTGGACCTTTTTAAATAGATACTATACAATTTATTTTCGTTTGTATGTTATGTCTGAACAAGGTCTTAGGATTTTTTTCTAATACAACTATGAAAATTAACCATGATTCTTGCCCAATATTAAGGGAAAAGTGTGTCAAGGTTTGCTGCTTATTTTCAATATTATCGCTATAATAAATGAACTTATACATCAACGTCGTAATGTTACATTGGTTTAATAATGTTGGATTTTATCTAATATCAGTGAAACCCTTAGAATTTCGTGCTGCCTCTCTATCCTGTAGGAACTACAAAAAGTCCACTTTTCAAGTCTCATGAACTCTGCTAGGCATGAGTCGTACTTGCAAAATCCAGTACCAGGGCTACCTGGTACGTAGCCGAGTAAATACCAGGGCCCAAAACCAGGTTTTTAAATACTTGCAAGTATTTTCTTACTTCATAGTAAAATTGACCTTATGCTTGATGCTATAACAACGACAATTCCGTGTACAGGTCCAATATTACTTTTTTAAGAAACCTTTCATAACTTTAAATTGCTTAATACAGACTTTGGTCTCACATGACTCATCCATTCGTCCCGTTATTTATTTGATAATTATTCAGTAGATAATATTGTATTTGTTGTCGTCAAATCAATTTTCACGAAAATTCTATCAATGATTGAGATGCAATTTGTAAAAAACCCCAAAAAATTTGAATTTCCCGCGCGGACCGAAACGGATCACCTTAAAAAAACTTTGAAGTAATGCAAGTATTTTTTTCTTCACAGGAAATTGATCTGTATTGCAATCGCGTTAAGGTGCAAAATTGCTTGCGTTAACTAATAAAGTATTTTGTGGGGAAAAAGTATTTTATGGGAAATTAACCCTAACGCCTACGTTACTAAGGATTATAATGGTTTTGGCAAAAAAAAAACTTTGAAGCGTTGCAAGTTTTTCGCTTTGATTGAGTCAACCGAGGGCGCCCGAGTCCTAGTAAAATACCTTCAAAGTCTTGCAAGTATTTTTTTCTTTACAGGAAATTGATCTGTATTGCAATCGCGTTAAGGTGCAAAATTGCTTGCGTTAACTAATAAAGTATTTTGTGGGGAAAAAGTATTTTATGGGAAATTAACCCTAACGCCTGCGTTACTAAGGATTATAATGGTTTTGGCAAAAAAAAACTTTGAAGCGTTGCAAGTTTTTCGCCTTGATTGAGTCAACCGAGGGCGCCCGAGTCCTAGTAAAATACCTTCAAAGTCTTGCAAGTATTTTTTTCTTCACAGGAAATTGATCTGTATTGCAATCGCATTAAGGTGCAAAATTGCTTGCGTTAACTAATAAAGTATTTTGTGGGGAAAAAGTATTTTATGGGAAATTAACCCTAACGCCTACGTTACTAAGGATTATAATGGTTTTGGCAAAAAAAAACTTTGAAGCGTTGCAAGTTTTTCGCCTTGATTGAGTCAACCGAGGGCGCCCGAGTCCTAGTAAAATACCTTCAAAGTCTTGCAAGTATTTCGGGCTGAAACCTGGTTTACGCACTTGCAAACAAAAACCAGGGCTTAAAACCTGGTCGCGTAAATACGCCTCATCCCTAAACTCTGCCATGAAACGAAATTCCGAAACACGGACTTACGTTTCGTTGAATTCTAACCAGTTTTGTACCTAATTCTAACTAGTAACGTCTTTTCTGACAGGACTACCTGTTTCGTCGTTTCGGATGGAACTTTCATGGTTACCCCCCAGATATTGCAGTTTCCCATTAAGATGTATGACGTCCAAGGAACTAGATGTTAATCAGTCAGTCCTTCAGTCAGAACTTTTCTTTTATTCCCGGATAACCGCGAATTTGCCTGCTCAATGGTCATTCCGAATGGTGTAGTTTTGACGTCCGCTTAACGCAGTCTCTGCCCTTTGTTTCAATATTATTTCCCAGTCCATACAAAAATTCGTTACCCTAAGGTTGCCTTGAAAATATTGCAAGCAATAAAGCCGCCTTGTTGAATATTAGTCTGTTACTTTTACTGTATCATGTTTACTTTGTGTATTGAAAATAAAAAATATTCTATCTATCTATCATGTTATTGCAATATATTTTATTTGCACAATAGTTTTGAGGAAAACAGCCATGAGCCTTGTTACGTTCCTACTTCACGTTCGATTTGACGTCACGATTATTCATAACAATGAAGTTAGTCACAAATATACACACATGCTATAAACCAGTCACTGTAACATACATTATAACCTTTAGGATTCAAATTAAATCTAGTTATAGGAGGTTTTCTGTTGACCGTTAGCTGGTAGAATTAACATAAATTCCACCACTTTTTAATAAAGATGTGATTGTTTATTTGCATTGAATAGGCTCCGAAAATACTAAAGAATTCAACAAATCAGTCCACGATTTGAAAAATTCTTTCACCGTTTTCAGGCTCCAATATTCCTGGATAACATAGATTATTTAAAAAAAAAGGATTCTTAGTATTCTTACTTAAAACCCAAGCAAAGCCCTGGTCCGTTAGTTAAATGATAAGGATAAAGAATCAGCAACATTACTTGATTCAGAATACAATTACTACTTGTAATGTGACGATATTTTTATCGTTAGACAAATAATTATCCGTCGACGATAATTATTCGTGTCGTGCTATGCGAACTAGATTTAAATATAGAAGTCACGTAGACGGCAGCACTGTCGTTGAGATAATAATGGGAAGCGCCATAAGAGGCGACTTAAGGATGTTAGTCTGTTAAGATTAACTCGAAAGAGTCTGTATTGTCTTTAGTCTACGTAAGACTTGGCTGCATAGGTTAGCCTGCCTGCCATACCTGCTCGAGAGGTTAAATAAAAAAAAATATTGGGCTACAGATCACAGAATTGGGAACTGGGAGTTTAACTCCCAAGTAGAAATACGATTCGCAACAAATTGTATACGAACCATGTCTGTAAGTTAAACGTCAAAGAAAAATACCCTCAAAAGAAGCGAATCCTTTGATTGGTAGAGTATTTTAAAAAATAAGCAGGGATTCACGAAATAAAGTCATAGTGACAGCATTCAAATGAGACTTACGGATATATTCGCCAATGTTATGTTAACAATCAAATCTGCCGTCTGAACTGGTGGTAGGGAAAAAAAAAGTCACGATTCGAAAGTGCTTGTAATATGCCTATTTGAATAAAAATATTTTGATTTGATTTGGTTTGAACATTGCCTATCTATTAGTTTCTTTTATCTATGGTTAAGATTGACTCGAAAGAGTCTGTATTGTCTTTGGACTAACGTCAGCTGAGGCTAATAACCCTTTACCTGCCAGAGAGGTAAAATAACAAAAAGTTATTGGGTTGCAGGTGCAAAATGATATGAAATGATTTGTCCTGAATGACTAACGGATCTAAGCGTAGCCTACACCGCTGATCCTAGGGACCTGAAACTTAGAGGGTGTGTTCTTGGTATAACGAACGCATCCGTTAAGGATTTTTAAAAATTCAGACGGAAAAGCGCGAAAAACGCAAACAAAGTTACGCTGGTTTCGTTAGTCAGATTATAAAACACTCTCAAAACAGAGTTTTAGTATCAAGTCGATGCAAACGCCTATGTAAAACTCATCTACAAATCAAAACAAGAGTTACAAATTACAAAATAGTCATTAGGCTTTATCAAATTTTTGCAAAATACATTGTATCTATGTTTTTGTCATGTCTTTGCTGTATATTTGTTTGTTCAATCCCTAGTATTATTTCCTTTTTTTATCATTTACAATGCTCTAGCTTAAACTGATTTACTCTCTACGTATCATAACGATTACTTTTAGCAATAAGACTGCCTTGTTTCAAATGCATTTATCGCGAGTTAATCCATCATTTAAATGTTGCAAATAAACTTCTTGAAGTGAAAACTTCTTTAGCGGCGCTTGGCACTTTTTTTAGATGGGTAAAAAATTATCCGTAGCCTGATAGAAAAAGCGTAAAATTCCCAAACATTCGAATATATTATTATTCAAAAATGCACAACGTTGATGTTTAAGTTTTCACTTCTGCCGGCACTCCCTGAGTGCAACCAGTCCTTTTTTTTTTATTGAATAGACTCTAGACTCTAAGATTTTATCTATAAATCATTGGAATACAAGTTTTAGATGCCTTTAAAGTAATGATGAGTTTTGAAGGTCTCTTTCGTCATCCGAATGGAATGCATGGAAAATTACTGAATGTAAGCATCAAGATTGTTTATTATATACTAAACTTGATACTTTTGTTACAATCCTTCTATATTCCCAAACATTTGACACAAAAAAACAAAACTAAACCTATATTTAACAAATCGCCTAAATCCTAATGCTAAGGTCGAACTGAAAACAAAATTTGAAGAATGGCTAAATATCTACCTAACTAATGGAGCGTTTATATTGAGAAACAGATCTTTTTAAACGATATTTGTCATAGTAGGAAGTGTTTAATCTATTACGTCATCTTATAGACTGGCACGTGTAAAATGCAAAACATAAAAAGCAATGGAATTAAAAAGATCTGCCTCAATACAGCGACTAGGCGTTGGGGCGTCTTTCTTCTAAAAACCGAAATGGAAAACTTAATTTCAAATCACAGTGTACATGCAACAAAAATTTATCAACAAATAACAAATTGACATGAAGAACAAAACTGCAGAGAGAAAGCAACCCCAGTTCCTAACAATAATTCGTTATAATATCTTAATATTGGTTAATTCCTTTATTCACTGTCCATGCAACCTTGGCGCTCCTTTCAACATGGCGGCCACTCACACAGGCACACGCCACAGGCCGAGGTTAAGTATACTAAGCCGTGGCAACTTCACGATATGGTCCAAACCACCCGGTGTTATGCTTGTGCAACCGTATAAGTCTATCGCCTTTAGATTCTGCAGCCCGTCGCCGAGAGCGCGGAGCCCCCGGTCTGTAACGCGCGAACACTGTCCTATATTTAACGTCTCTAGCAACGATAACCTGGCGACACGCTCCAGTCCCTCGTCTGTTAAACGACAGGCGCTTAGCGATAGCGACCGTAAGCCAGACAGGCCTAAAGTAGCGTGCGATAATGCTTCATCACCAATTTTCTCACAGAAAGACACATCTAAAGCCCTCAGTCTACCACTCTCGGCCAAATGCGCCACTCCAGCGTCCGATATACCATCACAAGCTCTCAAATTCACATCTTCTAAATGCGGCAGTCGTGCTAGATGTCTGAGACCAGCGTCCGTAACAGCTACACAGAACGATAAATTTATGGATCGTAGATTAGGAAGACCAGTCGCGGCGTGCTTCAGCGCCTCATCAGTCAACCTTTGGCAGTCTTGTAATCCCAAATGCTCCAGTTCTGGCGTGCCCCTGGCCTCTCCGCCGCCACATAGGTGGGCTATACCTGCATCATTCACATGCCAGCATGATCTCAAATTTAATAGACGGAGTTTTTTCAATCCCCATGCGATGAGTAGGAGACCTGTGTCTGTTATATTACAACATCCTCCTAGCTCTAGTTCTTCTAAGTTTTTTAGTGACTGTGCTATTCTGCCGAGTGAGGAATCCGTCACTTGCTTACACAGGGACAAATCTAGCCTCCTTAATGCTGGTAATTCTGCTGCAAATGCACTGGCTAGTGCAGCGTCAGTCACACTGTAACATCCGCTAAGGGAGAGCGACTCCAAACCTGGCAGCGACGCAACAGCATCTCTCAAACCTCTCCTTAGCGACAATACCTGTAGTTTCCGAAGTCCCCGTCTGGCTAATGACTGGAATAACACGGGCGCGGGTCTCCTGAGGTGTAGCGCGGCTTCTACGCCTCGCCATACTGACCTACGGTCGGCGGCGTCTCTCCACGCTCGGCATACTTGCGCCGCGCGTCCCCTGTCTCGAACCGGTAGCCTCTCGAATATTAAAGCTAACAATTCTGGGTACAATCTTGATATATGCGTTCCCTGTGGCTCCGGCGGCGTCTCCGGCACGTGAGGCGCAGGCAAATGCGGCCGGTGTAGTCTGTACGGCGCGCTGCGCTGTTTTCTCCTGGTCGTGCTCGGCAGTTCGGTAAGGCCGAGCCGTTCGTCGCGCCAGGATAACATATCCTCCGTCCACGCACTCATCGCGGCGACACTGCACTATAACATGGCACGAAGCATCGGACCGGTTTTCGGTGAAACTCGTATTTTGGATACAAGCGGGCGACACGTCCGTCCCGCACGGCGCGTCCTCGTGTACTGAGTGGCGAGAAGGGAGAGCGCGGCCTAGTGATGCACGCAACGATATTATGATATTCGTTATTGAATAACGGTTACATAAAAATAACGTCATGGGACTTTTTGCGTTATTTTGTTTGCATTTTGAGACTCTACGTACTTTTTACACAGATTAATTTATTTACAAATGCTTTCTACTTTCTATCTAATCATCTAATGCTTAGTAGATTATTTCTCATACAACTCGATGTATTTATGTTTTGGTATATTGAGCAATATTTTTGTTTAATTAAATTGTACTTAGTTCAATAAATATACTATGAATCTTGAATAATACTACTTAATTATATTAAAATAAAAGATTATCTTCTTTCTGAACTCTTTATTACAATATAAACTGAATAGAAACATAGTAGGTATATAATTTTTATGAGTAACGTGCATTGACATAAAATATAGACAAGCTGTCCGGTACTGAGATTTTGCGGCATTGCGATGGTGCAAAATGTACATGCACACCACCACCCTTCGTCATGACAAAAAACGATATGTTAAAAAAAAAGAAAAAAGGACCTGTCTATACTTATATGTCGATGGTAACGTGCATACATATTCTTGTCCAATTCAATTTCCAAACTACAAAACATACCAAACATTAAATCATTCATTATATAACCGTTCTTTCATTCAATAACGAATAAAAACGAACATGTTTACATCACTAGCGCTCGCCCCACCTCCCGCGCACCTCCGCCGCCGTCGGAGCGCGGCTATTGGTCGCGCTTGGCGGCACGTGACGCGCGCCGTATCGATTCGGAGGCTCTGCGGCGGCATTTTTAAGTTGGCGGACCGAGAGCCCGCCTTCGCCCCGCGCGGCCCTCCGCTCCCGCCATATAGATTATCTAATACAGAGGGCCAAAGGGCTTTAAGGCTTGAGATTCTAGTACACTTTCGTGTATAACTCGCAATTTTAGTTTGAAGACCCCGAAACCAACTTGCCAACCGGTCGCGCAGGAAATGTTTGGGGGAGGCCTAAGTTAGTAGGTAATTATTTGGTAATACGTGCCTATGTCCAGTAGTGGACTTCTTGTGGCTGAGATGATGATGATGAGGACCCCGATGGCGTCGTTGCGCTTGACAAAACGGAATGAACACCAGCAAGACCATCGCAGCCAATATTTATTGGATCTATAAGTCTCGAACTTCTCCGTGCTCCCGAGGATTCGAATATACAACACCTTCCCTAAAATCTCTTAATAAAAAAATTTATAAAGTTCAGCTAATTTAGATAAAATTAAAAATAACAGAAAATTAATGACTATGCAAACCTCTTTTAAAATTCTAACACAAACCTCAGAGAGGTTTACTAAGAAAAGGTATTAAATCATCTTGAAAAAAATGACTTTTGTAGTCTTTGCCCCGAGTGATAAGGCGGCAAAACAACTCGGCTCGCCGTATATTTTCGTTCGCGCTGCACTTGCCGACGACTCACAACCAGTATAGATAAGTCTCTGTCACTTCAAACCAGCCCCTTTAAACTAATATGCATAAGAATCTCGCAGACTCACCACAAGGCTCAAGTTATACTGGCCGTTTGATAACACCGGCCAACTATTACAAGGGCGACCGGTCGCGAGCGTTCCAAATATGAATTTCGAATTTCGAATTCAAACGTGTTCCAGTATGCGCGGATTGAAATGGGTATAAACTATTCTAAAGTAATTTTTTATTTTAAGTTTAAACAATATATTAAAAATCATAATAATAAATAATTAGTCAATATTATGAATTCGACAGGAAATAAAATTACAACGGGAAGGAAAAAAACATGATATTTGTTCTCAAAAAAAGTCAAAATATTTTCATTCAAATAGGCCTCTTACAAGCTCTTTCAAATCGTCACAATTTTTTCATACCACCAGTTCAGACGGCAGATTTTAACTAAGAAGAACTGGCAAGATACTCAGCATTTGCTCTTATAAAAAAAATGGTAAGTACTATAATGAATGACACTCAATGGTTGTTTCATAATAACGATGGAGGAGGAATGAACTCCAAAATAATTTAATTGGTATTCCATTAAAACCATTCATTCACTCATTCACATATAACTGTTTCTAAATTTTATTAATAGTACATCACTATTTTGTCAAACAAAACTGAATGAGAAAAAAAGGTACAAACTTATTAACTTTAAAAATTCGTTCAAAAACTGTAAACGTGGTAAACATTATGGCTTGCATAAAATCTTATATTTAATCATCGATCTATATGTTATTTAATGCATTATTAATAGAGGTTCATTAAATAAACTATTTTAATTATGTATTGAAAAATAAGTATGTATCTATATGTATAATTTAATACTGTTTTTTCCTTAAAACATATTACTCATGCTTTGTTCCTAACT
Source organism: Endotricha flammealis (assembly GCA_905163395.2). Taxonomy (NCBI): domain Eukaryota; kingdom Metazoa; phylum Arthropoda; class Insecta; order Lepidoptera; family Pyralidae; genus Endotricha; species Endotricha flammealis. Next base: position 3,364,270 of record LR990875.1, on the reverse strand, counting down.
ACATTATACTTATTATGATTATAAATAATACAAGTAAAGTTTAGCTACTATTATGAACAGTCTTAGTATTTTTCGTTTTCCAGTGAAATTCAACGATTGTGTTTGAATTAAATAAATAAATATTTAGGGACAATTCATACAGATTGAGCTAGCCCCAAAGTAAGTTCGAAACTTGTGTTATGGGATACTAACTCAACGATATTATATTTTATAACAAATACATATATAGATAAACATCCAAGACCCGAGGCCAATCAGAAAAAGTTCGTTTTTCATCATGACCCGACCGGGGATCGAACCCGGCTTCCCGGCGGGGGGCTTTTCCCAATATAATCGACGTTTTCCTGGCTCCCCAAAATAATAGTTGGCTCTACCACTCTCGAAGAAGATTGCAGACAGTCAGATTTTTAGTCGGTATCCCTTATTGGCTAGAGAGGTGAGCCGTGGGTGAGCCCGACACAGACCCCCGTGCCCCGTCGCTTCCCCAAATGGCGGGACATGTAGTAATGAATTTTACTGATTACAAACAAAAAAAGGCGCAAAATCTGGCGCTAATTCACCTGTACCAAGACTTTGTAGATTAATAAATGAAGTAAGTAGTATAGTGGATGGTACACGCTGACGCTTGCCAATACCTGGCAACCAAACAGGCAACCTGATTTCTGGTGCATCTACTGTGATCTACACTCACTTTTAATATATTATTACTTAATTATTAGCTTTTTGTCATCTTTAACGCATGTCGTGTTTACCTGTACTACTTAGTTGCATTAAGAAGTAGTTATGTAGTATTTAAGAATTTAGAATTAAATAATAATGTATATAAATGTTCGCTAATACATGGCAATCGAGCCTCACTTGATTTGCCATCTCTCTAGGGTATAATGCCTTTTGCTTCAAATTGCTGTTTCTCACGTAGTTGTTAAGGAAGGAAGTCCTTTTAATACTTCCTACTCCGACTATCTTCATTCTGATTAAATTCGTTGTGAGTTCCAAGACAGCTGTAGTTTTCTTCCCCGGGACGTCAATAAGCTTCATTGCTTATTGTCTATCTGAGGTCGCCGTTGTTGATCCTGGCTACACAGGAGACACAGTGGTGGGAATGTGTGGTGGGCTTGTCCCGGAAACTGATAAATAAATAAAAAGGGTACAAAAAATATGATTTTATTACAGAATTTTGATGTATGTATATGTGTATGGTATAGTGGTTATCCTAAATAAATGTTTTTATGCATTATTTTCCTCTGCGCATCCATCAAGCTGTCATGCTCTCATAATTTATTATTACGAATATCAAAGCGGGAATTTCAGGCCGAAGAACCCACATCATTGAATGACGGCCTTTTTGTATTATGTAAAAAAAATATTATAAATTAATTAAATTAAAAAAACTGTTTTTTACTATACTGTTTTTATTATAATTTAAAAAAAGCATTTTATATTTAAGAATTTTAAATAGACAGAGCTCCGTTTCCATATGCTCCAGTAAAACATCTGTCAGATAAAGTATCATTAAAAGTGGAGATTTGTAAATGACTTTATGTTTCTTCAATGTAGTGGTATATTGTTGTGGTAGTCGAAAATCTTCCTAAAAAATAAATAATAAAATGTAGTCGAAATTTTTTACAAAATTATAATATATTATGATTGCCTATCGAAATTACCTGGAATGTATGAAACCTGACTCAAGTTTAGCCCATAATATTATTTTAAAATCAGGCGGATATGCTATCTGACATTTAAAAAGGCCCACACATAACAACTAGTAGCTGGTTGCAAAAATATAAACGAAAAAAAAAAACAAAATGTGATCGTTATTAATAAAAACACTATTCTAAATTTAAATTTTTATGTAACAGCCAGTGCGGCAACTTTCCTTTTTCGATCAGCCAAAAACTTCCAATTCCACACAAAATACCAAAGTAAATGGTCACCAAAAATTATAATTTTAATCCGAATCGTCCATTTTACAGTGCCACAAACTTATCTGTGCCGATGGCGGGGGCGCTAGTATCGAAGCTATTGAAGATAATTGTTAGGAAATTCATTAGTTCCAGTTTTTACCACCGGCACAGATAAGCTTGTGACACATGCACACATTGACAAAAACGTACAGGTATACACTCACACATACGTAAATTCTTTAGTATAACCGATGAATGTATAATTACTACAAACGAAAATATACTCTATTTAAAGTACTTTAACTTCTAATTTCCTTTGTAATATTTACCAGTTTAATTCCTCATTGACATTATAGACAGAGGAAATTGTTTCTTAAGCGTTTAGAAATATGGTATAGTTTGAAATAAATAAAGTCCTAGTACGTGCATAGTATGTGGGTAGTGGGTCTCGACGTTCCGCTTGACTGGTTCAGAAGTTTTTATCGCGCCTGCATTTCCCATGGGGTAAGCAGACGTGACATATTTTTGCTTAGGAATTCATTATGGTGTCTTTTGACAACATCTGGCAACATTAGGGCTAAGCTGCTTAACCTATCGCGAAAAAAGGAGGGTTGTGTCAGTAGAGCCACAGATTATTAAATAGTTACTAAGTAGAGCGGTAGAGCCCACGGTTCATGGTGAGCTCTTTGTTGTCTTATTTACATTTTTTTAATGTTATTTAATAATTTGGTTAATAATGGTAATTTTCTTTCTTTCATAGAGCTTATTCTTTGCTACCATGGTTCCACCATTTCTTTGACCAGTGGTCATTTTGCTTTGCGTCTGAAATGGCGGTAGTTTATACTTACTTACTTACTCCGATGGCTCAGCGACCCAAAGTGCTTTTGACAGACAGATTAAAAACAGACAGACGATAGACAGACCGTGGAGTCTTAGTAATAGGGTCTTGTTTCTACCCTGTGAGTACGTAACCCCAAGATGAAGTGGTGACCTGTCATGCATGGCTGCCAACAGAATGAGACCTCAACGCTGTTCAAAAGCGTGTAGTTCAAAAACGGATGAGTATATGGAAAAACTAGAATCAAAGTGATAGAGAATTTTATAAGCTTTCATTTCGTCATAGACTATTTTCCGCTATAACGTACCGTTTTTGAGATATTAGCGAAAAACCTAAAATTGGGACCCTTGACCAAAGTGAGTCTTGGCCTCCGACACAACAGAACGCCATTTCTTCCGGTATTAGAGTATTAAATAATAACATGTACAGACAGCCAATAAAAGGGGTAAGCAGGGTAATATGATTCAAGTTATAAATATTGAGTAAAGAGATTTATTGGAATTTTTATTTATCAATAGTAACCATACTGTACTATGTAATTACAAACTTCCAGGCTTACATTAGTAGCATAAAAATCTTTATTCTCTACCCTGGTCCCCTCTTTGTTTGGTTGACTGTATAAAATGAGATCAAAAACGTATCTCTGTGAAGGCCTGCTCTCTGAATTTATCTATCATTTTCATCACGCAACTAAGAGGTAGGGCACAGCGGATGATCCGCTCAAATCGGAGCTGCCGGTCTGGGGAAGGACCTCCGCCTTACAGAAGATCGTAGCCAAATAGCATTGATCTCAGCCATGCTGTGTTCCAACGGTGAGTAAGGTCTCCAGACAGTGGCGGATTATCCTTAAGGCAAACTAGGCACATGCCTAGGAGCGCGAGGTAACAAAGGGGCGCGTAAAATTTTTAAACGAATAAAAAATCACATCAAATTTGATGGATTTCCACCTGTTGGGAAACTCGATTGAGGCCTTCTTGGTGCTAAAGTCCTCCAGCGACTCTGCCATGATCACGATGTCGTCGGCAAATCGAAGGTGATCGAATCCTTTCCAGTCCAAAAGCTTGAAGGCATCTTCCGGAGAGGTCGTGAACAGTTTCAGAGATATGACATCTCCCAGTCTCACGCCTCTTCGTGTTCTGTTCCTGTACTCGGACTGACATGGTGGCATTTTTGTATAAGCACGTCAATGCTTCGATATACCTGTAGTCTATGCGGCACCGTTGGAGAGACTATAGCACGGCACGACCCATGTCTCAATCGAATCGAAGGCTTTCTCATAGTCCACAAACGCTATGCAAAATGGCAGATTGTACTCTTCGGTCTTCTGTACAATCTGTGCCGCAGCGTATGGATGTGGTCTATGGTACTGTAGCCTTTTCGGAATCCGGCTTGTTCGGGAGATTGGAAGTCATCAAACTTGCGAGCGAGACGATTCGTGTTGACCATTGAGAACAGCTTGTAGACGTGGCTCAGAAGCGAGATAGGTCTATAGTTCTTTAAGAGGGTTTTATCGCCCTTTTTAAAGAACAGAACCACCACGCTTCTGTTTAACGAATCAGGCGTTTTGCCCTCGAACAACACGAAATTAAAGAGATTCTGCAGGACTTTAAGTACCGGTGTACCACCCGCTGTCAGAAGCTCTGTTGTGATTTCGTCCTCGCCCGGCGCCTTGTTGTGCTTAAGCTGTTTAAGAGCCATCCTAATCTCGTACAAGCTGATGTCCGGGATGTCTTCGGTATAGTGTCGGGTTAGCGTGGCTCTTGGGTCCCTCGTAGTTCTGCTGCTGACGGGTTTGGTGACTGAGGCATCATAAAGCTGCCCGTAGGACATCTCGACTTCCCTCAACACTACTGCCGTCGTTGACGCCACGCTACCATCCTTCGTCTTAAGCTTAGTCAGCCGGCTCTACTCAATAGACATGTCTCTTGCGAACACTTTCGAACCTTTATTTCGCTCAATCACCTCCTTGATGCATTTAGCATTGAAGGAGCGAATATCGTGTCGCAAGGACTTTGATATGTGGGTCTAAAAATGATCATGGACAAGATGAAAATCATGTCGAATGTCCATGTCACCCGCCCCGGTCTCAGTTGGAAGCTTGATCCTCGAAGTTGTTGACGAGTACCTTGAACAAACCATCCAATTAGGTAGGTCCAACTTCGAGAAAGAGGTCAATCGACGAATCCGACTCGGCTGGGCAGCTTTCGGGAAATTACGGCATAACTTTCTCCAAAATTCCTCTGTGCTTGAAACGAAGAACCTTCGAGCAATGTGTGTTGTCAGTGATGACGTATGGATCCGAGACGTGGTCGCTCACTATAGGCCTCATAAGAAGGCTAACGGTCACTCAGCGAGCCATGGAATGAGCTATACTTGGGTTTCTCTACGAGGTCGAATCAAAAATGAGGAGATCCGTAGCAGAACCAAAGTAACCGACATAGCCAAACGCATCAGCAAGCTGAAGTGGCAGTGTACAGGGCACATAGCGCGCAAAACCGATGGCCGATAGGGCAAAAGGGTTCTGGAATGGCGACCACGTACCGGATAGCGCAGCGTAGGACCGCCGCCTACAAGGTGGTCAGACGACCTAAGGCAAGTCGCAGGAAGCCGCTGGATGCAGGCCGCTGCCAGCAAGTCGCACTGGAGACGTTTGGGAGAGGCCTATGTCCAGCAGTGGACTTCTTGTGCCTGAGATGATGATGATGAGATGGATTTCCATGATCGTTAATATTATCTTGGAGTGATTGAAACAGCCTCCTCTATATAGAAATATAAAGTGACAAGTTTGACAGGCCCGGTGGTCGAGTGGCTAACAATGGTCACTTTATCTCGAGGGCCGCGGGTTCGAATCCTGCGCAAGGCAAAGATTTGTGTGCATGAACATGTCTGTTTGTCTTGGTCTGGGTGATTCCAAGTATAATAAGTATTCATTTACAAAAAAAAGTATTTATATGTATTTATCAGCAGTCTAGTATCCATAGTACAAGCTCAGTTGCTTTGTATGGGACTAGATGGCGTTGTGTGATTCGACAGATAAAAACCTAACTACAGTCATCTTAGATGACTCATCTATGTTTACTACCAGTGGTATTTAGTTAAAATTTGTAACATGGCCGCTAGGGGCGCCCATGCGGTGTTTACCTAGGGCGCTCTCGACATTTAATCCGCCTCTGTCTCCAGAGCTCCACTTTTTACAAAGTCGGCAACGTGTGACTGATACCTTCAGTATTGCAAGCGTATAAAGGCTGCGGTGACTACCTACCATCAGGCACCGAATGCTTGTATACCTTCATGGCATAAAAAAAACTAAAGCAACAATAAGCCCATACAGTATTTGGATGGGATTTAAAATCTCCAGTTTTTAATGGAAAATATCTGTTTGACCTTTATTTCTTGTATTAGAATATGTCTAGGTTAAATATTAGATATTAAAATGGATAAACTATTTGCATGTTGTCTTTGAGATGTTAAGCGAACTTAAGTGGTATCAGGGTTAAGTGGAATGCATTAAATAAAAACTTATTACATAACATATAAATAAAATTCTGAAAAAAATGTGCAAAAGTAACGTAACAAAAGGTTATTATTATTCATTTAGTGTTCCGTAAACGTTTTTTGTTTCTCTCTTTCTTTGTTTACAAACAATCGAACAGAAATATGAGGTCTAGAAAAGTGTCACCTCATTTTATTGCTAAAAAAAATGCATAACAAAATGACGAAACTCTCACAAAGTGGAAAATTTTAAGGTTTTTTTTTTTTAATTTATACAATTAATATTTCCTAGTATTATTAAAGATAACTGTTGTTACAATAATGTATCAATTTTACTATGATCAATGTTCGTCTTACCGAAATTTATTTTTTGTCAAAACATAATTTATATGATAGATGACGACATAGTAGTAAATGTGTAACTTACTCATCGAGATATAAGTACTAACTTCCTTAATATGTATGTAGTTATATTGACAATTTGTTCTTCTGAAATGCATAGTGTAGGTACTATGTAATCTATGTATTAATAAAATGGAGATCGTGCGAGTCCGGTACCACAGATATTTTAAGCTGCACGAACGTGCACAGTTTTGTACCATACTTAACAATAGTAGATATGATTTTTTCAAATATTTTTCCTGGTGTTTATGGTACAGTACACTAATACAAAATATTTTTTCACTTCTCATGCTCAGAAAATGCTTATTTGCGCAGGATATAGGCTGCACAAAATCGAATTTTGTGCACAAGGGCAAAAACGTATCTACTCATAATGTATCTATATTATGGCAAAGGAAATGAGCCATACAGCCAAACACAATAAAAAGTTCAGAGATAGAATTTGTTATTTTATAATATTTACTTTAATTTATTTGCCTTATGTGTTTTTTAAGTCATAAAAGATATTAAAATTTAAATTAAAGTACGGTAGGTTATTTAATTAATTTAAGAAAATATTTTTATTTAATTTAATAGTAGGCTGTATAGGTCTGCAGCCCAAGCCTAATTTCAATGTCGTAAGATTTAAAAAAAAAGCGGCGGGAAACAGGTCTTGTTTTTCGTGCGATATTTTATTTTTTATTTTTCCCTAACTTCTGGTTATTAACTACATCACATATATTTTTGACACACTCAAAAAATTGGGCCTTGTAGGATTAACTGTATAGGTATGTACGTATACGCTCTTGGCAGTTTTTTTTGCGACGCTACCTGCCATATGGCGTGTCTCGTCAAAAGACGAGAGGATGTTTGCATGAGGACTTTCATCCTGTTTGATTTGTGATGGGAATAATATTTTAGGAAGATTTTATGGTAAGTTAGGCGACTAACAGTTTCTGAAACGCATTTTTAAAGTTAATTATACATTATAGTTGTTACTGTCAAATTAAAGAGGAAAAAAAGATAGATAATGTAGATAATGCAGATACTGGCTGTAAAGAAAAAAAAAGAGGAATGTTGTTTAAAAGTGGAATCAGAATTTCCTCGTCCATGATTTTTAAGATAATCTGTGGTTGTACCGCAGTATGTCTCCTTTCCTAACGTTATACATATATTTCAGTAGTCCTTTAGAACAAAAAACTTCTTCTTTCTACCCAAAATCTACTTTACGTGAGGTCGGTCGCTACTGTATAATGTCAATCTTTTCCACTTGGCCCTATCATTTGTCATCTCGACACTGTAACATTCCTTCTACACATATTATCATCTTACACACACTCAACCCATATTTTCTTAGGTCTTCCACTTCCACTACTTCTTACTGCCTTAGAACAAAAATTCTAAATAAAATTACCTAATAAAAATCATTTTTTAATGCACCATTTTCAATATCCAATTAAAATTAACGTAATAAGTTAGTCGCTCGGATAACACGCTTAATTTACTATAACGATTTAGCGTTTTAAAATTATACCATTAAAATCATAATTGCTTCGGGTAATTAATTATTACAATACTTTTTTATGATTTAAAGTGAGTTTTCTTTATGTACGCCATCTAGCGTCGAATAGCAAAGTCACAATTTATAAGAATTATATTTACACTGCCATCTAGTATGCAATAGCGGTACTATTTACATTAGTTACTATTACGCTCAACAGATGGCGTGGTTTTATTTAAGTTCCCTATTCAGCCGCCAAAAAATGTGTGGCGTTAATATCGCAAAACTTTACAAAGATACAACCACAGATATCAGTTCTGTGTTCTGTGGATACAACATTATTCAACGTTCACGTTGCAACTATTGTCAAGATGGCATTAAGCTTTGATGCTTATACTTAAATTAATTTCTATAACTTTTTGATAGGCAGTTGGTGCGTTGGTTGGTAGTGACCATATCTTCGGCACTATCCATCTCACTCTGGCGCGAGTTCGAATCCCGCTCGGGGCAAGTATTTATGTGATGGTATTTGTGTTTGTTCTCGAGTTTGAGTCTTTCATATTCATATCTTATTGTGCATAGAATTAAAAAAAAATACAACGTTTATATGGATGAAATCGACTAGAAGTGCACCTGTGTGCACCGGTCAAGATGCAGCTAAGAAGCTACTTGAATCAGACGATTATGCACTTGAATAAGTGCACAAAACGCAGGTGCGGACTTTAAACCATCGAATAAATTTATTTAATAAATCCTGTATAACCACATTATTTATTATTATTTAAAAATTTGGGGGTTTCCGTGATTTTAATTAAAAGTAAGTAAAATAGATTGTTTTAAAGTATAATATTAAAAAATATGAAAATTCTTTAATATTGATAATAATTAAAAGTAACATATCCGAAAAGATTTTTTGAGCTGCTATTTGAGAATTCCGCTTCCCGCGATTTCCCGATTTCCAAGCATAATGCTAGCTCTATACACTCGCGAAGTTGACGGGCTCTTCGTCCCACTTCGTCTTTAGTTTTCCTTTGCCTTCTCGCTTCCTCACTTCACTCCGGTGTGCTCCGAGCAAGTACGCGAAAGTATAGATCGCAATGATTTGATGAATTGACGACCTCCGTGGCGTAATGGTTACCACGCCTGCCCGCCACCCAGGAGGTCCCGGGTTCGAATCCCGGTCGGGTCATGATGAAAAACGAACTTTTTCTGATTGGCCTCGGGTCTTGGATATTTATCTTCTTATATAAATGTATTTGTTATAAAATATAGTATCGTTGAGTTTGTATCCCATAACACAAGTCTCGAACTTACTTTGGGCCTAACTCAATCTGTGTGATTTGTCCCTAATTAATTATTTAGCTACACAATGTCTGTTAAATAAAAAGTAATAAGGATCCACTTTAACGACGACGCGCGAGGCGTTTAGATGCGAAAGTCTATTTCGATTTACGTCGTTTACAACGCGCCCTTAGACACAGCCTTTTGTATATTATAGAGAAAGGCTCTTGAATGTTGATAAATACTACATAAAACACGCTAGGAGAGCAAACATCGTTGAGGACTCGCCGAGAGTCGAGTAGTGACTCTATTGACACGATTATAAACTAGTTGTGCTCACAACTTTGTTAACGTGGACCTTTATATTGTTCTTCTTTTTGTAAGCTTCCCGCAATTGGCTACTGAGGGTGGTGTCAGTGTATTTAAGTCACTGTTTCACCACAGTGGTATCCCCCTACTAATATTTAAAAAAAAATATATGTCAAGAAAATCCATTGCTGCCTGTCTCGCCGCTTGGGGCAGTTACTATTAAGCAATCTGTGCTTGGGGTAGTAACGCGGACTGGCGGGGTTTGTCGGACTCTCCGCCTCGCCTAGTGATGATAAAGAAGCGTGCGTAGTCAAAGACAAATATTTTTATTCAAATATGTACTTCAAATAGGCATATTACAAGATATTTCGAATCGTATTTTTTTTCCTACCACCAATTCAGACGGCAGATTTGTGCTAAGAAGAAACTGGCAAGAAACTTAGCACTTGCTCTTTTAATGATACTAATATAAGTTACAACTACAATATATAAAAAAAAACACAAAATTCTATTAATGATTTAATAGCATTAATAAAAAAACTGCAATTTTAAATAATAAAGAAAAAAAACAATAAAAAAAAACGACTTGAAACCTGACTGTCTACCACCCCTTTCCACCGCGTGTGGCTGATCAGCGGGAACTATTTTATTATGACTTCCGCTGCATGTAACGAGAAACCTACGTCTCGATGATGAAAACGGTGAAATGATGAAAAATAAATATATGAATATAAATATAGGGACAAATCACACAGATTGTGCTAGCCCCAAAGTAATTTCGAAACTTGTGTTATGGTAATTAAAGATACTACACTTCCGGACACTTGAATCGAGCCACCCAGCAGTTTCAACTTTGATTGCTGGTACTTAACAAAAGTATATGATCAACGAAAAAGTTTTTATGCAATTTGGAAGCTGGTACACTTTACATTAATAAGGTATACTTAATTCCAAATTTAAATTTCAATAACTTGATAAAATTTCAATTTTAAGTGAAACTTGTCCTGTATAACCTTTCTCAAAGACAAGACTCGGGTTGAATTTTTGAAAAAAAAAAGGAATTATTGGAAAAAAATAATATTCAGTAACTTGTATTGCCTCCGAGAGCGTTCATGATTGCAGTCATGCGATTTGGCATGGAGTTAATCAACGTCATTATGAAGTGTTGTGAAATGTTCTCCCATTCCTCCTCGATGGCAACTCTCAGCTCTTCCAAAGTTTGTGGTGCTGGTTGGTGAGCTCGAACACGCCTCTTCAATTCGTCCCATAGACGTTCGATGGGATTCATATCAGGACTCCTTGCTGGCCATTCCATTGTCGTGATTCCAACATCATGAAGGTATGCCCTGACGATTCCTGCAGTGTGCGCTCTTGCATTATCATGCATAAAGATGAAGCCTTGGCCTACAAATCCAGCATATGGCATCACATGAGTCTCTAGGCAATGGTTAATGTATCGACGGGCATTTAGTGTTGGTAGACGTGGTCCTGTCACAACCTCTAGCCCAGTTTTACCATCGGCAGATATTCCTCCCCAGACTATCCACGAGCTCCCGCCATAACTCACTCTCTCTTCAATACAACACTGAATAAAGCGCTCTCCCCGCCTTCGGTAGACCTTCCTCCTTCCATCATTACCATAAAGCATAATCTTAGTCTCATCAGTAAAGAGTACCTTGCTCCATTGGCGTTGAGTCCAATGCAAATGTTCGCGTGCAAACTGTAAGCGCGCCATTCGGTGAGCTCTTGTCAGTTTCGGCCCGTTGGCTGGCTTATGTGGGCTCAGACCACGTTCTTTGAGTCTTCGTCTAATTGTTCGCGCGGAAACAGTCACTCCATGAAAGTCTCGAAGCTGTTCTTGGATCTGTACAGAGGTGAGGTGACGATTTCGTAAACTGGTTGTCGCGATAAATCGATCCTGTCTTTCTGAAGTTACCCGAAATCGCGGTCTTCCTGGACGGCGCACGTATCCACCAGTGTCGAGGTATCGATGGTATACCCTTTGCACAGCAGAACGGCTTAAAGCAAGCTGTGATGCTACATCGCGCTGACTTCGGCCCGACTGTAGAAGCGACACAGCTTGTGCGGCTAGAAGAGGCGGTGTATCCATAATTTTAACGTTTAAATGGCTCAAATTAAAAAAACAACAATTTTACGATGTCTTAATTTCAAAACAATTACAGTGAATTCAAAATTATGGAGTTAAATAAAAAAAATATGTTAATTTAGATCAACTTTTCTTTTCAAAAGAATGCACTAATTTGGATTTTGTTTCGTTTTTCCATTTGATAAATTCAAAATTGGAACAACAGCACTTCAAAATCATTATGAATATACCAGCATCAAAACTGCATAAAAACTTTTTGATTAACATAAGAATATTTTTATGTTCTATGTCATTACACATAAAAATGTAGGGTGGCTCGATTCATGTGTCCGGAAGTGTATATTTTATAACAAATACATATAAACATCCAAGACCCGAAACCAATTTAGAAAAAGTTCGTTTTTCATCATGACCCGACCGGGATTCGAACACGGGACTTCCTGGGTGGCGATCCGGCGTGGTAACCGCCACGAAGGTCGTCAATATATAAAATAGCCATAAACTAATGATAAAAACTCTTCCACAGATAATCAAAACAAGCTAACGAAGCTCGATGTATGGTTAAAACTCACGCGATAGAATGTAAATGCGTCTATCTTATGTCACCATAAATTAATCAAGCTCATTCATTCATCATTTATTTCTTCACTAGCTAAACCAGCGGAACCTCGTTTATCTATCCCGCTTTCCCGTGGAAATTTCGAGAAATAAATAAATAAATATTCTTGGACGAATCACACAACGCCATCTAGTTCCAAACTAAGCAACTAAGCTTGTACTATGAGTACTAGATTGCTGATAAATACATTATTATTTTATAAAAACTTTTTTTTGTTATACACTTTTAATACATAGAGAACACCCAGTACCAAGGCAAACAGACATGTTCATGCACACATAATATTTGCCTGATTCGAACCCGCGGCCCTCGAGATAATGTGACCATTGCTAACCACTCGACCACCGGGCCTGTCTGAGAAATCTTTTTGTATCCGATGCCTACGTCGTACAAAGAACACACCCTACAAGTTTCAGGTCTCTACAATCAGCGGTGTAGGCTCTGCGTTGATTCGTCAGTCATTCAGGACAAAGCGTTTTATAGAGGCTGACTTTTCAAGGGGTTGCCATATTTTTAAATAAGCTCTATAGAACAATAAAAAAAATATGACTTTATCGTAATTATATTTTATTCGTACTTAGTAGTTTTTTGAAAAACATTAACTTGTCACGCAGTATTTAGAAATCTTTAATCACATATACATCAATTCCTTTGTTGACTGTACCAGTATATAACACCGTAAATAAGTTCTTTCGAAGATTTCAAAGAAAATTATGTAATTTTATTAGTCTACTAAAGTTCCGTTGCTTGTGAAAATTTATAACAGGGAACAAACATAGTAAACTTGTTTCAAACCAATGCAAACATAACTTCGTGCTGTTCCCGCCAAAACATCATAAAGACGATTACTCTTATAGACTCGCTAATCTATCAATACTAAATACTATTAAATGTAAAAGCGTTTGTTTCTTTTTCGTAGAAAAACGTATTAAAACATGACACACAACTGGTGTAATTTTTTGAATTGTTTGTAACACAATTTCCCAACGGAGCCTTAACCTGCACAAATCACAATAGAAAAAATAAATTATTAATAGAGTCATAAATGTGTTGTCTGCCTGTTCTAAGAAGAAACTTTTAATAAGTACTTACATTTAATATTCAAAATTCTCATAAGAAACGGAACTATGGGATTTGATGGTTAAATATCGTAGAGCGAAATAATTGTATTTTTTTTTCTTAATTCGTAATTTTTTGACCATAATGTATAATAATGTGGACAACTCTATTGTTATGTTCAAAATTATTGTGACCATTTCGTTATTAAAGAGATCAAATTATCCACCATTAAAATAGATTAAAATGCCAAAAAGCTGACGTAAATAAATTCTATGGGATGGTTTATAATTGTCTATGGGCTCTGCGCTGTCGTTTTTATTTGTGGTTTTGCGGAGGCGAAATCCTAATATTTATTGTTATGATGATGATAAGAATCCAGTTTTCTTGTACTGTCACTATCGTGCTTTCGTGAAACGATAACTATTATCTTGTATGCAAGTTATTTGACACTGGTTAACGTTGCTCGTGGAGTTTATATGTAGGGCCGAGCTTCAACATTTTTATTATGACGGAAGAAGACAAACTAGCTAACGGGTCACCTGATGGTAAGCAACCACGCCCGTGGACATCCACGACTAAAAATTGGAAGCAGGAAGGGTCTTAGGTTTTCCGGCACTCTCACTCATTGTACGAAAAACAGGGGCATACCATCGCTTTTTCGCTTTTCTGCGAGAGGGTGGTACTGTCAAAGGAATTGGGCTCAAACTCTGTGTGTTCCAAGGTTTGATTCGTAGTATTGATGGTATTGATAGTGTAACGTAAAGCAAACAATAAAAATACATAGCGATTGGAGTTTATATTAAGAAACGTATTAAAAGATGCATTAAACGTGTTGACTTCAAAATCCGCCTTCTGTGAAGAAATTTTGATATTAAATTTAAAGTATTTATTTATAGGCAAAAAAGTAAATGGCACGTCAAGCTACGTTTCCTAATTTGACTTTAACAGCGTCTAACGTGTCATTAACTTTATAATATGTTTCTGATACTCAACTATATGGTCGAAAGATTCGCAAAGGTAGTTACTCCGTCTGTGGAGAGTCCCAATTCAAGACTTTTATTTTAAAAAAAACTTCGTCCGTACGTACAGCCTCACTTATCAGAATCTCATCTGAACTTAGTATAAATCTAGTATTAAGTTAAATCAAGTGAGCGAAGTTGATTTTGTAAGCCAGTCTCATGTTATCCTTCGACGCGATCGCACGCCGCATCTCTCTATCACACAACTTAAACTTAATCGTAACTTAAATCGTAAATACAATAAAAAAATAACAAAATCACATAATGTGATTATTATTTAACATTTTTTTAATGTAAGTTGCAAACAATAAACAGTGGTTTAGTGAGTTTTAAGTGTTGTTTTGTGCATAAGTTTTTGTTTACTTTTTGTGTGAATACTTAAAATTCTTGCAAGCTACGTACGTTCAGGTATTTCTGCATGGATTTTCAATTCTTTGAAGAGTATTAAAAAGTATAAAGTATCTATAAAATAAAATAAAGTATCTAGGATTATCCTAACTACTTTAAAAAAAAAATGTTTTGTTTTAAAAAAATGTTTTAATGAAATAGGTAATGGTTTTAATTTTACAAAATAAGTAGGTAAAAATGTTGATACAGTTTGATCTGTCTGTCATTTAGATTGTTATATATAACTAATCTCCACTGGTAGATAACATATAGGAGTAACTTAGGTTACCGATATATTGTCGAATAGTCAAAACAAAATATGGGCCACTAAAATTGTCCTAAAACTTTTTTGGTGTATACTTTTCAATCAATTTCACCCTAGAAACATTACAAACGATTTACATCAACTTGTAACATATATTACAATGTTATTGAAAAGCGCGGATAAAGAATCGGAAATAAAACTTACGACCTTATTCATGAGCAACTAATCTCATAACATAACCATGGAGGTTATCTCTGTAAAGAAAGTATACAGATTTGTCCTTTCAATAAAAATTAACCCTGCTTCGTGTTCAGAATTCGATTCCCACTTTTCCCACGGTATGACAAAATATTCGGTGATCGCGAAACAATGCATTACATACATACATGTATCTGATTACGGTTGTTTTATTGTTATCGTGTGAAACATTTATGTACAGTTGATCACACGTCAACCATAACATAAGTAAGTGGAAAGTGTTGCACATTCAACCAATGAATGAGGTGAGCAGAACCTTAAATAAGTTTTCTAAATATTGCGTAAAAAGGATTTACTTGAATTGTTTTTTTAATAATTTTATAGAAAATATTTTTAATGAACAATTTTCAACTCGCCCCAGGTGGGTCTTCCATCTGAGTATTATACAGCAAGAAATATTTATGTAACAACAATATATTATTTTCTACGAGTTATTAACCTCGTAACTTCATCTGCGTGGCGTGATTTAGGAAATATTATTTAATTTTACTGAACAAAATGTATTCACTCATACTTATGTACTTATAAGAAACTTAACAGCAAGATGTTATATAACTCTTCCACAATAAATTGACTTTTCAAAACGACTTTTAAAATAACCTATCCTGAGCTCGTATAAGCTTTTTTTTATACCACAAAGTTGGCAAACAAGCATTCGACCCGCCTGATGGTAAGTATAAGTTGCCAACCCTCCCAACCCCCCTAAGTAGAGCTCTGGAGACCTTACTCACCGTAGGAACACAATATGGCCGAGACCAATGCTATTTGGCTACGATCTTCTGTAAGGTGGAGGTCCTTCCCCAGATGGGCTGCTCCGATTTGAGCGGATTATCCACTGTGCCCTGTCTCTCTTTAAACCTAAGTAATTTTCTTATATTTTATTTTTAACTTTTTTGCCTAAGTAACAAACATAATATTCAGAATAATACTAGCACTTATAAATATTCGATGTCCAAAATCGAATACGAATACCCGAGGTGATGCTCTTTGAACTCACCTGACACGTAATCAAATGACGCTGACGTCGCGTTTAGTTTTAATACTTACCTATTTGTAGTTTATTATTTATTTATAGTATCAGAGAGTGCTAGTTCTAAAAAATAAAGTCTCACACTATAATCAAATAACCGGGTTACCCCCTATAGTTTACGGTTTGCCACTATAATATGTATAACAATTATTTTTATTTATACCCTGGTGGCACACAAACATACGCGTGAGTCCCCCGGTATTGCAAGCGTCTATAGGTGAATTGATGCTTACCATTAGTTACCATCAGGAGGACCGTATGCTTGTTTGCCACCTTTGTGGCATAAAAAAACATACGGCCCGCCTGATGGTAAGCACTTACTGTAGCCTATGGACGCATGTAATACCGGGGGGGTATCACTCGCGCGTTGCATTGCATACTCTGTGAAAAGTAGAGCTCTGGAAACCTTACTCACAGTAGGAACACAACATGACCAAGACCAAATGCTACTTACATTTTGGCGACCTCCGTGGCGTAATGGTTACCACGCCAGACCGCCACCCAGGAGGTCCCGGGTTCGATCCCCGATCGGGTCATGATGAAAAACGAACTTTTTCTGATTGGCCTCGGGTCTTGGATGTTTATCTATATATGTATTTGTTATAAAATATAATATCGTTGAGTTAGTATCCCATAACACAAGTTTCGAACTTACCTTAGGGCTAGCTCAATCTGTATGAATTGTCCTATATATTTATTATTATTTTTTATTTATTAATTATTTATTTATTTATTATTTATTAATTTGACTCGATCTTCTGTGCAATTTGAGCGGATTTTCCGCTGTGCCCTACTTCTCGATTTGAAAAAATATTAATTGGTTTTGTTAATATGCTAGCTATACGCGCGACATTGAGCGAAAACGAGAGAATTGAATGGGCTCGTCGTCCTACTTTGTCTTCACTTTTTCTTTGTATTCTAACTTCGTGCCTAACTTGACTTCACTTTGTCCAACTTCCCGAGTGTAGACAGTATAGAGCATTATATTATAATCCAATTGTTCTAATATACTTGTTCCAAGATTTTTTTGACGACCTCCGTGGCGTAATGGTTACCACGCCGGACCGCCACCCAGGAGGTCCCGGGTTCGAATCTCGGTCGGGTCATGATGAAAAACGAACTTTTTCTGATTGGCCTGGGTCTTGGATGTTTATGTATATTTGTTATAAAATATGGTATCGTTGAGTTAGTATAGTACAAAAGTCTCGAACTTACTTTGGGGCTAGCTCAATCTGTATGATTTGTCCCCTATACATAGTATGTATAATGTATATGTTATGACATATATGTCTTGTTGAAATAATTTAGGATTGTGTACTGTATCGCATAATTTGTAATTGATTCATGTTTCTTTCGAATATTTTAAGTCAGAAGAATTGTTTGGAGCTTTTGGTGTCAAATATATTGAAATGGAAAAAAAAAAATATGTAAGCCAAAACGTAAAGAATAATAAAATTTGACATGCCCAACTAATGAAAACATGTTATTATACTTAATGCAATTAGGGTTTTAAAAGTGTTTATGTTAAGTCGGCTTACACGGTCGTTTGCCTCGCCAACACCGTGTAACAAAGGCTTGTAATACCTACTGTAAGCTAAGCTGATAAGAGCACCGATTCAGTAGGTGTTTGTTGGCTAGATAGATAGACATAAATGGGCTATGAACATTTATATTTCACGTCAATATTCAGTGAGAGGGTGGTACTGTACTGCACCGGTCAAACCAGTTCAAGTCACTACCGTTCATAGTAGTAGTAGTTAGGCACATAAAATTCGAATCTTGAATCTAACTTCACACAGCGCTACCTTGACCCAAAGTAAGCTAGACTATTAACCTTAATAGGTACTTATAATACATAGAAAACACCCAGGCTTAGAGGAGCTCGATGGCGTCGCTGTGTGTCGCACTCTAATATGAACACGCAAGTCAAGCGACGCGACTAGCCAGTGTTTGGATGGGTTTCGTTAACTCGAGCTTCTCCGTGCTTCGGAGGGCACGTTAAGCCGTCGGTCCCGGCTGTTATCGGTAGATGACAGTCGTTAAGCCAAGTTGGTGGCCTTCGAGCGGCTTGAAAACACCGGCCCTTGCCAATCCGCATTGGAGCAGCGTGGCAGAGTACGCTCTAGTCCCCTTCGATTGAAGGGAGACCCGTATCCCTGCAGTGGGATGATTATGGGTTGATATGATGATAATGACCCAGACTTTCAAAGTGTTTGCCCCCAGTGGGAATTCAACCCGCGCCCTCTGTTGCTGAAGATTGAGCTCCAAATGATGATACATTAAATATAAATAATAATTATATCAAATCTAGTTCATATTTCATTCCGTTATAGTTAAATATTGTTCGAATTGGAACATTCCGATACAATAATATAAATTTCTAAACAATTATCGAATTTAATTAAGACCCCGATTTGGTAACACTTGGTGACGATTGTATTGGTTTTAGATAACTATTTATCTATTGGATAAACAGTTATTATAACAACTTTGCCAATATACATATTGTAATATCTAATGGTAGCTTATGTTAGTTCAATCTTACCCTTTAACATGTTGTATGCACTAGTTCGGCATTACAATCAGCCTTTATCTATATGATTGTATCTTTTTTTTTTATGTTTTTGTTGTAATGCTGGTTTGTGCATAAATGAATGGACGTATATAATATTCCATTCCATTTTTTTTTTATATTTGACATAAGATTTTCAATTATTCATAGATTGTGTTTGAATTAGTTCGTCATACCGTATTGTGATAATAATATAATGTTGTGTGCTTTATAAGTGACTAGTGAAACCCGTGCTACTTCGTTTGCGTGGTTTATTTATGCACAGCAGCGCCATCTATATCAGACTTTTGATGAAATCCTACGGGAATCGCGTATTTTTCGGGATAAAAAGTATCCTATGTGTTAATGAAAGGTATCAGCTACCTACATACCAAATATCATAAATATTGGCGCAGCCTTTCTTTTTCGTGTGCTTTTTGCAATTAGCGTCAACTGAGGGTAGCTGGAGTCACAGTGGTTTGATATCACCTAATGGTCACTGACTTGGCTTAACAACTGATACCTATCGACAATAGTTAGGACCACAGATATTATAATACTTAACAGTACAGATAGCTCACTCCATACATTAAACGTAGCCGTTCTAAGTGCGCTTATTGCTCGGGCAATTTTTAGTACCAAAATGGAAAACTAGATGTCGCCCGAAAAAAACATCACAGACAACTAAAATGCTTTTGCGCTTACAGTCGAACCAATAGATGGCAGTAGTGGCGTCAAATAATCAGAGCACTAATCCGGTTTTTTTTCAAAATTAGATTATAGGTATGTACTTACTTATTACTTAAATAATAAAATTCGAAAAAGTTCGTTTTTCATCATGACCCGACCGGGGATCGAACCCGGGACCTCCTGGGTGGCGGTCTGGCGTGGTAACCATTACGCCACGGAGGTCGTCTTAAATTACACATTTGTAATCGTACATTTTGCACGCATCAGGTAAATTCATATTTACGATAAGTAGAAAGTAAGTATAGATACCTACCTAATTACGGGCAATGTCATATTTTTAAAAAGTTAGTGTAAATAGGTAGTATAGTATCTACTTGATGGTCAATTTTATTATTGTCGTTTACAATGTTTTTATTTCTGCTTTTTGCCTATCTATTTAACCCATAATGTATCTACCTACTTAGAACACCGAGTGCAAATTAAGGTGAATGAAATGCGTTTCGGCGAGGCGCGCGCCGCGCCCCGCCGCCGACGGCGCGGCGCCGCATCGCGCCGTCGCTCGTCATCGTCGTCGCGTCGCGTCGTATTCGGCTTGTAGATTGAATCTTTAGCTAATATTGCCGTGCCGTTTTGCAAATAGTTATATGTAGGTCTGTAAATACCTACTTTTGATATTTCAAAAATAAGTTTTTAGGGTTCCGTAGTAAACTACAAGAAACCCTTATAGTTTCGCCATGTCCATCTGTCCGTCCTCGGTCCTACACTCATATTAACATTGCTAACAAAGTGGTAGAACAAAATTTTGAAAAATATTTTTTTTTGGGCCTACAAGGAAAACTATAACGGCTATGTAAGCTCTACTAGTTACCGAGTAATAGCCGAGGAACTTATGAAGTAAAATTTATTTGACGAAAACGTATAAATGTCATAGTACCTATATGGCATTGTACTCATCTGCAAGCAAGAAATGCGTAGCCAATACGGAACCCTGCATTTGCGTGGCCCGGCAGGTACTTGCCCGTTTTTTTTAAATCGTTTATTCAAGGTAAAAAACAAAATATAACAACAAAAATGCCGCACCACAAAAGCCGTACAGGCGCAGTCTGCAGATCTGAGTAGTCCTTATCCTTACGAATATTTTAAATACGAAAGTAAAATTAAAAATAAAATCTTTTTTATACCACTAAGGTGGCAAACGGTTACATACCGTATCACATGATTCCTATGGATGCGTTGCCGACTCTATTATAATAGTCAAGTGGGGCAACTCGGATACAAAAAAACTGATCCGTGTCCGAGTTTACTACTTTCAAATTTTGATTTATGCGACTCGGACGATTTTGTAATTTAAAGTAGTAAGATGTATGTATCTATGTACACGTACCGTCAAGAGGCATCAGGCGGCCGTATGCTTGTTTGTCACCTTAGTGGTATAACAAAAAACAGGTCGATCTTTACATTGGATTTTGTGCCGTTCTTAAGTTCTATGTTATAAGAGCTATAAATGTAGGTAGGTACTGCAAGTATAAAGCTCGACGTGCACCTGACTTGGATTGTTTGTAGATTGGATATGATGGCTAAATTCGCAAAGCGTGATGTAGTTCTGCGTTTTTGGTATGTTGTATGGTAATGTTAGTTAGGGCTCAGACCATATTGGTCTGAGAGTTAGGGTAGTCTGAATTCAAATATGCAACTTCGAAAAAATTGTGAAAACTGACAAAATCGATTCACTGTTCGCTCTCCAGGATCAAAGTGATTACATATTTATGGAGGTGACTGTACCTACCAGCGTTGCGCAACTACGCGACGCGCATCAATTCATTCCACGCAGAGATAAACCGAGCGCGCGAATGCAGAAGCAGGCGGTTTGGCAACGATGCGTAGCAAGCGCTTCGCGCCATGATGACGTTGTGGCCGTGTGGCAACGGCGCACGCGCCTCGTGATTATGACGTTGTTAGTGTAGGTACATAATTATTTAAAAAGCTTTCTATAATATGTATACATACTGTGCTTTTGTTTACGTCACACCGCGGACGACTACGCTATTATGCGTGTATGTATATTGTATATATATACAATATACATATATAATATGTCCGTAAATTAAATAAATACCTTACTACCATTGAGCTATAATACGTCAGTACATTATACTTCAATGCTTACTACTTAGGTACTTACCTACTTATATATCATACCAACTTTTACGAATTTAACACAATTATATTAAAAAGAAGTCTTCTTTGAAAAATTAAAAATATTATTGAAATTTTGAAAGATAAAAAAACTTACAAATTGTAAAACAAAACGCAAAATGATAGGTAGGTAAGTATGAGATAATTTTGTAAAAGAAAAGTACTAGTAAATCAAGTGTTTATTATAATGCAAATATTAAAAATTAAAAGAAAAAATATATAGGTAGGTACTTAAAGATTTTTTTAATTTTTTTTAATTTTATTTTAAATAATAAATTGATTTGCTTGTCAAGAATTAAATTTAGCGCCATCTATCTGTGGCTGATTAAACCTATCTTTATCTTTTAAAGAAAGCGACATCTGTTGTGAGTTTGTGACATCAAGTAAAATATTTAGTAATAAATTACGAAACAAAATTAACCAATTTTATTTTACAGTACATTCTTCGCTATTTTCAGGATTGTATTTCATTATAAAAACTATTAAAATATTGTTTTCAGTGCGTAATTTTACTTTATTTTGGATTTACATAATCTTCAATTACAATCGATACTCTTAACGCCATCTATATTATTTAGGGTTGAACTACGTTTAGTTTATATGGAGTTGACCACCTGTGGTTAGGACGGAGAGCTTAACGTGCCCTCCGAAGCACGGAGGAGGATTTTTACACCCATCTAAGTATTGGCTGGAGATATCGTTGCTTAGATTGGGTTACGCTTTCACATCCATACATACATAGTGTGTAGGTTCATTAATTATGTTCTTAAACATTAAAAAACACTCGATAATTGTTTCAAGTGTTCTTGGGATAATACTAAAATAACTTTCCTAAATCCCAACTGTCGTCCACAGATAACAAAAAGCCGGGAATTAAAGCCATTATTATTGAAATAAAGAAAAACAACCATTCTGTGGAACGAAATAGTACCTTTTATAATATACGACAATTTATACGATACATTTGTCGTAAGAGTCGTAAGGGCTAAAGTAGAATTACAATTTGCAAATAAACTCTACCAAACATAAAAAGTACTTACTTATTAAATTAATTAATTTAAAAAAACTACACTAATCACTCAAAGTGGTCGGTCTCAAAGTAAGGCTTACCTAAGTTGCAAATGTCCACAGGCTGCGGTCTGTGCTAACCATCAGGCCGTATCCTTATAGGTACACTTTAGTGGTATAAAAAATTTGCAAGCTGATGCCGTTGACTCTTATTTCTAGACAAGGTGAAATTAAATTGAAGTAAAGTTAGTAAAAGTTACAGTTTGTTTTGATCAAAATGATATGTGATTTCAATAAATAAAACGATATCCAAATACTTGTACAGAATCTACTTAATAATTTGCGTGGACTACAAAATCGTGTCGTGATCGTAAACATTGAAAAAATTAAAATCTTATTCTTCATATAGGAAATTAGTAACGGTTGTATTGTGTTCTTCAAATTGAAATTATAAGGGGAGGCGTGTCGGGTGTGCATGCTAGTCAATAGTTATATACCTTTATAATAGAATAATTCATTTGGAACATTGAACAATAGTGGAACGAATTTAAAGCTATACGTACGTGAATTTGTTGAATAAGTTTATAGTTATTTCGTCAAGAATATAATTTATTATACTTACAGAACACCCAGGGTGTTACATGTAGTCTTATGCTACCCGTTCACATTCTCAGGGAATCAGCGAGCCGTTGCCGGCATATTTTAATAATAAAAAAATTGGAAATAATGCGAAAAGGGATGTTTGCTTAGATAGAATATGTTTTATTTGCAACACACAGACTATAAACATAAGAATACAAACAAACATAATACGGTGAACACAAAATAGTTTACAGACTAGTGTAACAAACAAAAGCAACAATCTAAGCTAGCTGCTTAATTTTAAACTAAAACGATCCTCTATATATATAGGGACAATTCATACAGATTGAGCTAGCCCCAAAGTAAGTTCGAAACTTGTGTTATGGGATACTAACTCAACGATATTATATTTTATAACAAATACATATAAAGATAAACATCCAAGACCCGAGGCCAATCAGAAAAAGTTTGTTTTTCATCATGACCCGACCGGGGATCGAACCCGGGACCTCCTGGGTGGCGGTCTGGCGTGGTAACCATTACGCCACGGAGGTCGTCAATGCACTATCTGAGTGTCTTATGCCCGTTTTCTCACCAACAAATTCCTAAAATTTAAAAGTGTTCTTACAGCTTTCTTTACGTCTATGTTTTTGGTACGTTTATTGAATGATATATAAAACTATTAATTTTTAAAAACCTTAGGTATGTATTTGAACCGATAATTTTACATGTCATAAACGTACCAAAAACAAGGATTTGGATATAGAGAAAGTAGTGAAAACGGGCATTACAGACTTATTTTTGCGTTTTGGATTTCCATACGACACGATCACAACATTTTAATATTTTTAATAATAGATAGAGTGGTCGCATGGAAAGGTTTTATTGTATAAAGACATACAAGGATTTTTCGAGATTCCCATGGAAAAAGCGGGATACACACGAAATTGCGCGTAATCAAAATTGGATATTTTC
Organism: Endotricha flammealis; assembly: GCA_905163395.2. Lineage (NCBI taxonomy): Eukaryota > Metazoa > Arthropoda > Insecta > Lepidoptera > Pyralidae > Endotricha > Endotricha flammealis. Next base: position 3,339,818 of record LR990875.1, on the reverse strand, counting down.
AATAAGTTCTATCTACTTATTTATGTAGAGCCTGGATATAAAACAAGAATAGGTAAATAGAAAATCAAAACCTACCTACGCATTAAGCTATTAATGTATAAAAAATAAAATATACACACCCACGTAATTTGAAATTAAACGCTCTGTTATAAATTACAGAGCGGAGAAGTTAATTACTTGGTTATTATAGGTATAAATATTAATTATTTTGTGGTATAAACACGACGTTTATTAAGAAATGATGGTTTAAGTATTTGTAAGGCTTTATTACGCCCTCATTTGTGTGTAATAAACTTAACTAACTATAATTATATCTGCTTACAATCCGGTACTTTTGATATTAAATCTCTTAACAACGAATTTCCGTGGCTGACTTGACGTGACGTGACTGACAACAAGTTTAATAAAAAGTATTCTTAATAAATTGGGGGGGGGGGGTTGGCAACGCGTGAGTGATACCCCCGGTATTGCAAGCGTCTATAAGCTACGGTGATACTTACCATCAGGCGGGCCGTATGCTTGTTTGCCACCTTAGTAGTATAAAAAATAAATATAATTATTAATTAAAAAAAAATAGGAATTAAACTAACATTAAAGGTTAAGCTAAATAAAATTAATTCAATATTATAAAGACAAGTACCCTTGCAGAGTAATAATAATGAAATACCTGAATAGTACGTAACTTAAATTAATAACTATACAACTGCAAACAAAAGAAAAAAAATGTGAACGCAGTATGACGTCTGCCATTTTGAAAATTTCCGCCATCTTGTAAACTCCCACAAGATGGCGTCAGGAAGTGTGTTCAGGTTTCTGATACTGCTGACTGCGCTCGTGTGGATTGTGGTGGCGGGCAACCAGAGGGAATCAAGACCTAGAGACGCTAGGAAGAGGAGAGAACCATGGACCAATGGGAGTTGGTTGTAAGTATTTGTTTTTAATCTATCAAATATAAATTGATATTTTTTGACCAGCTGATGCTAGTTTTAGCCGCGTAATTCCGTTCTAGAATCGCATTTAATAGTTCCTACCCCGTCTAATTTCTTTCTGATTAAATTAGAATAGAAAATAATAGATTTTTTTTATTTCAATCCAATGACAATATTTTAAAATTACATTAACATTTATTTTGCAACAATAAATTCGTTGTCAGTTCCGAGACAGCTGCAGTTTCTCCTCCGGGACATCAATAACTTTCATTTGGAGACACAGCCGGGTGCATGTGTGGTGTGCTGGTCCCGAATCCGAGTGTACCAAGTAACAACATCATTTTATGCTGCTTGCTGACTGTACCTCCTCTAAAAGTGAGAGCGGGTCGCGAGCCTTTAATATGATTAGAAATATACAGCTCCATACATCGAGATCTGGAGTGATATTAAAGCTTGTTTATTATCAGGTATTCCGCCACCTGAGCCCAGCGTCTAGACTTGTAATAAAACCTACGGTAGCCTAGATCGATAAAGGTGCAAGGCGAATTGGGAAGTAATACATTTGAAGTTTTCATATTTTCTATCAATGAAAAATTGCTTATTTATAGTGTACTAGCGGCGCGCCCCGGCTTCGCAAGGATTTTAGTGAGGATTCCTAATTTAAAAAAATATATAATATAGCCTATGTCATTCGGGGATAATGTACCTTCACAACGGTGAAAGAATTTCTCAAATCGGTCCAGTAGTTTATTCGTTACAAACAAAAACACAAATCTTTCCTCTTTATATATAATACTAGCTGACCCGTGCCCACTTCGTTGGGCATAATGTAAAAGCCTTTTTATTTTTTGGTTTTTTATATAACCTATGACAGACACTCAGCAATAATGTGGCTTTCTATTGGTGAAAGAATTTTTAAAATCGGTTCAGTAGATCCCGAGATTACCCCTTACAATTTAACAAATACACAAACTTTACCTCTTTATAATATTAGTATAGATTAGTACTTATAGAAGGTCAGGTGCCATAGCCTTTAAGCCAATTAAAACGAGTGTTTGGATGATATTTCAAGAATTTATCAATCTATGACACAGATTGTTTATTTTATGTCATACGTCGAGCAAAAAAAGAGTCCACTTTACACATTGAACTATTATTCTTGTGATTACATCTCACTGACTCTACACCACAGAGATTTGGTCTACAGCCGTAGCACTATTATTTATTCTGTGCTACAGCACAGAGATTTTATTGATCTACCTACTGGGTTATGAAATAAAACAAAAAAAATATTTTAGCACATATTATGATGAACTATTCCTGATGTGAATTCTGCTCGTGATGTGGGCGCTCCGTATAGCCAAAACTGGTACGAGAGCATAGTTATGTTTGGGCTCACGAATGTTAGGCTTATTTCATCCTGTCAACAAATTAAATTAAATTTAAAAAATCTTTCCTTCCACGATGGTTGACTGATAGAGAGAGTCTATAGGCATTAGATCCGCCAAATTGTACTCTCAATCGTGCAATAAAGAATTATAATATATAAATAAATAAAATTATTAAAACATTCACGAGCACATCATTTGGCGGAGGTCCACGCCAAAATCCATGGATCATGTCCAAATTCTTACAGTTCAATCCAATGTCATGATGTCACATACATACATAACACAAATTATGTGAGATTTCATATTTACAAAAAAAAAACGGGCAAGTGTCGGGCCACGCACAATGTAGGGTTCCGTATTGGCTACGCATTGCTTGCTTACAGATGAGTAGGTACAATGACATATTCTATGACATTTGTACGTTTTCATGAAAGTAAATTTATTTGATAGGTTCGTCGGCTATTACTCGGTAACTAGTAGAGCCTACATAATCGTTATAGTTTTTATTGAAGGTTCAGCATATGGACTACCAACATGATTTTTTTTAAATTTCTAAACACAAGACTTTCGGAGAAAGAGGGTGCAAAATGAAAATTTACACGATAAATGTAAATAATTCTGAAACGGATCATTGTATCGAAAAATGGTCTTCCTACACCCTCAATATTTTGAAGAGACCTATCTAATGATAGCCCACAACATGGGGTGGATGCGAAAAAAAAAACATTTCCACTTTTTTTTTGTAAAATTTACATGTAAATACACCCAAAAAAAATATTGTTAAATAAATTGTTCCACTACTTTGTTAGTATTGTTAATATGTGTATACATACCAAATTACAGCTTTCTAGCATTAAGCGTCTAGGCGCTAGACCGCGGACAGACGGACAGACAGACGGACATGGCGAAACTATAAGGGTTCCTTGTTAGTTTACTACGGAACCCTAAAAACTGACTGATGGTTCAACTATATTAATATTACATACACTTACGTACAGTAAAAATTCCTCCGCTGTTGATGAATCCCATGCTTGCCACTGTGTCAACCAGCAACAAAACGGTGAATCCAGTTATTATATAGTCTTCATCGTATTCATATAAGTATTTTGGTTTGTCCTTAAAATTATAAATAAAATTGTGAGTTTTCTTTATTTTACAATTTATAATAGAAAATAATTACAATGGAAACAAATACAATATAAGATATAGGTGAGTGATACCCCCGGTTTACCATCAGGCGTGCGTGCCGTATGCTTGTTTGCCAACTATGTGGTATAAATAAAAAATCCAAAAAAAAATTGTGATATAATTCACAAAAAAACTAGTTTTTTTAATACCACAAAGGTGGCAAACAAGCATACGGTTCGCCTGGTTGGTAAGCATCACCATAAACTGTTAAGTATTGTAATATCTGTGACCGTAGCCTATAGACGCTTGCAATACCGGGAGGGGGGGGGGGGGGTGTATCATTCACGCGTTGCCAACCCTCCCACCCACAACAATACCGCACAAGTACAATATAAGAAGTTTTCGGGAGATACAAAATATTGTTTATATTTTATTCATCTTGAAAATTTGACAAAAATTACTTACGCGGTATTGTTGTAAGAGAGACGACAGGTACAACAAATTTTGAGGAGAGACAAATCCTAATTATATTTTACTAGCTTTTTTGCCCGCGACTTCGTCCGCGTGAAGTTCCGGACCCGTTCCCGTGGGAACCACATTGAATTTCGGGAAAAGCTATAGCCTATGTCACTCCCTGATAATGTAGCTTTCTATTGGTGAAAGAATTTTTGAAATCGGTCCAGTAGTTTCGGAGCCTATTCAATGCAAACAAACAATCAAATCTTTTCTCTTTATAATATTAGTATAGATTCATCCTGAAAATTGAACAAAAATTACTTTCGTGGTATTGTTGATGCGACGATATATAAAATGGGCACGCTCTACCTCTCAAAATATACACAACAAAAATAGTACTGACATTACTTTTATTACTTACTTTCGGTGGGTATGTCAAGGTAAGATTTATGTCTTGCAGTGGAAACCTCCATGCTTTAGTTCCGTAAATCAAGAGTTCAGTGTCTGTAAACAGCCAACATCTATTTCTTAATTTTAGTGAAAACAATACTAATTCCTAGATCCCAATTAGTTTCCCGTATGTAACCGCAGCATCGACCGTGTGGTCAAAAGAAAACTACTTACAAAGGATCTCTAATTTTTTGAAAATATTATATAGCCTATGTTACCCGGGGGTAATGTATGTACCTTCCCAATGGTGAAATATTTTTTCAAATCGGTCCAGTAGTTTTGACGACCTCCGTGGCGTAATGGTTACCACGCCAGACCGCCACCCAGGAGGTCCCGGGTTCAATCCCCGGTCGGGTCATGATGAAAAAACGAACTTTTTCTGATTGGCCTCGGGTCTTGGATGTTTATCTATATATGTATTTGTTATAAAATATAATATCGTTGAGTTAGTATCCCATAACACAAGTTTCGAACTAACTTTGGGGCTAGCTCAATCTGTTTGAATTGTCCCTATACATTTATTTATTTAGTTTATTCGTTACAAACACACACACACACACACACACACATAAATACAAATATTTCCTCTTTATAATATTATTATTTGTATATAAATCTTGAGATTGATGTTAGATATTAATTGTTTTTATTTTGAGGACGACAAGACGACAGACTAGGGAGTGTTGACCCTGTCGTCTCATTTTTTTGAAAAAACTTATGTATCTTGTTAATTGTATATCTGCATAACATTGATAACAGGTATCTCTAAATAGTATTAACAAATCTACTTTATATACAATCATATCTTATCGAGTGAGTAACTCATTTGTCGCTAAGGCTATAAATTCAGTAGCTCGATAATAAATAATATTAGGATTATTTATTAAAATAATAGCGCTAATGTAAGAATAGTGATAGTGCGTAAAAGAGACACTGATGTTTAAAATGTAATTGTCTATTTATAAAATTCAGCGATTTTATTCGATAAAATACTTTTATAACGGTTCTAACAACATTTACACTCACTGCAGAATTTGTCTCTTTAGAAGGGATTTAGTAAGAGCATACGACTGGTATATTGTCGTAATAAAAATGTTAAAACCTAGTCTCAACTCTCAAATAGTGTCAATCTATCTTGCTCGTTTTTTTCTATACCACAATGGTAGAACAACAAGTTTACGGCCCGCCTGTTGATAAGCATAGAAGCCAATAGACGCTTGCAATACCGGGGGTATCACTCACGCGTTGCCAACCCTCCCAACCACCCCTAGTGGAGCTCTGGAGTTACTCACCGTAGGAACACGACGTGGCCGAGATCAATGCTATTTGGCTACGATCTTCTGTAAGGTGGAGGTCCTTCCCCCGACGGGCTGCTCCGATTTGAGCGGATTATCCGCTGTGCCCTACCTCTCTTATCTAAGATAACACTGGAGATTGAGACCAGATTTTAACTATTTTTATTTGGAGGGTAGAACTAGAACCAAACGGACGTGCCTTTATTCCGTTTGATAATTTTCAGGCCTGAAAATTAGACTAGATTTCTATGCTATGATAAAAAAATACCTACCTCGTAAGTCCCTCTTCTGGTAGTTACACTAGTTCTTTTTTGTCCTTCTCTAGCATATAAATGAAAAGAGATAGCCCAGTAGTGAAATAGACGTTGATTTTATTTTATTTTAATGATTGTGTACTAAATAATTATGTTAATGTACTTACTATTAATATCAGTGACACATGAAAACCTCGTTACAGTTTTAAACAACGACGTATTCACCAACTGTCCATTATTTCCTTCGTCCAAAAACCATTTATCCTCAGCATCTTCATCTATCGAGTCTATGTGAGACTTCAGCGTGGAACAAAAAGCGCGGGAAAGACCACAGATTAAAAATATAAAAAATGTTCTGTTCATAATCGAACATGGACGAAACTTTTTTGTTTTTTTTTATTTCGAAAATAAAAATAAGTACTTTTAACACTGATTACATTAAAATTAATGAATATTACGCGTGTGCAATGTAATTAAAACTCATATCAAATGATTGTGATTGATAAATTTTTGATGACAATTTTTTATTATCTGACATTATCGTAGTACTTTGAATTGTTTTTTTATCCTCATAATATCTTAAGACATTGTAATCGTGGAGTTATCTTTTTTATATTGTTTCGTTTAAATTATTATTGTCATCTCGACGAAATTATAAAAAGCTCTACCTATATTTTTTCTCTTTTATTTACTGTAATGTAAAATGCACTGTGCGGACGGGCTACGTACTCGATGGTGCGGACACTGTAGTGCAATTGTCATATAGATTAAAATCTCATAAAAAGTTTGACATGAGAAATAGCTCAGTTGAAAGTGAACCCATCTCCGGCGCTAGAAGTCACGGGTTCTACCACCGCATTGACAAATATTTATAAAGGTATGGTAGCTTAGCTCGCAATGATCATTTTATTCCAAGGTACATTGGGACTCGACGAGTCTGACAGAGAAAAAACTTACTTACCACAATTTAACAAAAAAAAATAACCGGAAACCATCCAAAGAGAATACAACAAGTGAATTAATAATGGATTAAAAACCGGTCCACAGAAAGGGATTCCACCCTTTCATCTCGAAACCTTCATTACAGCTACTTAAACACTATTATAAGCCATTATATTTCACGCCTAAACATTATAGATAACATAAGATCTATGGACGATCGTTTGGATTTATATAGAGTTGTATTTCAACAATTTACAGTCAATTTGGTTGATTATGATATTATTATTAGAGTGGTACCTATAGAATTTGTCATCGAAAATTTTAATGTTTTGAATTTAGTATTTATAGAATAGTAGAAAATTTCTGCGTATTAAAAATTAGTGACTGAAAATAAGTAAGCTAAGTTTATCTACTCAGTTAACTAATACAAATCGAATAAAAACATACCTCTAATTAGTCCATATAACACATCGCAGAATAATAAAACTTACTAGCCAATTATTTAAGGTTACAATGTGTGCCAGTTAAAGTGGGATTCGTTTGTCGGGTAAAATCATGGAAGACAGATTTGTCACTAACTTGACACAATCTTGACTTACTTTACAGATCCTAGGTTCCTTGAAACGTCACAGGTCGTCCACTGTGGTTCTCCATACCGGTCTTGAGGTTTCGTGTTTTATTTTGCTGTAAATGTGCCTCGCCTCGTTTAGTAAAGTCTGTTCCGGATAGAAGCATACTTTTATCGGCTTTTATCCTAGGACTATTCTATTCCTGAGATCATCCTGAGATCAGAACAGAATTCGAGTCGCCAACTTTTTTAATTAAACAAACACAACCAAATTCATCCCGCGGCGGGCTCAATCGACTAAAGAGCCCTATCAACCAATGAATTCTATTCTAAGTATTTACAGACTTTAGTCTGATTTTATAATTTTTTTCTCAACTCTATAGAATTTCTGTCGCATACCCGAAGCCACAAATCAAGTCTACGGTATCACTCCTTAAATTGTAGGCTGTCGTCGACGGTATATTATTATAGTACGTTTTTAATTTTTATTACGTAAGAGGCTAATTTACTTCACATCAATTTTTTTTTTCTAAGCATCTTCAAAGTTCTATCGCTCTCGTACTATTCGAACGTGAGGTGAAATACTCCTACTAAGCGCTCTGAGCAATTCAACGTTCTGTGAATATTGCTATTCATATTTTAACAGGCGTAGTTTTAACTTCAATATTGTACTTGTTGACAAAATTATTAAATGTGATAATAAAGTTTTTATGAGATACTCATGCGAACAAAAGAATCATCAAAAGAAAGTATTTATTTCTTCTTCTGTCTATCCCACAGATTTTTATGCAATTTTCTCTGTTAGGTAGGTATTTTTTCACAGAATGTTTTGCATACATTACCTTTTATCAAGAAAAATATGGCGGGCAAATAGTTTTAATATAAATAAAATAAATACAAATTACTCTTAAATACCCTGGTTTAATTATTTACATTATGTCATTGGTACTCCATAAATCTCTATAGTAAAATTAAATCCACCCCACAAAGCACTTCTCAAATGAACATTCGCAAATGTATAACCAACACCACCATAGTCAATTTTAGCTGACGCATCCTCTTCTAGATTGTCTATGACATTTATAGAAGTAATCAAATTGTTTTTCTCTTCATCATACCTTGGAAAAGCAATGTCCGAATATCTTATGTAGAAATACGGCATTTTTTCGTGTACACTTCTGTGCAACAATTTGTCATTTTCCAAACGTTCTCCTTGATAAATACCTTTAGATGTTATCTGTGCCACTATTAAAAGTAAAAATAATAGAGTCACTTTGTAAACAGCCATTTCTCACTTATTTTTATTGACTCTATAAACTCAGACTTTTTGTTTTTGGTTAATTTAAAAATATAATTTCCTTTTTTAAATGTTCACTATGTTCACTCTTTTCACTGTTCCTTTTTTTTGTTAACTCTAGGTATTAACTCCATGACTTTGTTTTTGGTTAGTTCTTAAAACACGATTCCTTTTTTAAAATTTCAATTTCTTCTATTTTCAGACAGTTTGATTTGTTCTTTTATTTAATTTAGAAAAACGGTTTTACTAGATTTTTGTAGATTGTAAGTTCAAAAACACTTATCGTGTCACTTTGTTCTCACCGTATTTTTTTCCCACTAATAATGATGGTGATATCAATAGTATTATCATCATTGATAAGAGCTATAGATATCTATCATGTGTAAAATGTTAGATAAAATAAAGACAAGTTAAGAAACATTGAATAAATTTTAAAATAAAACGTAATAGGTAACATGTTTACGTTGTCCACATAACGAAGAAAAATTGTAACTTGTTTTGTTTCGGAACTACGGACTACTATACTAGTCGCCACACGGCTCAGACGCGCAGACGTAAAACGTAGTTCGAAACTCATACTTATTTATTACTCAGTTCATAAGTAGGTTCCTAAAGTTGATTCATAACGAAAATTGATTTTCAAATTGTTTTATAAACTGTGAGTCCAAATTTTTGCGCGTACTTATAAGTATATTTTTTACTTTATATAAAATAACGATTTTAGTATGCTTACGCTCTTTTCGAGTTTCATATAAAATCTTTTGTTTTCTCTGAACATAAAGTTAGGTATAGTTACAGGCGACGCTTTCAGAAACAGGCCACTATGATCTTCCTGTGTCCTTAGAAGCTCGAAATCTCCAACAATGTCTGTATTGAAGCTAATCTTAAAACTCCACACGAAATTGACCAAGTTTTGCGTCTTGTGTTAGATACAAGCTACCGATGAATGTTTTGATTACTATATAACCAGTATAAAATCATCCACTCCCTGGGCATACGTAAACATTTTATTGTGTCCAGTTGCTTCCACTTAACACATACTCATGATCGACATAAGTCACTTACGACGATCAAAAAGTGTTCGGTGTCGGCAAGATGGAATCTAAATAAAAGTGCGTTTCAGAAACTGCAAGAAAACTAGCTTGAAATCATTGCGAGTAACACCGCGGACGACCGTTAGTGTAAACTAAAACATGAGTTGATACCAAACAAAATGTTAGTTATTGGATAAAAGACTCTATATACTCAGTAATAAAAGCTATTAGATACTTCAATTACCTTAATGGAATCGGATACGTGACTGTATGGACATTGTTTGCCGATAGAAGCCCTTTGATCTCAACATACTATGACGATAAACCAATTTAATTAGACTTCAAATTAAATGTCTAAATAAATACTATAATAAATGTAGCAATAACTAGATTTCATAAAAAACAGGTAATGAATTCTCATAAAGAACTGTAACTTACTAAGGTTTTATAAAAAATAAAAATAAACATTTGGTCAACTTAATATTTTTTTTTTGCTTTGTAAAAATTCAGACAGATTATTTGTGAATTGGTGAATCAAAATCATTTTTAATTTATCTATCTTGACGAGTGCGAGGCCATGTCATTATTTTGTAAAATTTGTACGTTTTTATCAAAGAAATATTATTAGTTCATCGATTATCACTGGGTAACAACTATAGTAGACCCTGCTTAAGCGTGATAGATTTCCTTGTAGATTCACTATGTGGAATACTACCATATATTTTTCTAATTTTTTGATATACGACAATGGGAAATAGTAAGGCAAATTTGCACGTTAAATGTAAAAAAAATTGCAAACGGATTATTGTATCGAGAAAATGCTCTTTCCACACCCGTTTTGAAATAGAATAAAGTTAGGAGTCCTTACTAAACAGTTTTTATACACAAGGAAGAACACACGAGAAATGACACTGAAGAAACTGTTTACAATTCAGAGAGAGGAATTCAAGGAATTTCGATAAATTTAAGATCAAGTACTACAGTGTTATGAGGCCACATTATCTGAGGTCAACAAATGAGATGTCCGGAATAATCATTGTTTGTGTAATGATTACAAAATAGTTATAAAATACATATAACAAAATAACTTAACCCGCCGTTGACTACAGTGACAAAACGAACCCTATAAAAAATTAAAAATTGTTTTAAAATTAAAAAAAAATGCAGACCAGACATCATCGTACAAGACAAGAATAACAAATAATCTCATCGACATAGAAGATCCCTAATTCACATAATCTACAGTGACAAGAGGTACAATGACAGAGGTGAGCAGGATAGAGAAATCCAATATTATAAAAAAATCTTTTGCATCAATCATTTCAAAATAACAATAAGAAGTTCTCACATTTTTCCTAAAACTCAAAACTTTCTTATTCAAATAGGCCTAATTACAAGCTTTTTCTTATCGTCACTCCTACACAAGGAAGGCATTGCAAAAAATAATATGATACTATTTTGATCACCTTAGAATGAGGTACAAAAAAGAAAAGAAAGTCAAATAATAATAAAATTAATTTATAATCATAATATTAATCCAATAAATAATAAAAACAATAAAAAACTATTGATTAGTCACTTTTTGCCATGGTTATAAAGAAAATCACTTGTCTGTATCGCGTATACTTCTACCCAAAAGTTGTATCCACGAAAAACACTTGGACTGTCCAGTTCTATTGTCACAGACTTCTCTCCAATGCCACCTTGCTTGATATACGCTTCACCCCACTTATCCTGCCTCAAATCCAGGATCTTTATAGCATTAATCACTTCATTTCTTGAACAATTCACCGTAAAAACATCAGACCTTATCCAAATAGCTGGGTTCTCCTGATGAACTTTACTATAAATCAGTTTTGAATTCATATCTGGATAACCAAGGAATAAATCATGGGTGTATATACTTGAAAATATAATAGACAAAGTAAATAATATTGAAAATAACCCCATATTGAAAACGTCTGAATCAAATGAAGGCACAAATGAAAATGTTAGTGCCTTAAGAGAAGATGTGATCAATAAATTTACAGTACTACGCGAAAATAATATGAATGGTGATATTAAATATATTACAATAGCAAATAACGATCAACAATGAATTATCACGAAACGCTGACGTAACTTACCCATAAAATTAGATGGAATAACACATCTTTAAATAGACGTGCCAATGAAGGGTTACACAGAAACTTGTGATCTCACTTATTTACAAATCTGACAAGTATATAAACGACAATACTACCTTTTATATGTATTTGTCATTGTGTCATCCAAGAATAATCATGTATGGACATTCAAGTGCTCTGTTGCTTATTTGCGCAACAATAGCGCTAGCAAATGACTTACGCGTTGGATACCCATCTCCTCAGTCAAGGAAAATTTATAGTGACATAAGAGAAGCTAATCCAGCATTATGGAAAAGGACAGATGATATTGTCATTAATACAAGCCACAATGAGGTTATTAGTGCTGTCTACGTTACGGATTTAAGGGATGACAAGGACGGAGAAGCGTTTATAGAAAGTGGTGGTGTTGGACAGAACACTGTGACAATAGGTTTGAAGAGTCCTACTATATTGAGAGGATATAAATTTGAAATTGAAGTTTACGCCAACGATCCTAATGGAAGATATGGCGTTAAGAATGGAGAATATAATGATGACTCACAACACGCTAGAAAATTCTAAATTGTAAATATAATGTTTATTGTAAATAAATTATTTTTGTACGGTTTTTTTTTTTCTTTTATTAATTTAACCTACAGTGTTTGTGATTTTAAATACTATGTAAACAATAAAGATTCTCTCTATTCAAAATAATCTAATAGTATATTATAATTAGCTGGTCCACGTCTGGCCAGTATACACCTGGAATATATTCGTTCCAAAATGCAAATCTCTAGCTAAACAAATATCAGACAAGGTTTAGCTAAACCATAACGTGTTTTGTCGCTGTCATTCTTGGCGAAAACGAAATACAATGAGAAAGTGACACATTGAATATTTGAGTATGAACTGCGCACGAGATATCTTAGAAACAAACAAACATGTTAGGCCAGTATTACAGTCCCCGTCGCTTCCCCAATAGACTGGGCGCTGGATGGAGTTGAGAGTGCAAAATATGAATATGCATTTTGAACTCAGAAATTATGATTCTGGATGTTGTCGGGATATGCAGTAATATATATATATGTATATAAAAAAGGCCAGTAGTACTATGTACCTGCATCGAGAAATCAGTAACTACTTATATTTCCATGTGGACATGTAGATTACTGTAGAGTTTTTTTTCTGTTTTTATCACGCGATCAGACTTATTGACTACTAACTGTGCATAGATTAATATTGTATAAACTGAAATAGCTGTGCTCGCGACTTCGTTCGCGTGGTTCTCGAAAACCCTACCGCGATATGAAATTTTTTCCCCGTTTTTGCAACATTTTTCACTGATGCTTCGCTCCTATTGGTCGCAGCGTAATGTCATATAGCTTAAAGCCTTCCTCGAAAAATAGATTATTCAACACAAAAATAATTTTTCAATTCGAATCAGATTAGCGCGTTCAAACAAACAAACTCTTCAGCTTTATAATATTAGTATAGATATGCAGATGTTTTGATATGATTGTGACGTGAAGGATGTTACTCCCAACCCCAACGGAGCCAGTCCTTGAATTTAAGGAGTCATTCTGTGTGACTGTTGTCCTCATCAAATATGTCACGTCGCTTCTTCAGACGACCTATGGTTTCTAGTGAGTAACATAATACTAATATTACTAATCAAACGTCATATCAATTTAATGCAGTTTCTCTACATCTGGAGTTCTATAAAATTGTATGACTTCAGAAGATCGTTGTAATGCAAATTAGTTTCACAATTATCCTTAAACGTGACACTGCACGGGTAATAGTGATGTCATATGTCTTTGACGAGGTACAGTCCTGACAATACAACCAAGATTTGTTTTATCAAGTTTAAAATATAGTTTCACATACTGATACTTTTCCTCAAGGCTTTCCAAAAGAGTAAGGAGACCTCATAGATTTTTTAAATTAAAAATCTCACTCGAAGAATTTGAGGGACCAAAAATTTTCGTAAACTTTTCTATATACTTCATTATCTATACTCTATACTAATATTATAAAGAGGAAAGATTTGATTGTTTGTTTGAATTGAATACTCCTCCGAAACTTCTTGACCGATTTCAAAAATTATTTTCCCTAAATTCAATGTGATTCCCACAGGAACGGATCCGGAACTTCTCGCGGACAAAGTCACGGGCAAAAAAGCTAGTTTATTATAATTTTAAAGTTTTGTTAGGAAGGGAATAGGGAAAGAAGGCAAAGGTTTTTTTTTTCGTTTCTTCTACTACAAATCAAATTATACCACTCCAAATATTAATTTTAAAATATTTTTGTGCAACACTGTCATCATGTTACGTTTAAAATGAGTCATTTATTGCCTTATGTGTTAATTTATTTAATATGTGTATAGACATACAAACATACATAAACATAGCTCATGTTACAAATTATGGAATATTCTAATTATTGTCAACATTTTTGTTTGTACATCACATGCAAGCGAATCCACGTCATATGATAAGTCTGAAATTGTGATGGATACGTCTACTTGTCATTGATGTGTTTATTCAGGATGGTGTTATGCTGAAGTGAATAATCTGAAAAAAAAAAATTAAATGATTTCAGATTTTGTGATTTATCGGTGTTTAGTAAAAAAGATTAATTTATCTGTTTTAGAGAAATTTAAAAATTTATCACATTTTTATACAATATTTCCGGTAAAACGGGATCTTCTTATTGGAAAATAATGAATCATCCGTCAAATTTTTACGTTCAAGTGTCGGTGTGAAATTAAAACAGTCATAACCATGAAAACTGTCAAAAAACACAGTCGGCTCATCACTTAATAGTGAAACTGACTCTACCTAAAGTGTCCTAAAGAAAGTAATTACGTAGAAATTGATAAGAAAGGTTTATGATCTTCTTATCTCTTTACTTGCTTCACTTTTGTATAATCCCATCACGGCATATTTATATCAAGTCGTATAATTAATAATCCAGTGCAAAAGCGAACGAACAAAAATGCGTTGTCTAACGTTAATTGCGACTTTATGCTTAATTTCACTTTGTCAAAGTCAAAGTCACGATTTGTCACTGGGCCAGCCAGTTTATGGTGATGTGGTGATCTTCAAAGCCAACGAGTATAAATATGGATTCCCGTTCTTCTGCAGATCAACTATTATTGAATATCCTGAACCAGGACAACAGAACTTCGCATATATCGCACCACTGGTGGAAGATAGTCGCAACCCCAATTATGTCATTTTTTTTTTATTACACCAAAAAATCAAGAAAATTGTATTACATCTTGTCAATTTTTTTCATAAAATTTATCTCAAAAATGAAGGAAATAAATGGAAATATTTAAAATCCTGCAACATAAAATTTTACTAAATTCCCATATAATAACGAAGTTGATACATTTGCACTTGAACTAGCAATAAAATTCCATGCGACTATTATCATATTCAATCTTACGTAAATGTTGAACGAAAACTTATGAATAAAACTTGTCACAACTAATTGTTGAATACTTGTTTTAGGATACAATTATGTAGGTGTCGGTGTGTAAGTTTAGTTGCTTATTTCTTCTACGAGACCTATAATGATATTATTTTAAGTAACAAATGTCACTTATTTGAGTTAGTATCAATTTGGAAGTGGTCTATACATAAATAGAGATTTCTACGTTACATTTTATTTTACATATTTCGTAATTATTGAAAATTATTTATTATCCGAGTATTTTAATTATGTTTAATAGCGCAAATACAATTACGTAAAATCAACAATGATTTTAAGTTATAAATCTTTGTAAAGATTTTCAGATATTGGCAGTGGAGCGTTATATAATCGAGATAAAACAGAGGCCCTCTCTATATCTTCACAACCAGATGTTTTCTTTCTTCTTCCGACCCTACAACGTTTTGTGTCACAATTATTGGTGTTTCATCCTCGAAGTCATATCTTATCAGCAGGATTCCAGGTGACAAAGGATCTGCTGAAACCTCTTTTACCTTTGTCCAATGAACTTTTTCTCCTGACGCTTCCTTTGCCCATTAGTATTATTATTAGTCTTTTAAAATCCAAAAAGTCTTCCTGTGACATTTTTTTTACGTTATATTTCTGTCCTCGTACTTTAGCATTCCAAATAATTGCGTAAATTTCTTCAGGAATATAAAAAACATGGTTTTTCTTGCTTTTCTCAATGCATGAATGCATAGAGTCAGTCCCCTTAATTCTGCGTATGGCCTTTCTGTAAAAACCTATGCGTGATTTTTACACCCAGTTTTACTGCTGCATGGACATTATAACGCAAACACAAATCTGTTTCGGTTTTGCCCACTGCAATTATCCGAGTAAAATGAAACTTCTTCAATTCCTCTGTCGGCTTCAGCTTTTAGATAAGCCCATAAACAGCTGGCTATCTCGTTAGCTCCTCTTTTTGCTATCTCGCCATGCAACGAAAAGTGTAATAGATCATATCAATTTGTTTCCTTGCAAAGAGTCTCATTATCTCCGAAAACAGACTCAAAGAGAATATTTGGATGAAAAACTGAATTGTGCGAAAATGTATCGCCTTTACGTGGATTGGATGAACAATAATCCACAATATCCAAATGTCCAGTTGGCAACAGAGCGATGGTATTACCATATCTTCTGCACAAAATTTAATATAGGCTTTTTTCACCCGAAAAAGGGTAAATGCTCTTTGTACGAAGAGGCAGACTCAGAAAGGAAGGATCAATTAAAAGTGGAGTATGAAGTGCATATAAAGAATAAAGAGCTTGTAAGAAAAATTAAGGACGAAGAAAAGGAGAATTCGGACGCAACTACAAAAACAGTTGCCCGTTTTGATTTAGAAAAGGTGTTGAGTCTGCCCCAGTCTGAAGTTGGGGTATTTAATTATAAAAGAAAATATCCTGTTTACAACTTTACAATTTATAATATTTTGATAAAAAGTGGCTACTGTTACGTTTGGCATGGTGAGATAGCAAAAAGAGGAGCTAACGAGATAGCCAGCTGTTTATGGGCATATCTAAAAGCTAGGAATTGAAGAAGTATAATTTTACTCGGATAATTACAGTGGGCAAAACCGAAACAGATTTGTTTTTGCGTTATATGTCCATGCAGCAGTAAAATTGGGTGTAAAAATCACGCATAGGTTTTTACAGAAAGGCCATACGCAGAATGAACGGGACTCTATGCATTCATGCATTGAGAAAAGCAAGAAAAACCATGTTTTGTATATTCCTGAAGAAATTTACGCAATTATTAGGAATGCTAAAGTACGAGGACAGAAATATAACGTAAAAGAAATGTCACAGGAAGACTTTTTGGATTTTAAAAGACTAATAACTAATAATACTAATGGGCAAAGGAAGCGTCAGGAGAAAAATGTTCATTGGACAAAGGTAAAAGAGGTTTCAGCAGATCCTTTGTCACCTGGAATCCTGCTGATAAGATGTGATTTCGAGGATGAAACACCAATAATTGTAGACACAAAACGTTGTAATAGGGTCGGAAGAAGAAAGAAAACATCAGGTTGTGAAGATATGGAGAGGGCCTCTGTTTTATCTCGATTATATAACGCTCCACTGCCTATATCTGAAAATCTTTACAAAGATTTAATAAGTTTGTGTAGAGGTAACCATATCCTATTGCATTATCAGAACTTTTATAAGAATTTGCGCCCGCAATCTGCACCTAATGAGAATAATTCTAATGTCGATAGCGATGAATCCGAATAGACACATAATTTTGTATGATTTGTTGATTAAACACCATGCCAAGCAATAATTTAGAAGTTAAAATGTTGTTGATTTTATAAGTTGATTATAAAAGCATTAATTAAAAATATTTAATTAGAAATAGATTTATTTATTTCATACGTTCCCAACTGACATACACATACATAATAATATCATAAAACAATAATTAAATGAGAAAACCTGAATAAAATAATATACATAATAAGCAGCCACTGTTTCTGAAGTAAGTAAACAAAGGATGAAGTAGGAACAGTCTTATTTTATGTAATTTAATAAATAATTATTACAGTTAATTGATTATTAGAAGGAATGTCGCTCGTTTCACGTGAACAATAGATTACTACGCAAAAATCTTTGTAATTTTTCATTTTAAGTAAAGCTATAACTCCAAATGTAACTTTAAGTAAAGGAATCTTTCAGAAGGAAAAAGTGCGCAACTGATCTTACACAAATGAGTTGTTCGTGGAAGAAGCGTGTAAACCACACTTACGCATTGAATGCACTACCGAATTAGGACATGAATAAAGAGTTATCTACAGTAATATCAAACAGCCAATTACCGTCCCCATGTCAATAATGCAATATTTACAATTACTGCTACGGATAATTTATTATGCTTCGAGGAATATTTATGCAACGCTCTTTTGTAAGTTTTTCTCTATGTACATTGTGTAAATGTTGAACATAAAAATATGGTGACTAGACAGCTAGTTTTTATTATCATTTGCTGTATACCACATATTTTTAGGACAAAAGATGTATTTTCTAGACAGTTTTTTTACGCTCCTGAAAAGTTGCTATTTTTCACTTATGACTTTCTTCCAGGAATGGTGCGATATAAGAGCGATATACATTAAAGATCATGAAAGAGACGGCACTGGTGGATACCCAACTATTACTTCTGGTGGAATTGGACAGAGATTCGCTAAAATCAAACTGAAGAGCCAGAGAGGTTCGGGATTCAACTTCACTGTTACAATTTATGGACGATACCAATGAAGTGTTATGTTATCCTAGTACCAGTGGTCTATTCTCTTTCCTAACATTTTTAAGTTTTGATCTCACAGTCTATCTTTCTCATCTCTGGAGTCGGTTCCTCATGTCTGATGATCGTGGTGAGTCAATTTGCACCTGGAGCGGATGATCTGCCTCTATGTCCAGCTTATTTATCTCTTACGACCATGTGGAATTTGGTCGATGATCTGTCTTTCTCTTAATCGGTCTATCTCTCTCATACAAAATGTGAAATAAACGAGATGGGTTGTGAGATCGAAACTACATAGATTTTAACTGTTTTATTTAAAAAAATAGATTTAACATTACCCAGTATTTTGTAACCAATGATAAAAGTTCTTTCATAGGATCGTGTTTCCGAGTTAGTTTAGTTATGAAATCCAGTTACGTCTCAGAAAAAATAGCATTTTATGTACCTATGAGTTTTCATTCGTTTATCTGACAGATACCTAATCTGAAACCTGTTAAATACACTGTTTATATTACAATTAATTTATGTGAATTTAGTTTATTTTATTGTAAATATACTAACTAAATAAGTTTTGTCGTGGTTTTTCTTATCTTAAAGCCCTATGTGACCCTAATACAATAATAATGTAACTAGAGCGATAATAATCTTTGTTTCGTTCAAATTGAAGAAAACATAATATAATACTCACTCATATACCATTGTCATGTACAGTCAAGTGCACGTCGAGCACTTGCAGTACAATTTTGGCTCTTATGACATAGAACTTAAGAATGGTAAAAATCCAATATGTAAATGTCGACCTGCTCTTTACTGTACCTATCTTAAACTAATATTTTATATATTTTCTTACATATTTTTAAACTTTTTTGTGTACTAAAGTAGGGCAAAGGACCCGTTGTGTAATATTAAAGATTTATGCATACATAGGAACAGACAGACGGCGAAAGTGATTATACTATGTAAAGAAGATAATATAATATTCTCGTAATAATTACAAAATCGCATATAATCGAATAGCAGGACATAATTTAAGTAAAAAAACACAATAATAACTTTATGTAACATTGAGCTATGAAAAACTGCATTTCTTTAATTTAAAAGATAACAATTATCCTGATTATTAATAATTATCACCACATAAAGGCTATATAGTAAGGTTAATTATACAATTAACCATGTCTGTTGCCAATGTCAGCAAGTCAATATTAGTCAATATCATAACAGAAACGCATTTTTTTTATAAAGAAAACATTTTTTATTAGGTACAGCACAATTAAGTTAAAATAAATTTACTAAACAGTTGTTGGAGATGAAAAGGTGACGACGTTTTCATGAGTGGACTCAGCAGGGTGCTGCGACAGAGTCACAGCGCTGATTTTTAATGGTACACTTAATGACATATTGAATTACAGGTAATACTGTCAAATTAAAGAAGAAAAGAGAGATAGCTTGAGACATTATGTGGAATCATAATTAAAATGCCCTTTAGATACTGGCTGTAAAAAAACATTTCTGAGTCAGCATGACTGATCACCTCTGACGCAGCCATACGCGGTTGTAAAGCGTTGAATGATGAAAAGGTGATTTTGAAACCAGCTTGACACCAAGATTATTGTTCAGATAACCTTTATGACAAGGTTATAAGCGTAGGAAGAAGTTGAGTAGTCAGCATCTGGAATCTGAAAAATTCGAACATAGTTAGAAAAATAATTATTGACAAATGGTTAAATTAATACTACGTCTATTTTCTTTCTGATTAAATTCGTTGTGAGTTCCAAGACAGCTGTAGTTTCTCCCCCGGGACGTCAATAAGCTTCATTGCTTATTGTCAATCGGAGGTCGCCGTTGTTGATCCTGAGTCTACAGAAGACACAACGGTGGGAATGTGTAGAGGACTTGTCCCGAAATGGTCTAATTAAAGGAAATTCAAAGTTCAATTGATTGCTACATGTTCCGTCAGGAGAAGCATTCTCGCTTCCTAGTGATCATGCTGAATAAAAACTTGACTAACACCCAATCCACATTTTTGCATTGGGAAAACAATTTTTTCTACGATGTCTAACACTACTTTCTTTTTCACCTTTCTTCCCCCGTTTAAAAAAAGTACAATTCCTACCTTTGTTCGTTGACATCTACGGCTCCTGTGTCTTTTCATCCTTATCATCAGACTCATGATGTCCTCCATGTATTGTAATTGTATAATTATATCCTTTACCTCTACTGCTTCTCAGCTTTATCCTGGCAAACTTCTCACCAATACCTTTAATAGATATGGTTGGATTACCCGAACTATTTCCATTATCCCTTATAACTATTTCACTAATTACAGGTAAATGTTTGTGTCTTTGTCGCTCTTTAGGATAATCTATAATGCTTTTTCTAACTTTAAATGGTACACCAGGTTTATATTCCACTAGTCTGTAAATTATGAAATCTTTAGGCCTTGTTTGACCAAATATCAAATCTTTACAGCCAGAACATGAGACAGAGATAAGGAAGCAAAGTAAAATTATTGTGACCGCACGCATTTTGTTTTTGACCACTACCACTATCTTATTGTGAAGCCACGTTAATTAGTTTGTGATTGGTTTTTATATATTATGGTTTAGTTATGTAAAAGTGAACCAAGGGTTAAGACGACTCTGAAATAGACAGTGACGTAATATTACTGTTTTTTAAACTGTCCCTAGTATGTAGCTGGTATTAAAAGTAGGGTCTATATATACTACACTTGTCAAGTAATACAAAATGTGACGATGATGCTGCTGAGATTCCCGCAAGGGGAATAGCTTACTTCCTAATCAGTTTCTAAAATGCATTGATCAAAATAATAAAAAGCTTTTCGTACGCATAAAATGAAGGGTCAAAAAAGATTCAGAAACAAACAATAATTTAATAGGCCCGATTTCAACCAAAGTAGAGAGAAGATGAGATTCAATTTTTTCTGTAGAATCTTGTGATTTTGATTACCGTCGATGACGAGAGAAACAAAAAGATTTTGACAGAAGATTCTCCAATAATAATAACTATTATTTTTTTCCTGGGATAGCAGATGGGAATAGATTGCATGTTTAGCTTCTGCATAACTTCAACACATAATATAAAAAAACAATTACAAATCACTTAATTCAGTTACCGAAGAAAGTCAAAATGCGTACAATCACTTTTACAACCGTTTTGTTAATCGTCGTGTATTCTGGCAACTCTTACGATTTGATTCTTGGACACCCAGGATTTAGAGATGTCACGATATTCTCAACTGAAGACCATAAATTTGGATTCCCTTTGATCACAAGATCAAATGTTATTGATTTTCCTGAACACGGCAAGAGTAATAGAGCTAAAATAACGGCTATACACGTCATAGATTATAGTAAGAATCGTGATGGTATACCATCAGTTATTGCTGGTGGACTTGGTGAGAAGTTCGTGAGCGTTAAACTGAAGAGCGGGAAGGGATCAAGCTACAATTTTACTGTTACTATCCATGGTCACTATCCTGACAGTCATAACCAATTCTTCTAAGAATCTCTCAAAATAAAATGTATTTTTAATGTTTGTTTTCCTTTGTTGTTTTTTTTGTTTTTTGTTTTATTGCAATTATTTAATTTAAGAATGCAAGAGCCACAATTATTTACAATAGCCTAGTGGAAATACTCACAATTTTTAATTTAAGTAATACTTTAAAAAAATATGAATTGTACTGAATCAGTCTGAATCATTCAATGAGAAATTATAAATGTGAAAGTCAGTTTGTTTGTTTGTTATTCCTGCACGGCTTGACTAAGCAGCCCATCATTATGAAAATTTGTATACATATTGTCAGGGGTACAGAGCCCAACATAGGCTACTTTTTATCCCGTGAAAGTATGTCATTCCAATGGGAAAATATTTTTTCTACTATATGGGCGCTGTATGGGATCAGCCAACAGATGGCGCCACAAGTCGCGCTATGGGTTGTTTGGTTGTCAAACGAGATCTGTGTCATAGAACGCGAGCGAAGCCGCGGGGAAAAGCTAGTTACTTAATATTGCTGTAACCTGACCTGACATAACGTACATATTGTTCAAAAGAATTTCTTCAATTATTTATCTTACTAAGTATTACTGTAAGTAATCTATTTTTTGTGTCTACTGGACAAAGGTATTCGACCTCTGTTAATCCTTGGAATTCAAATAATATGAAAATATTTCGCTTGCTCTACTCTTGCATAACTCTAACACATAATATAAAAAAAGAGTTTCTAAATCAATTAATTCAGTATACAAACTAAATCAAAATGCGTTTGATCTTAATAATTTGTGCTATCATCGCATTTGTCAGCTGCCACGACCTCAATCTTGGCACCACAGGATTTTCTGACACCATCCTCCACACATTTAGCGACTATACTTACGCTTTCCCTCTGATGATTAGGGAAAAAGTCTATGATTTTCCGAAGAAAGGCAAAACTAATACGGCCACGATAACAGCCATACAAATAATTGACCATACCAAGGATCATTCTGGTATACCGTCAGTAATTGCTGGAGGAGTTGGACAGAAGTTCGCCAGGATCAAACTCGAAAGTGCCAGGGGGGAAGGTTACAACTTTACTGTTACAATCCACGGAAAAAACACTGATCGACGCTACTACCATTATTATCATTAAATAAGTTTTATCAAGCTAAATATTTATCGGTGAGTTTCACATTTAACGTTAATACAGATTAAATCTTATGTCGATCTTTTTCTCTTATTGTCTCTCATTTCTTCCTTCATTAAACAATATAAAGTCAAATCGTTTATTCTTAGAGTAGGCCTTCACAGGCTCTATCTCTAGTCTCAGTACATGCATTTTTTTTTTATTAATCTTCTCCACAAGGTACCAATGTCAGAATGGGATTTAATGTGTCGTTAACTGTTTTTTTGTGAAACTCACTTTATAAAGTATTTATTGGAACCAGACAGAAATTTTCAATGGATCGAAAAGTGCGAGATGATTCAAAAAGATTCAAAATTTATTTATTTCTAGATTTCTTTATTCATATTATACTTTTCATAATAAAGCTGTGAAATTGTATTGTTTTTTATTTAAATTTTATTTTTATTTCAGTAATAAATACCCCAAAAAAAATACGTAAGAACCAAATCAAATTACTTATCATGAATTTATTAAAAATATTTTGCTTGTCTTACTTTTGCATAAAACTAACGCATTGTATAAAAACTAATTGTAAACCATTTCATTCAATACCAACAGTCAAACAAAATGCGTACTTTAATAATTCTTTGTACGATTTTCATTTTTGGCAATTGCCGTGACCTGTTTATTGGCAATGCGGGATTGACAGATAGTGTAATATACACATTTAGTGACAGTAAATACGCGTTCCCGTTTTTCAAGAGAAAAAGTATCATAGATTTTCCTGAAAAGGACAAATCTAATTCGGCAATAATAACTGCTATACACGTTTTGGACCATAGCAAGGACCATTCTGGCGAACCGTCAATAGTTGCTGGAGGAATTGGACAGAAATTCGCAAGGATTAAATTAAAGGGTGGAAGAGGGAAGGGTTATGATTTTACTGTTACAATACACGGTAAAAATCCCTATGGACTCTATCGTTACTAACAAACAGTTTATATTTACTAACTGTGGATAGAGTGTTTTAAATTATGTTTACCGACAATATTTATTGTTTTCAAGTGAAATATTTTATTAAATTATGTTAATTGTTAATTTGTTATTAAGTAAATAAATTAAAAATTTATGGATCTGTCTCTAATATTTAACACCTTATAAGTTTATATTTTTACTGGCTGTATGTACGTCTTCGCCCGTCCAGAGGGTCTGAAAAGGTAGCCTATGTCACTCTCCGAACTATCCTATCCCCCAAAAAAATTACGTAATAGAAGGACAAACAAACAAACGCACTTTCGCATTTATGATATTAAATGGATTTTACACATCTAAAGGATTATGACTTACGCCCGCTCTATAAAATCTCTGTGCGCACAGACCATCGAAATGGCACACCGTGTAACAAAAGATATCCGAGGCGATCGGAAATGTGAATTTTGTTTTAAAATTCCCATAAGAACGGATACAAAGAAAATGCGCGGGCGTTCAATACTTTTTGTATCTTTATTTGCTTTTATCTCAATCCTTTACAACTATAATTAATTAACAATAAAGCTAATTACACACAATGGATTTAATATTAGTAATAATAGTTTTTAAGGTTATATAATTTTAATAGTAATTAGTAAAACAGAATAGGTTGTGATAAACTTCAGATTTATGACCAGCCTACTACACTAATTAACGAGTAATTGTTATTTAAGTATGTCTGATAAAAGATGTGTCAGAACAGAAGCCATATTTTTATAAATAAGAAATAAATAAAAGAAACAGATATCGATATTCGAGAGCTCAACAAATAGTAAAATCTTAAGTAAACGTAAAGGAAATGTTATGTTTATTTAATTTCCTTGAAAGTAAATAACTTGTGGGAAATTGATTATCAAATACAGAGTCGTAACCAAATATTATGATAAAAGAGACAGATCAGTAACGCATTTATAAAATACTAGTAAACCCTTTTGTTTTTTAGGGTTTTACTAAAGATCGCTAATGTTTTTGAAAATATAATATAACCTATCTAACCTATGTTATGAAAATAGAATTTTTGAAATCGGTACAGTAGTTTCGGGGTTAATTCGTTACAAACAAGAATACTGATCTTTATAATATTAGTATAGATGTAGAGCTGGATTCACAGGTTTCACATAGTTTTATTATGATTTTTCGTCAATTTATCAATATAAAATTCAAAGTCCTGACTGATTTAACTGATTTAACGATATATCAACGCACAGCCCAAACCGCTGAGTCTAGAGATTCCAAATTTGGAATGTAGGTTAGGTTACTTACGACGTCTAGGTGTACACCCCTAAAAAAGTATTTTTCAAAATTCCCACGGGAAAGCAAGATATACGCAAACGAAGTTGCGAGTTTTTTACTACTTCATCTATAAGTGCATATTAAATAGATTTTCTTTCGCCATTTCTTTTTACCAGTGGTCATTTTGCTTTGTTTCCGAAATGGTAGTAGTTTATAGAGTAGATTAATTTATACAAATCATTTATTACTGTATATTCTGACAAGAGAACGTGTTTGTGAAAACCTATTCTCTGAATAAAAGTTTTGAATTTTGATTGTCCTGAATGACTGACTGACTGATCAACGCACAACCTAAAACGTTGATCGTAGAGACCTGAAACATGGAGGATGTGTTCTTCTCGAGGGATCCAATAAGAAAAGATTTTTGACGGAGTTGTTTTTGTGAATGGGCTCGTCCGGGATTACGGTCGCATCGGGAGTCGGGTGTTCCCTCCAATATTGTTCATAATATTGTTGATGGTGAGCTCAGTGATGGAGGCTGGCGGGCCGACTCTCAGTTGTGGTTGTCATCTTGGGGGACTGATCTGCTCGCTTTATTAACATCTACATATTCGACATATTTAGGATTTGACCATAGCGCTATTTGGATCGACTTCCCGCGTTTAGTGCTTGATTTCTGTATGTACATGGATCTGTATTTTATTTATTCTTAGAAATGTACTCATACATTGTAACAAACGAGTGAAAGAAAAAAATTGCTAAATGACACAAAAGGTCGTAACCGGGTTTCTTTCGCCATTTCTTTTACCGGTGGCCATTTTGCTTGTGTCCGAAATGGTGGTAGTATATAACGTAGTTTATTTTCTTTAAATATACAAATAGTAAATGACAAGAAAAAGTGCCTGTGAAGGTCTAATTTCTGAAATAAACGATTTCATTTCATTACGCTCATTATCATCATCATCATCTCAGCCCGTTTCTGGCCACTGCTGAGTACAGACCTCTCTTTTTGTACGCCAACCAACTTTGTCCTGTATCATCTCATCCAGGTACTACCTGCGACTTTAGCTATACTTATCGTCCGCCCATCTCGTCATTATAACATAAAAAAATATACGATTTTGTCATTGGGAATATCACGGTAAAATGAGATTAATTTTCCGGTTAACTACCTATAAAGGACATTGTGAAGAAATTCATCCTTCCCGGAAATTGTATTTCAAAACACGTACGAATATGTCTATCTGGGAAAAGTCGGGTTTTCCTCCTTGTTTTTTTACATGTCGTGGATGTCTGAATGCAATAATTACATCCATTTTGAACTTTTCTAATGTATATTTCTTATATAGTAAAATTTATAAAATACAAACCATCGAGATTGATAAATAAATAAATAAATATATAGGGACAATTCATACAGATTGAGCTAGCCCCAAAGTAAGTTCGAAACTTGTGTTATGGGATACTAACTCAACGATATTATATTTTATAACAAATACATATATAGATAAACATCCAAGACCCGAGGCCAATCAGAAAAAGTTCGTTTTTCATCATGACCCGACCGGGGATCGAACCCGGGACCTCCTGGGTGGCGGTCTGGCGTGGTAACCATTACGCCACGGAGGTCGTCGTGATGGTATAATATTAATACTATTGAAGATAAAGATCCGAGTAGGTATATTCAGAAAAAAAGGATCGTATATATGGCTCTTATATTGGCTGACTGTACTAGCAATTATACTGTGGTACTAGGGAAAACTGGCATTTTAAAATTCTGCCATATTACAAATCTTGCTCTCCTCTCGCATAACCCCATCACATGGTATAAAACAATGTTACGCCACTATTTAGCACATAAGTGCAAACGCGCAAAATGAGTCCACTCACAGTAGTCACAGTATTTTGTTTGATCACAGCGTATTCTTGCCAAAGTCACGATTTAGTATACGGACAACCTATTTACGGCGACGTAGTTTTATATAGAGTCAACGAATATAAATATGGGATACCTTTAGTAGTGAGAACCAGTATTATTGAATACCCGGGACCAGGACAACAGAACTTCGCATATATTAATGCGATACAAATCATAGACAACAACAGAGATGGCTCTGGTGGCTACCCGTCTCTGTCTGGCGGCGGTGTTGGTCAGAGGTTCGTGAAAATTAAATTGAAAAGTCAAAGGTCATACGGATTCAACTTTACAATTACGATTCACGGGAGATATTAATACTTGTATAGCGGTTATGCCGCCCTAGTACTTTATTGGATTTGTTTAATAAAAAAAAAAATTGTTTTTATTTTGCAGTTTTGTTTATTTTTTATTTAGATTGTAATATTCCAATTAATTAATTTGGATGGACGATAGACGTAAAAGAAAGTAGGTAGATAATTAAAATCAAATCAAAAACAGATTAATTAATTATTTACTTGTGATGCTCCTTTGTCATAATAGGTCATAACTTTTTTTTATGTAAGAGGTTGGCAAACAAGCTTGCTGGTCACCTAATGGTAAGTGATCACCGCCGCTCATGGAAAGGGAACATGGCGAACGTTAGAGGGGGAAATAATTAGAAAAGGGATTGGCGATGAATCGGGCTTCCGGATATTCACTCATCAAACAAAACGTATCTGCTTGCCGATATTCTGTAAAAAGGTGGCACTTCGGTCGAGATAACCCATTCCACAAATGCTCTACGACTGCATAACTCTAATACAATAAAGGAAAATTTTGATTGTTTGTTTGTTTGCATTGAAGCTCTAAAAGCACTAGACCCCGTTGGGAAGGTAAAACTATCCACGTATGACAAAACAAAACCCGTGCGAAGCCGGGACGGGGCGTTTTATTTTATAAAAAATAACGAAATTTATTACGAAACTTCGTAGAATGAATCACATTTATCACGACAAGTTGATTCATAAGTAAATATTTTCAGATTTTACAATATTACACAAACGTAAAGTGGTTATATCTTGTTTAAATAATTATCGGAATGCCCCGACTTCGCTTTAAATGAATATCGTCATAACTTTAGTTATGCACATTTCGGGACAAGCACACCATACATTTCCTCCGCTGTGTCTCCTATAAAGCCAGTATCAAGAACGGCGACCTCACCTTGACAATAACCAATGAAGCTTATTGACGTTCCGAGGGGAACTACAGCTGTCTTGGAACTCACAACAAATATTTAGTCATATTAGACGGAGTAGAAAGTATGATGGCCATTATTGTTTTCCTCCTATTCTTGTTACAAAAAAAGTTTCAATCTCATTTCAAACTCACTCACTATCTCCCTCAATTCCTATTTTGTATGAGTGAGGCAGCGATTGAGCGATACGAGATTTGAACGATTTTAATCAATCTTTACAAAGCAAACTTTCATTGCGCTCATTTTTGTGGAGAGTGGGCAGAGCTACAGAATAGTTACAAAGTTTATCTAATCATTACATTACATACATTAATTTCTGTGATTACTCACACCAGATAAAACATTATTTAGAAAAGTAGATTTTGTGATCTCAAACATCATATACTTACTAATACCTAAACCACTTTCTAAACAATAAGTTGATAACCTACTTATATTTTTGAATACAAAATCAGACGTCATACGAATAGTCGCACGAAGTCGCCGGATGGTAGACCACTTCCAGGCAAATAAGTTTGTCAAATAATACAAATTAAAAATATTTTATTTAGTAAATTTGTTACAGTTTACAGTGGCTCCCACTTTAGGTTTCCTGTGTTATGGGAGCATGATATGGGAGTCAGGCTCTTCAATTAACTTATCGTTTGTCAAATAAATTGTTCACACATTGTTAATGTTTGCCAAATATACTCCAAATAAGCAAATAGGTGATGGCCACACTTCCGTAAAATCTGTTGTTAACATAATTTTTTAAAGGCGCTAAAATACACGTTTTTAATGCATGGATGTATGTATATATATATATATATATATATATATATTATATATATATATATATATATACATGTTTGTTAGACTCTCAAGAGAGGCAGGGCACAGCGAATAATCCGCTCAAATCGGAGCAACCCGTCTGGGGAAGGACCTCCACCTTACAGAAGATCGTAGCCAAATAGCATTGGTCTCGGCCATGTTGTGTTACTACGGTGAGTAAGGTCTGCACTCTGCAGAGCTCCACTTGTGTGTGGTTGGGAGGGTTGGCAACGCGTGAGTGATACCCCGGTATTGCAAGCGTCTATAGGCTACGGTGAAGGCTTACCATCAGGCCGGCCGTATGCTTGTTTGCCACCTTTGTGGTATTAAAAAAAACTCTCACGCAAAAACGGCTTCAGATAGTTGCTAACGGGAACAACAGGATTTTTCGAGTAGCACCGCAGGCATCAGCTAGTCATTACTATTACTATACTAATATTATACTAATATTATAGTGAGTTTGTTTGTTTATCGATCATTATAACAATGTGTATATACATTGTCAGGTGAGCCCAACATAGGCTACTTTTTATCCCGTGAAAGTATGTCATTCCAATGGGAAAATATTTTTTCTACTATAGAAGGTGCTGTACAGAATGGGCTATCGGCTAACACATGGCGCCACAAATAGCGCTATGGGTTGTTTTGTTGTCAAACGATATCTATGTCATAAAATTAACGAGAGCGAAGCCGCGGGGAAAAGCTAGTATTTTATAATTTGAAAATGGTCTTGAAATTTCTTAATAATGAACATGTCACAACTATAATTTCTTATTGTTTCAGTAACATGGGATTATTGGAATTCGAGAAATGGTCAAACCAAACAGATCTCTTTTCTGACAAGTCGAGGATGTGTTCGAAGATCAGAGGTCTGACACCTGGTCAGAGGAGGGTCTGCAGGCGTAATAAAGACCATATGCCGTCAGTCAGTACAGGTGTGAAGAAGGGCATCAATGAATGTCAGTTTCAGTTTAAAGGGAGGAGGTGGAACTGCACTGTGTTGGGTGACGAAACAGTATTTGGACCTCTGACTTTGATTGGTGAGTAAAAAACCTAAATCGTATTTTCAGACTTGTCTTTTTAGAGCTCCTGTGTATAAACACAACAACCCTTAGGTATAGTTTCGCCATGTCTGTCTGTCTGCGGTCTGTTTGCATGTCTGTCTGCATTCATTGTCATGTACTTTGACACTGTAAAATATGTAAATAGGGCTTTTCGAAGAATTATTTGTGTGATTTTTCCACGAAGGATTGCTGTCATTAATACACCAAAAAAAATTGTATTGACATCTATTACTATGTCTGTCCTAAACTACCTAATCGGATCAACTAAAATTATGACTGTCTGACCACCTTGACCGCCTGACAATTCGAAAGGTCTATTTGAATCAAAAAGTTTGATTTGATATACATCCTCAAGGAGTTTTTATTTGCCTAGAAGAGAGAACGTGACTTAGTAAAAATATATTAAAAAAAAACAATAAACATTTCAAGGAAACACTGATAATAAATACAAAAGCGCCCTTGAAAGACTAACAATCCGTATGATATTGTCTCGAGTATATTGTCTGTTCTCGATAGACATGTATCAAGATAAATATACGATAAATTCACTGGAAGAACAAAGAAATGTAATAAAAATATCGTAAAGAAAAGACAGTGGAGCAATATGGCCGACTGAATGTGCTACACAAAATGATATAAGACTGTTGTATTTTATTACATTGTATTTGTAGAGTAGTACAGCCGGGACCGACCGCTTAACGTGCCCTCCGAAGCACGGAGAAGCTCGAGATAATGAAACCCATTCAAACACAGGCTTGGGTCGACGTGGCTTAACTTGCATGATAATAACATCGACTCTATGGAGCTCCTCACTTATAGTAGTAGTATAGTATAAATAAATCTTACCAATGAACAACTAAAGGGTTGTTTAAAATAATTTCCCACGCCAGCGAGTAATTCCTCAGATTGTAAAACATACGGTAACATTTTGCACACTCGCACGACACGGATAGTTTTTTCTTCCAACATTTCTAGTGCCATGTAAAGCTACTTGACAAACAAGCTATACCAATTAGTACAATACAATATTCTTAATGCACCAAAATAAGTAATTCGTTATAATATTTAAATTTTCGCGTTACATTATTATAAACTAACAAGTTGCATATAATACTGATTGGCTTGTAGACTAAAAATTTATATACTACTGAAATAAATCAATTGCTGTGCAACCATTCAAAATCGGTGTGGCATTTGGCCTCTGTCACCATGCTGTATTAAGGGAGAGGCTTTTCAAGTAAATTCTGTCAGTTTACTTCAGCGGTTTTGAATAAGTTTCTCCAGAACAAGCCATTCTTCTCCCAGTAGTGCGTGAGAGTCTTGTTTCTCCCAGTAGTGAAATAAGAGTATATATGGTATGATGAAAAACGAACTTTTTCTGATTGGCCTCGGGTATTGGATGTTTATCTATATATGTATTTGTTATAAAATATAGTATCGTTGAGTTAGTATCCCATAACACAAATTTCGAACTTACTTTGGGACTGGCTCAATCTGTGTGATTTGTCCCTTTATATTTATTTATTTATTTATAAGTATAGTAAATAGTGCTAAGTAAAAGTTTGTAGAAAGTGAAATATTTACAGTGCATAAGTTATCGGCTTTTTATTCTTATGATTAGAACGCACGGATAGATCACACAGTCCCCAATACTTAGCGTTAAAAAAAACTACAATATGGGGCAAAATATTGCATTTACGCTCAAAATATCCTTGCCTATATTGTAAAATGTGAAAATCCCAGTTTTCCACAGTAAATCTCTCCCATCTCCTTGCACACACGACAGTAACTGATTTATAGTGACCCACGCCACTTGAAAACTGTTCCGAGCTAGATTTTATCTTTAGTCTGGTCTATATTCCGATTTCCCTTGAGGGTTTCAGTATTGATTCTTTTAAATATAATATTTATATACGTTCTTAATGATAATGATGATGTCGAATACGTGAAATTTGACTATTAAATAGAGATTTTAAATTTTTTATATGAGTTAAGTAATTTCATTTAAATATTTCCATTTTAAAATATTTTCTTGATAAAATGTTTTTATTATTTGTTGTTATTTGTCATGTGCGCAATTAGTTGTGCACGTAGCCTTTAGAATAATATCATATTCAAATATTGAAAGATATAAAGAAAATATTTCAAAATACACTTGAATCGAAAATATTCAAACAAAATAAGCTAATTTTTGCTCTAGATTTATGTTATTGTAGGGGCAGGACAACGTCTGCCACTTAGTCACATCAAGCGAAAAATTGTTTTTATTTACATTTAGAAGAATATTTTTGGTGTTCTCAATCGTTTCTGAACTGGAATATTGAATATTAATAATTGTTAAAAAGCTTTGTTTGAATGATTTTCATTTAAGTAATTTTTCACAGCATCCAGAGAGACGGCTTTTACCCACGCCATCACCGCTGCAGCTGTGTCACTCTCAGTATCGAGGGCATGCCGTGACGGCAGACTCTCGAGTTGCGGTTGCAGTAGAGCCGCAAGACCAAGAAACTTGCACACCGAATGGGTTTGGGGCGGATGTGGTGACAACTTGGAGTACGGTTACAAGTAAGAATAAATAAAGCATCTTAAATTCTTTTTTTTTAATGTATACGGCAGACAAACAGGCAAGCGGGCCATCTGATGGAAGGTGGTCACCGCCGCCTATGGATATCAGCAACACCAAGGGCGCTACCAATGCGTTGCCCACCTCTGACGAGACTTCTAATATACCTTAATAGCTAAATAGTCATAGTCCGAAATTATTGTACAAAACTTCGAATAACTTATAATATCCTGGTACACCAAGGCAGCGCGTCACTTCCTCGTTCGCTCTAGAGAGAGTTTAACAGAGGCGCACAAAATTCATTTTGAAATTGAGACACATTGAAGACTGATGCTA
Source organism: Endotricha flammealis (assembly GCA_905163395.2). NCBI lineage: Eukaryota > Metazoa > Arthropoda > Insecta > Lepidoptera > Pyralidae > Endotricha > Endotricha flammealis. Next base: position 3,306,423 of record LR990875.1, on the reverse strand, counting down.
TCATTGTCTAATTTATGAATAAAAAAGAGATAACTTGTGAAAATTGTGCTATTAATTTTGTTTGTTGTAAAGTTAAGTAAACTGTGATAGATAATAAAATATCACATAACACAAAGAAAACACCCATCTTTTTTCAAACATTGTCTTTGTTTCATCAACAGTATTGATTATAGGTTGAATAAGGTTGAGGTGGTATAGGTTCAGTTGCAGTCGAGCTAAAACTACATTTGATTTATCTTTCCCTGGTACCTCTGTGGCAACTAGGAAAAGGGTTGGACGCGTGAAAGTTTTTGTGCATTAAGGAAATATTGGTTAAGTTGGGCACTAATATTTTAAAGTTGACAAATGAATTGATACAGTAATTGAAACATTAGATACTTCCTAAATTAAAATATTTTTGTGTAACTTTGTAATTCAAAAATGTTTAAAAAATTACTCTAACTTGTTCCATTGAGTATGTTATTAGTCTTCTTGTTAGTTATGTGCGCCTCATACTTTCTACTATTTTCTACTACAATTTTGCCTTGAATAGAAGCGGGGAACTACTATAGTAGAATTCTATAAAACACCACCGTTTGTTCATGTTGTCCTGCCCGGAGATTATTATTTTATTTAAATACGCCTCACAGGCACCGCACTGTTTCGTTGTGAACTCTTCGCTGTTCATGAATGCCTAGTATTTTTCCCCCACTTTATCGAAAATTTCCCCGCGGAAACATTCGGAAAATTCGATTTCTGAAATGTAAAAAATTCTTCGGTCAATAAAATGAACTTTCATGAAAAACATAATTATGAAACAAGTTTTTCTTACTAAAATTTATATAATATTTTCATTGTTTTTTTCATATTTAGTGAAAATCTAAAAATATAAATAATTAAAAATAAAATCTGCTTCATCAACGTACCAATCGATACAAATGTTTCACCTGAAAAATCCCATCCACCTGAGATTTTATGAGCAAATCCCACGACACAGGCCTGAAAATATCGAAGTTCAGGTAGAACTCACCTGCTTCTTTTCGTACCTGTGTACTAGGGTCGCAACAATAATTTGAAGGTAACTTACCTGTTTACGTGAATTTGCCGTAAAAGCTCACCTTTTCATAGCATAGCTATCGTGAAAATATTTTAAATGTGTGCGTGATTACCACATACAAGCTGACCGTATAGATAAAATTTTCCGTTGTTTTCAATTGGAAACGAAAATATCTTTTATCTCTTTCACTCTCTCTTTGTTGCATGCGTTTGTTAGAGTTTTCCCTGCGCATGTTTTCCGTGTAACAGAAAGAGAAAGATATATAATTCTCTACTACTCTAACGTAAAACCCTTATCTGTGTGAATTTAATTCTGTCCTACCCTTCCTACCAATACATACAAATCACCGGGAAAGCTCTGTGGGGAAAGGCAAAGGTTTTATGTGTGCGTTACCTGTTCCTATTTTTAGGGTGGAAAGGTGATTTCTCTTGTCATTTCCTTATACCCTAGTATTCAGGTGAGAGGTAAGACAGGTGAAAAATTTACCTGCGCTCTTCAAGCACGGATGTCAACACCTGCACCTTTTTTCCTAACTTTTCCATAGGTAAGTTATCATTACATTATCTGTCGTTATTATTTTAAAAATAGATAATTTAAAAATAAGTAATCAATTTATATTAAATACATTGATAGATAGCTACTACTGTTTTTTGGTACTTATTTTAAAATTTAATTACTTATTAACTATACCCCGGTCTATTAATTATATCAATAAAATCAGTCAAATACAGAGAGCCATTTGAATGTCGTGGCTACTAAAACCACATGAGTAAATAAACTAATAAAATTCCGCGGTTTATTTTTACTCGTGTGCTAAAACTTCTATTTTTTAAACAGCTTTTATGCCAAAAAACTAATTTATTATTGTTGTCTAGGTAATCACAATGATTAGTGATTACATGGTGTAGGCACATAATTGATTCTAATTAAACTCAATTAGATTATTAAATTAGTAGTAATTTTCACAAAAGTAAAACAAAATTGAATCTATCAAAACAAATGAAAATTTACATGATTGAAATGAAAAATTATCAGCTGTCACTTGGACTTCACGGGTGTCAAAGCATGGCTAAAGACAGGTCGTATACTAGGCAACCATGAAATATGTGGAGTATTTTAGGAGCGTAGAACGGTGTTACGGCATTACCTTACCTGCCACATAAGTTGTGGACTTAAGTAAAACTTTGTTGAAATAACAAAATGGAAGAGTACATGATAAATTACCTAATATTATCATAACTTATTTAAACGATGTAAATTTTATTTTATTCCTTTACAATACCTATTGCGTTAGCGACTATGGTTTTTATTTATCCGTGATTATAATTAATATTGCTTTTTAATTATTACTTCAAGTCAAATGTTTATGTAACGCTTAGTTTTCAATATTTGAGTAAATAAGACGTAGCGAACGTCAAATATTATGAGGTATTTACAGTCAGTTGTAGTGACGCCTTTTTAATAGACTAGCCATTGTCAGTAACAGTCACAATTTAATATGTCATTCAATATTTTAACTCACCATTAGTTAAATACTTCACGTCATTTTTTTTTTATGAGTGACAATGACAGGTGCTATATTTTTGTACCGCGCAACATGCTACGTATCGACCGTAGCACCGTAGAATACCTCCTACGTAGGCATGCGGTCCTGGAACGTTTTCACGTACTGAAAGGGTAATACCGCCGCCTGAAAAGCAAGGGTTGACTTTATTCGATATTTTATGAATTCAACGACAATTTTCTTTTGTACTTTTATTTGGAAAAACTTAACTACTGAAAGAAACATGGATAGAATATGTAAAATGCATGTAATACTTTTTTTAAGTAATTGAAATTAGTACCTTTCCTATGTGGAACGTACTAGAGTGTACAGTTCTTATATTTGTGGAAAAGATAATAAGTTTTTAAATAAAATATGAGTCGTATAAAAAATAATAATAAAGATACAAATTATTATTTCCAGTAAATCAAGTCAATTCAAGATAATACGTAACTCCAACTACAGTACACTGTGGTGTATACTATACTAATCATAAACAAAGAATCCTGCTAACTACTAATAATTAATCATACCGAAGGCTTTTCGTTTTTTATACAAAAAGTAATACAAAAAGCGAAAATTATTTATTTATCCATCAATCAGTATTTTCATAACGCAAAAATAGCAAACACGCTGTATTTTTCCCGAGTATGCCGAATCAGACCAGGGTATTAGGATTCGTTTGAAGGTTTATTTCAGTGAAGATACTCGGCAATTTTATGAAAGAAAAACATAAAAATACAATTTTTAACGTCAAAGAATAATCGAAACAAATGAAAATCTATTTTCTTTTAAGGCACATTTTCACAAAAACATGGAATTTTCTGCATATTTTGACTCGCAGTTACCAGGACAACAAAGAAGTCAGGAGTGACTCTGTAGAAAAAACGTTTTTCTCTTCCCGCCGCAACCTACGCAAAAGTTTTTCTATACCGAAACGTCACACTTTTGAGGCTGTTTTACCAGGACAGCATATACGAAAGGAGATATTTTATCTGATTTCGTACGTAATATAAAAGCTTCTGGAGCAACCCTCCTCTACAAACGTTATAACTTGGAAAAACCTTCTAGGCTCTACAAAGACGAAGGCTTTGTAAAAATCCAAGCCTTAGTCACTAGGACAGTAGAAAGCAGAGCTGGTTAAAAATCACCAAACAAAACAAAAAAGCTAATTCCAAATATACACTTGTGTTACTTGTAACAACGTTGATAGGCGGAGCTTAGTCAACACACACTGACAAAGAGCTTCATAGGTGGAGCTTTTTAAGTTTTTTATATGGTATACTTTAAAAAAGCTTTTCCGATTTGTCTGTTTGAATTTTCTTTACTGGGAGACCAGGATTCGTAGCTGTTCGGGAATGATTGGAATGTGGATTGGAATGACTCGGGTCTGGAAAATGAAGAACGAGCTTCTTCTTCTAAAGGAGATTTTCCCGCATTAGAGTATTTTTCTTACCAGGCAGCCATAAGCAGTTAGAGGCTGTTGGGAATGCGAGATATTTTAAGAATGCCAGGAAATTCTTCTTACATTGTGAATTCCCCTACAGTGGAATTTCGTAGGATTTTTTTATAATATTCACGAAAATTTCGGAATTTTATTAATTTGTTTACATGGCCAGATATTTTTTAAATAAGTAGACATGGTATATTTTTGTTATACATAACCAATTTTTGTATTTCGTTCTCTATCCTACGGGTTCTCAAACATGGTAAGCGGATAAAACTGGAAGTTTACCCGGATAACCCGGGTTTAGCACGTTAAGAATGCTTAAATCCGTTACCATGTACCAGGAACTTATAAAGCCAAAGGGTCTCTTAATCCATAACGCCACAATTTCATCCGGTTGTTCCGTTGGTACCGTATGATGTATATGCCTATCTTTTTCTAAAATGAAGAAAACCATATAAAGTTTTGGATGTTTTATAATTTGATAAAATTTGTGTATAATAATACAAGTTGATTCAACAGTTAATTATCAGAAATTAAAATATCTTTGGAAAAAGGCTTAAAGAATTTGATACCAGGAGTAAAAACAGAAGAGGTTACTTGTAGCGAACCGAATTTCACTCCACCCCTCGAATATAATTTTCTACAAATTACAAATCTCCCTACCATGAAATAGAGTTACCTTTTCCCTGTCACTGTTACACAGCCACGAATCAATACTACGGAGTATCGTAGACCCTTCGTAGCCGTGGGCGTAGCAGGGGTGCTGTAGAATTTAGCTATCCTTTTCTAAAGCTTAACTTCTCGTTCTTTCATCCGGAAAAGCTTTGTGTAACAGAGAAAACAATATTCATTCAATCCTTGTCTGTCATCAGAGTACTTATAATACAAATGAAGTCTAACTTTGAATAATTTTCCCAGAGTCCTTAGAACCGAGGTCTTTCTATAATATGGGGTTGTTCAAAAGGGGCATTAAAAGATTTTTACAGGGTCGGCAACGCGGGCAGTGTTACTCCCGGATGTTGAAAGCGTCCATATGGGCCGTAAGCTTGTTTGCCACCTTAGTGGTATAAAGTTTTTATTTTTTTATTTATAACATTTACGTCATTTTAAAATTATTTTACATATTAAGTTTGTTTCTTTTACAGCCGGTTTCTGAAATAAATTTTTATAATTAATGACACATTAAATTGAGAAAAACTTCAGATTTAAAGTGGAATTGAAATTAAAATGCGTTTTAAAAAATGGCTGTTAATATTTTAATGACAAAAAATCATAGTCGCATAGTCATGTCAATACACAGGAAGCTTTATGTCATTCTTGTATTATAAATCCCTCAACCGCTAGCTAGAAGAAATCAAACCGTTTTGTCGAAGTGACAACATACATTCTGTTAAACCTTGGCTGATCTTTTAAGCTTAACTTTTAACTAACATTTCTTTTCTACCAGGTTCACAGAAGGATTTGTAGATGTCAGGGAACGTGAGAGGAAGGTCAAGCGAGGCAGCCGCGAGCAGGGTCGCCAATTGATGAACAGACATAATAATGAGGCTGGTAGACGGGTAAGGAAGTATATAAAACATTTTTTCATCAGGGATAGAGTCTTGTTACATTTGTTATATCAATAGGTCTGTGACAGTTTTAATAAAAACTAACCAAGAATTAACTCGATAAAGTATTTTTTTTTGTTCAAGATTTTGTGCTAACGCTTTGTTAGCATAGTTTCCAATAAGGAATGAACAAATCTCATATTTGGGAAAAGATGGTCTTAACACAGACCGAAAATCTATTCCAAAAAAAAATATATAAAGATATGAAATAGACATGAGTCGATTACAAATCACTTTATTGATGAAGCTGAAGAAGATGAAGCAGTCAACATTATGTTACCACAATAAGATTAATTTAAAATAAGAGGGCCCTGGACTTCACGACACAGGGAATCCTAGTGTGAAGTCTGGGAATCAATATCATTGTAACAACTTGCTTGAGAAATAAATAAATTATAATAATATTATAATTAAGATTTATTTTGACAAGCTAATTCAAACACAATCGTTGAATTTCATAGGAAATATGTCATGTATACTTATTGGAAACTTTTTAGTGTTGAACGTCTTTATTTACTTTGTAGAAAAGCAGTAAATGGTTGAAGTATTGGAACGGAATATACTTCCCTTATTTCCATATATAAACATTTTAAACCGAAATGTGATTATTCTGTCTACTAGTTATCGAACTTTAACATCCCACAGGCGGTGATAAAGAAGTCCCGTGTGACTTGCAAATGTCATGGTGTGTCCGGTTCCTGCAGCCTCATCACGTGCTGGCAGCAACTTGCAACGTTGAGGGAAATTGGTAAGTATCGAATAACCACTTAAGTTGCTTGGTACGAGGTTTTCGTTCGCGTCTGACGTCGACGTAAACAAACCGACCAAAATAGAGAGTTATCAAAATTATGTGGCGTTACTTGAACTTTTTCCACTCTTGCTCTCAATAAAATGAGTAACCCGTTTAATTTGGATTATGTTTAGTAACATGAGTCTGGTAAAAATTTGTTTTTGTAAAAAAAAATCTCCTACTCCTACTAACTAGTCGTGTCCGCGTTCCTAATACAAAAATGTGATAATGTTCTCATGTGAACTACGGAAACCTAGAAAGTAAACTTTATGCCATCTCATCTCAACCATAATACAAGAAAAAACCGGGCAAGTGTGTGTCGGGCCACACACAGTGCAGGGTTCCGTATTTCCAACTCTTGTTGGCTTAGAAGGGCAAATAGAGTGCAATTTCCCATCTAAGATAGAGACGGGTGTAAATAATTCTCAAATGAATCATTGTATCGAAAAATGATCTTTACACCCCCAATGTTTTTAAGAGAGCCATTCTAACATCCACCATCCACAACACACCTAGGGATGGATGTAAAAAAAAAACACTTTGTTATAAAAAAAAATATCTATTAATTTAAAAAAACATACCTACCCACTTTCGTTTCCTTATAAGCACGTGCAAAAAAAAATATTTTTCAAGATCTTGTTCTACTACTAATATCAATAATGCCAAATTACAGCTTTCTGCGTCTCGGAGCTAGACCGCGGACGGACGGACAAACGGACATGGCGAAACTATAATGGCTTCCTAATACTAGGGAACCATAAAAACTAGATGCATTTTAAAAGACGTGTCAAAATTTAATAAATTAACGAACAGTAGTAAAATTAAAGTATTTAAATGACACCATTAAAATTCCTTTTCCCACTTATATTCTTGATTAAGTCGCTTTTAGTGCGTCTCAATTTATTTATGAGCTCTAAAGAACTTATTATGGTCCCATTAGTTTAACGGCTACCGACATCTTGCTTTAACGTTAGCGCACACTTTAAAAAGTTATAATTTTTGTATCATACAAAGTTGCTTTTTATATAAAACTACAATTTATCCATCGACTTTGTAGTGTTTTAGAGTATGTATAAAATGGGTATAGTTCGACCTGGGAAGTACAGTCAGCCAATGAAACTGAGAAGAGCCTTAAATATGATACAAATTTTCTAAATATTTCGAGGAGGGATTTACTGGAATTTTTGTTCATAAATAGTCTTCATATTGTACTAAATAATTAAAAAGTTTTATAGCGATACTTACATTATTAGCATAATAAATAAATAAATATTCTTGGACGAATCACACAACGCCATCTAGTCCCAAACTAAGCAACTACATAATATAAGTTGTACTATGGTACTAGATTGCTGATAAATATAATTAAATACTTTTTTGTAAATAAATACTTATTATACAGAGAAAACACCCAGGCAAGGCAAACAGACATGTACCATGCACACAAATGTTTGCCTTGCGCAGGATTCGAACCTGCGGCCCTTGGGATAAAGTAACCATTGCTAGCTACTCGACTCGCCTGTCTAGCATAAAAATCCTTGAGTTCTCTCCCTGCACATGTCTTTTATTGGTTACCATAAGTTACACACGAAATATCGTCGTAAAGTAGTTAGACATTAGAGATGCCTTTGTTTATTTCTGTACGTTACAATGAAGAGCAGTTTCAGCATTCTAATTTCCGACACAAACTGTCTTCTAAACGCATTTTTAAAGATTACATTAAATTAGACTATAAATACTGTCGAACTAAAAAAGAAGAAAAACAATAGCTTGAGACTAAACGTGGAATTAAAATTCGGAAGTGCTTCTTCTTCTTCTTCTTTGGGTGCCTCTCCGACTAGCGAAGGTTGGCAGTCAGCGCTGTGTACTCGGTCTTGTTTTTCGCGAGCCGAAGTGTTCGGAAGTGCTAGTAGAATTTAAAAAAATATTAATTTAGGTATACAAAAATATTTTCTGAAAATATACCTGCAAAATAAAATGGATGCTTTTTTTTATATTAAAATGCGCTTCTTAAACTAGCCGTCTGTGTGCGTTGTCCCTTACAAATGGGTGTCAAATTCCAAATCGCCCTTTTTATTACAGTTTTAATTTTATGCCTTGAATATTTTAACTATTCTGACTAAACTGTTCTTACTCTGGGTGGTCTTTCATTCACAAAGCGTAATTAAGTGTAAAGCTTTTTATCCACTCGTCTGCAACTCGACTTGGACTGGGCTTGGTAACCACTCCACTTGGTAATCAAACGTTATCGAAAATGTAACGTGAGAAAGTAAAGGCTAGATCATTACAATTTATTTAAATATTTTATTAGAAAAAGTATTGACTCGGGACGGGACAAGCCCACCATACCCGCTCTGTGTCTCCTGGTTCAACAATGGCGGCCTCAGATTGGCAAAAAGTAATGAAGCTTATTGACGTCCCGGGGGAGAAACTACAACTGTCTTGGAACTCACAACGAATTTAATCAGATAGAAAATAGGCGGAGAGGAAGTATAGATTCGATGTTTATTTATTAATCTCTTATGACATATTCGATTCAAATTCAAAGCATCTACCACACTTTACTCTATGATTCAAACAGAAAATCCCGCCAGTTTCTAAAACATTATATTATTTTAATTTCACATAAGCTAAAACTATATCTTTTTTTATTATTAGTTTAACAGTGATAGCTATAATTTAATGTACCATTAACTTTAAAAATGCGTTTCAGAAACTGATGTCTAGCCACTAGCCGCATAATGTGGAATTAATTTCCCAGGTACCAGGGCAGCAGAGACCCAAGAGGGGTAATGTCCACTCATTAGCTTCGGACGTTTCTGTACACAATGTTAGCTCGTTTAGAAGTCAATCAAATTAATTGCGTGATAACGGAACAGTGATTCTATGTTCGGAACTAGGCAACTTAATAAGTAACCTCTTATTTTCTATTGTTTACTGGTGAATGCAAACGACTTATTGATAGATGAGATGTATTTTTTATACCAACGTTTAGAAACAAGGTTAAAGAAACAAGCTACTTATCTGTATTTAGAACAGTCAGCCAATGAAAGAGGTAAGCAGGGCAGGGCCGTAAATATGATTCAAGTTGTCTAAAAATTACATGAAAGGATTTACTCGAATTTTTATTTATCAATTCTATAGTATTCCAACCATGATTCAAGCTCGTAATTTTGTACTATTTAATTACAAAGTTTCATTATTACGTGGCATTAAATTTAAAAATCGTTTGTTCAACTAGACCTGTATCCATTAAGTATATTTAAACACAGACATCATTAATTAATAATAACTTATTAAATCATGTAAATTTTATGTAAAATTACAGAATACAATAATCTTAACTCGAAAGATATAAGTTTCCGTGTGTTACAAAGTACAAGACTAAGGCGCTGTCCACTGCTGCGCACGAAGAGGCTACGCACGTGTGTTAAGCTTTGCTTTGCAAGAGGATGTACGTGATTGTTTCCACTGCAACCCACGGACACGTTAACCATCAAGTGACGTCATTGATACACGCGTGGCTTGCTCAACGTAGCTCAACGCTGTCAACGCCATGCACGCAGTGAATGCGGTACACAGCTTGTTCCACAAAGCGTGCACATCGCTGCGCACGCTGTGCACGAACACGTGGGCCACGTGGCACATGACACCAACCAAAAACTATGACAATCAATGCGTAGCCTCTCCGTGGGCCGTGGTGGGCCACGCTACAGCTGTACGTAGTCGTCATGTAGTCGTGGTTTTATATTCGGTATAGCTTGTACTGCAGTGAAAACGTAGACCCACGTAGTCATCCACGCAGCTGTATTGTGCCACGTGGCCCACGTGTTCGTGCGCAGCGTGCACAGCAGTGGGACCGCGCCTTTACGTCTACCTACTATGTGGATAAAAGAGCAGTCACGCGTCACGCACGCCCGCTATCTTGTGGGCGCGTAAATCACCACCTACATTTGGCAAAAGAAACAAACCCGTTCAGCCGCAAACTAGTAGTTTGGTATAGAGAGAAAATAATTTTGTTATATTTTCACGGCTGATTTGACCAGCATTATAAAAGTACATACCACATACCACACAAATTATTCGTTAATTCTGTTTTCAAATAATTATTTACTTCTTAATTTAAAAAGTTTTTTAGAATCATGTTTAGAAGAGAATGGCTGGAAATAAACCACAAAAAAAAATGCCATGTACAATCGGGAACATAAAAAGAATAACTTAGTAAATAAATATTCGTATGAAATAATATTTTTTATAAATAACTACATAGTTCAAGAGATTATCTTATCGTTGCGGTAGCTTTGTAAGATTAAGAAATTCAGCTTATATCAATAATTCGCAGGTGATTATCTGAGAGACAAGTATGACGGAGCGACTGAGGTGAAGGTGTCCCGGCGAGGAAAACTTAGGTTAAGCGACCCACACTACAGTCTGCCCACCGCTCAGGACCTTGTATATCTGGAGGAGTCGCCTAACTACTGTGTCAAGAATAATTCATTGGTAATAATTAAAATAAGTATAATCACCTCAGCCACAAGAAGTTGATTGCTGGACACAGGCCAGATCTCGACCAAACGTTTCCGACTTATATGTATAAGAGATGGATGGAATTTCAATGTAAATAAAATTGTGGGCACGATAAGCTGTTAGACAAGCTGTAAGCTGTCCTGTCCCGGCTGTTGTCGATAGAGTTGTGTCAAGTCATCGTTACGGTCACTATCTTTAGCATAACATAACGTCACCTTCCGGGTAACCCTGAAACACTGACGACTTCCTCCCCTCTTAGGAAAAGAATAATAGTGGCTAATAATTACTTCCTACTCCATCTTTGATTATATTCGTTGTGAGTTCCAAGATAGCTGTAGTTTCTCTCCCAGGATGTCAATAAGCTGCATTGCTTAATGTCAATCTGTGGTCGCCTTTATTGATCCTGGGTCTACAGGAGTGGTGGGCTTGTCCCGACTAATGAAGATATTCCGTTTCATTCCAGGGTTCTCTTGGGACAACAGGCAGAGAGTGTAACAGGACATCAGCAGGCATTGACGGGTGTGCGTTGCTCTGTTGTGGAAGAGGCTACAACACAAAAAGGATCACCATCAAAGAACGCTGCGGCTGCAAGTTCCATTGGTGTTGCAGGGTCGAATGTAACACCTGCGTCAAGACAATGGAGATGTACACTTGCAAATAAATTTTCTTTTAATAAATGTAGAATAATTATGTGTGTGGGTGTGTGTCATCTACACACCTTACATCGCTGGCGTAGAGCCAAAGTACAAACCAATGAAAGAGGTAACAGGAGTAGAGAAATAAATACAAAGTTTTTTTATGCTAATAATGGAAGCATCATTAACTTTATAATTACATAGTATGAATGCTAATGAATAAAAAATTATAAAACTTGAACCCTATTTACGACCCTGGCTACCTCTTTCGTTTGTTGACTGTACTAATATAAGGTCGTGAATTACGATTTTACAAAAATTATCCGTTACGTCTTGCCAAATTATTCAATAACTTGTAACGTTTGTTATGTAGGTACTTTACAAAACATAAATAGTGTGTTTAGTGGCATTATAATATAATACTCATTGTAAATATTTTAGGAGAATTTGCCGTAGGTAATTTATTAGTTGTTACTAGTTATTACTTAGTAATCATAATCCAGTATTTTGTCAGGTCAGGTCAAGTCTCTTGTTCATACACTACACCATTATTATTATTAATAGGATGTATTTTTTTTTTATGTAATCGAAAAGAAATATTATTATTATTTTGTAAATATTTGTGATAACAAATAGGAGGCTAGTATTTTTTTTTAATTATCACGTTCTTCTATTACTGACTCAAAAAATTGTGCGCTGTTTGTAATAGTTGATGAGTATTATTATGAAATAATAAATTATATTAGTCAGCTAGTTTGTAAATGATTATCCTGTCCCATGCTTCAGTCAATATTAATTATATGTTTATACAGGTAGTCACAAAAAAATACATTCCAAATGAGATAGTAATAAAATGATTAAAATATTATTATTGTTTTATTTTACAAATAAATTCACAAGAGCTGTGCTGTGGCTATACTAGTAACACTATTTATGCAACCGACTGTACTTATAGGCAACAGCTACACCAAGCTTCTGCTATTCTGCTAAAGTTCAATAACAGCAACACCGAAGGTAATAATTTTCTCTATTTTATAATAACTAGATAATTTTAGTCGTCCAACTATTAATAATATTTTCTTATTTATTTAATGGCGTTTCTGTCGTGTCGTAACGACACAGACAATTTCGCCAATGTCGAGTATTTTAAAAAACACTTTTTAACAAAAAAGGTACACTTTAAAAAGGCAACGTGGTACGGTGAGGATCCGAGGTCGCCATCTTGACGACCTTCGTTGACAAGGCGGCGATCTCGATTCCGTCGTCCAACTACTTATTTCAACATTCAATATTCTAAAAAAACCACTGCTGTCAATGTCAGAAATTATTCAAATGATTGCCAGACGAAAAAATAAAAAGAAGGATAAAAAGATAAACTGTTATGTCCGTTATGTCAGTCAAAAATGTCAAAATAAAATCCACCAAAGCAAGCACTGGCAAGTGGCAAGGCAAGCAGCCATTGTCGATTTTGTTTGGCTTAGCAGGTTTGAAATATTTCTATCTCATTATCAATATTGCTAATGTTTAATGCAAATTCATTAATTACTTGATAACAGACGTGTAATCAAAATTCTAAATTTTATTGAAAAGTATAAATTTTTGAAAGTGTGCTGTGCAATATGGGGAAACCATCGAAGTCTCATCGATCTGTTAGTTTTGTATATTTTATTAATAGTTTTGTGTATTTAGTGACGTATTACTATGTAATGAAAGTATTTAGCCAGAGAATGTTTTGTTGCAATGCAAAGATTAGCAAGATAATCAAAAAATAACCTCAAGAAGTTTGAATCAGTAAACCGACTTCATTGTTTATGTTTTTTTTTTACACGTGTTAAAAACAGTAGGTAATTTAAATATTTTTTTCCATAACTACTAGCTAGTCCGTATTTGATCAGAGAGTTCACTTGTATCATGCTTCATGCATGAATTTGTATGTATTAAAGTGTATAATTTTTAGGTAATAAATACTTAATACCTACTTAGATTGATATCGCGATTTGCATAATTAATAACAATACATTACAGAAGATGGAATTATTAGCATTTTCATTCAATAGTGAAACTATGTCTTCCTGGGTCCTCTACATATGACCACTCCTGTCTACGGTTATTTTATAACTCTTACTCTTCGATTTCAGAATCGCATTTTAATTTCACATAGTCAGCCAACTATTTTTTCTTCATTAGTTTGACTATTTAATGTCATTAACTTTTGTAATTTAATTAGGTACCTACAAACAATATCTTCAACACTCAAAACCACTAAATCTTGGCCTAAACACTCCAATATTACCTGCTGTTTTTTTTATGTTACTTTTTTACTCAAATTGGATACCCCTGTTATGAGAACAGCAAAAAAGTAGACACATGCCAGCCAGATGTTTAAAATTGCAATAGTTTTATGGCTTCTCTATTTTCTGTGATCCTAGTAACTTTAATATGCAGTTTTTAAAAATATATCAATATTAATAAATTTTCTATAATTTTATTTTTATTTACTAGATGACCCGGTGAACTTTGCATCACCTACATTATATCAATTTGTCAATGTTTGACAGGTAGGAACCGTTTGTATGGGAAAATAAAATTGTAGTTTTTTAGTATTTTCCTCACAATGTTTTCTCACGGTTTAAACATTCCCTGAACTTCCCCAAATATTTCAAGATCAAAATTTGCTAAATCGATCTAGCCATTCACGAGTTTTAATGAGCAATTCACGCACTAACGAACTAACGCAAGAAATTCATTTTTATATAACATGTGGATATGTCATACAAATTGTTTTAGTTGCTTGTATAAATCGTAAATTAGGATTTGTTGTAAATTCTTGGGCTTTTGTTTGTTTCCTGTGTAGTTTTTTAGTAAATTTTAAAATATTTTAAACTTTATTAATCGTAGTTTGTTTAACTCTATATTCTGTTTCATTATACTTGGCAGCAAAGTACCAAATTTATGTCTAATTTTGGAAATAAATTGTTATGAAATATACATCAATCATCAATCCATCACAAAATTAAATAACTTTATTGCGACAAACCACATAATAATATTATGCTACCACAATAAGATTATTAACGTAATCATACCTTGATTTGATGTTCGCCTGTTTTCGGCGGTGTTAATTCCCTTATACCTACATAATAATGAAAGTGTAAAAAAAAATATTATGAGAAAGTAGTTTAAACACCATCTCTGAATTTCACTGAAACACTTGTGCCAAGTATAGTGGAATTGAATAAAAGTAATGCAGTAGATATTCATGTAGTTGTTTTATTTTAGATATTTGCGCATGATTCTATAGTGCATTGGAGAGTCCCACATACACCACAAGTTTACAAAAGTAAACTTCATGACGTAAGAACTATTTAAAACTTATTATTTTTAAACTTTTAACTTACTAAAATGTTTTATGAAATTTCTTCAATGTTAAACTAAACCCATATAAGTTTGATGTTTAAAGTCAGTTTGTCCAATTTAAGCCAGATTGACAGATACAAGTGAGATTTACCAATTCAAGTCAAATTGGCCAATTAAAGGCAGATTGGCTGATTCAAGTCAGATTGGCCTATTCAAGTGAGACTGGCAGATTAGCCAATCTACATTGCTTTCCTTAACAACTTAACCCTCATTAATCTATTGTAAAATATGTCACTTTTCATTCAATTCTAAAGAATGACAGTGACTGGTTCGAGTTAGTTGAGAAAGAAAGATTGATTAACCCTTTAAGGGGCAATGCAAAACATATTTATTTTATTTGTTTTGAACCTTAACCCTGTAGTATAAAGTTAAATTAATATAAACAGTTAACTATTTACCAATAAACATTTTATCTTTAACTATCTTTCAGAGAAGGAAAAGTTCACTAGACTTAAATGAAAATTCACAAACTATAATGTCCAAGACTAAAGGATCACAACATATATCAAAAAACAAGAAGCGAAAAAATAAAAAGAAAATTCAAGTACTATTTGAAAATTTAAGATATTTGAATGATTTTACCAATTCAGATTCTGTCGAACTTATAGACAGTAACCCAAATCTTCAAACACCTATAGGGGATAACCAAGACCCTATTGTACTAGATGACAGTCACAACCAAGTACCTATATGTGCTGTACACGGCTCTCAGGCACCTATAGGTGCCCATCAAGAGCCAATAAAAGATAGTCCGTTAATAAAAAAGGCGCATCGAAAACGACTTCGTAAAGACAGAAGACATAGATCATCAAGTAGTTTTTCTAATGGATCTACACCCTTAATATTTCTAGATGACAGCCATAATCTTCATGAAACTATAAAAAAGGCTGATGAGGCTTTAAGACTCAGCCAAGACTCTACCGAACCTAGAAACAGTCAAGTCTTTCAAGCAGCTATAAACAACAGTCATGTACTTAAGGAGAACAGAGATATACAGATTGGTTCAACCTCTGTAAAACGTAAATCGCCTGACAACATTTGCAATGAATCGAAATGTTTGAAGAATAATACAATAACAATTGATGATGATGATGTCCTGGTAACAAATCTTAATACACCTAAGAAAAATATAAAACCAATCAATTGTTCAACTCCTATAGCTACAGTTTCAAATTTTGTTAACCCAGATGCTAATATAACAAGAGAAATAAACCAATCTTCATTTCTAACTATAGATTTGACAACAGAAACCGATAAAAGTGAACAAGAAACAGTCATAAACTTAGCTAACACTGCAGAAGATTGTACTTTAGTTTCTGTTA
Organism: Endotricha flammealis; assembly: GCA_905163395.2. NCBI lineage: Eukaryota > Metazoa > Arthropoda > Insecta > Lepidoptera > Pyralidae > Endotricha > Endotricha flammealis. Next base: position 3,290,096 of record LR990875.1, on the reverse strand, counting down.
GTAATGCAGATTTGTCTATAAGCGGGGAATCAAATGTGACAGTGATAGAGAGGAAAAAAGAGAAGGGAAGTAAGAGAATGAGGGATTTTGTCAAAGGAATATGTAGGCTAAATTCATCGGAAAAAGGTAGACTATTGGAAATTATTACAGAGAATATTTTCAATGGTTGTGAAGTGCGTAGCAAGGTAAACATCACTAGAAATAGAGTAAGTAGTTAGTGTAGTTATTGTGTAGTTATTTTGGATTAAATTGTTCTTGTTTTGATGGGAATTTTTAAAATAGAATTTCCCTAGAATTATATTTAGATTTAAATGACAAAAAATACCTTAATTGGATTTCTTTCGCCATTTCTTTGCAGTGGCCATTTTGCTTTTGTTTCCGAAATGGTGGTAGTAAGAGTAAATTACATTTATTTATATAGAAATCAATATTATTTGTACAATTTTGACAAGGGAAAGTGCCCGTGAGGGCCTAGTCCCTGAATAAATGATTTCATCTTGTCTTTATAACTAGTAAAGTTCCATCAAAACATGTTTTTTTTTTAATTTCTTTTTTTTTTTAGTTTTTTTAAATTATTGTTTTCAGATAAGTATAGCCCGTGCGCCAGAAACGGCTGAGAACACATACATTAAAGAGGTGATATTAGGCGAGGCTAAATCTAGGAATAGCATAGGCAGCAACATATACAACCCAGCAAAGGATGCCAAAAATAAAACTGGACTGCGAATGATTGTTATAGATGGTAGCAATGTTGCAATGGAGTAAGTATAAAGCTGGAATCAGCTGGACAAATGGATTGTGGTAACGATATCCGTCGGTCTTGGCTCTTGTCAATGGATGACAGTTGTTGAGCCAAGTCGGTGGCCTTCAGGTGGTTTGAAAACACTAGCCTCTGTCAATCCGCACTGGAGCAGCGTGGCAGAGCAAGCTCTAATCCCCTTCGATTGTATCCCTGCAGTGAGATAATTATGGGTTAATATGAACCATGTTATTGTGCTCGATCATGGAGGACTAAAACCATTTAGTAACAACTGAGGAGCTCGATGGCGTCGCTGTGTGTTGCACTCTAAGACGAACACACAAGTTAAGCAACATCGACCCTAGCCAGTGCTTCGATGGGCGTTTCAGCTGATTCCTTATTCACTGGGCTAACACACAGCACATTCTGGTGGAAAATCTTTCTATTGCAACGGGATTATTGGGTAAAATAGGGACAGATAATAAAATGTCACGAGATTACGAGTCACCTGATAGTAAGCAATGATCACTGCCCATTAGTGCCCATGTATGGTCAACAAATGAAATAGGTATCCAGGGTAGAGAATTAAGAACAAAAATTTTTGCATTATAATTTTAAATATAATTATATAATAATTTGAAAATAATATAAGCATCGTTATGAAACTATGTATTTACATATACGTAGCTTATTGTACGTTAGTTTAATATACAAGTTGTAAATGACTAGAGAAAGTGCCTGTCGGGGCTTAGTCTCTAATGGATTTACTCGATTTTTATTTGTGAATAGAAACAAATAAAAAATCGTAAATCCTTTCATAAAGTATTTAGTAAACCTGAATAATATCTACAGCCCTACATACTTCTTTTATTTGTTGATTGTACTACAATAACGAGCTAGCTGGTCACACAATGGTAGGCTTTCACCTCTGTCCATATTCATCCATGTAAAATGGTTCCAAATAAAATTCCAGAAAGCATCAGAGGGGTATTTGATAAACGAGACACGATACATAATAATATGGAATACAATATATATGTCGCATTCCGTTATAAATTTCATCATTGTTAAGGTTAACGCATATTACAGGCGTAAAACGTTTGAAACGGTTATAACGGCCATAACAAAAAAATCTGAATATGACAGTGACCAGAAAGTTTTGTTATACGATGCGTTGTGGCCCGAGTCACCATAATGTGCGGTAACCTTTACACTTGCGACAATTATTGCAAGTTCACATGAGCGCAAGACGCCTGAACGGTTATGCGGCGTCCTACGTAGGCGACTCGAACCGGACGCGATTGCGAAGCCGATGCGATACGGTGCGACGCGTCGGCTCCGCCAATTAAGCGCCGCCGGGCCGCGCCGCTTGGAATTCGCTAGGAGTTCGCTCATGTAGGACGCCGCGTTAGAGTGTTGACAGCATTTGTACGATAGATCTTGCTGTGTCCCACGGTAGATCGTGTTCATGTGAACGATAAAAACAAGATTTATAAAGATCTTGTACCGCGCGGGTCATATGAACTCGCACTATGACTGATTTGTCTAAAATTTACAATACATATTTATGTGGTTGCCTCGTTTATTAATAAAACCCAGATAAAGTCCCAAGTGTAATAACTAATTACTTGTAAAATATAAAAAGTAAAAACGTTACATTAGTTTGTAACACTTACTAAGTAAGAAAGGATTTCTCGAAATTCCCATTAGACTGTCAGCATAACGAGAAATAACGGAGGACATCTGATGGTAAGCACTCACCGCTGCATCCATGAGTCTCGCCCATCGAAATTCACAGGGAAAAGGGGGGAGGAAGGAGTAAAATATAAAAGTTATAACATAAAAATATGAACTGTACGGTGTCTTCTAAATGTAACCGAGTTTCACGCTTAAACCACGGAACCGATTCAAATGACCCGGAAAAAAGTTTAAATCGCGAAAATAACAGTTATACCGAGATATCTAGTATTAAACCATGAGGTTTACTAATTATTATATCACTGGTACTTCACGCCGATGTTATTTGCGAGGGTGGTACAATTGGTCAAATGACAAAAAAGCCCGTTACTGGTTTTCTTTCGCCATTTCTTTTACCAGTGGTCATTTGGCTTTTCTATCCGAAATGGTAGTAGTTTACAGAGTAGATTAATTACTCGAATAATTTATTACTGTACTTTGACGAGAGGTGTCTGTTAAGACCTACTTTCTAAATAAAAGTTTTTAATCTTTTTGGACCGTTAAAAAATGTTTTTAGACTACATTGTTTAACTATTGCAGACACGATAAAGGCAGAGTGTTTTCAGTGAAAGCACTGAAAATATGTATAGACTACTTTTTGAGGCGCGGTCACGTCGTCAAAGCGTTCGTTCCAAGATTCAGGTAACATTTACTTTTTTTACAGACTATTACAGTGAGCTCGATGGGTTCATTAAATGATCAATTTAAGCAAACGACCTAGTCAGCCTTTCCCTCAAAGAAACCTAAGGACTTACAAGGTTACATAGAGAGGCAGGTTTCCGGCACCGACACGGTGCGAGTCAGCATCGTTATCATTTTCTATGTATCTGAATGCGATCACTTATAAAGAAACAGGTAAACAAGAAACAGTGCCGATCGATACCGACCCGCACGTATTTGTCGGCGCTGGAAACCTGCAGCTCAATGTAAATACCCTAAGCCTTAAACACTCGGCTATTGCCGTTAGATGAAAGTCGTTGTGCCATGTTAAGTAAAACAACTGACATCTGTCAATCCGCAGTTGAGCAGTACCACAAAACTATTATAACAGACGTCTAACCATCTTCAAATAAAGAGTATATTATGAATAGTGGTTGATGATGATAATGTCTATGTTAATTTGGTGGTATTGTTTTTATGAGATACAGCAGACAAACAAGCAAGCGGGTTAACTGATAGAAAGTGGTCATCACCGCATATAGACATCAGAGGCGCGCAAATGCGTTGCCAAATAAAAAAGATGGGAACAGGGAGAAAACGGATAGAAATGAGTTGGACTTCCGGATCTCTTACTGAACGAAAAGCATTGCTGCTTTATGGCTATATTCTGTGAGAAGATGGTACTTTTTCAATGGAGCTAGCCTATTTCATGTTCTCCAAAAAGTATTGGCATAACTTTATACAGAAATGCTAATGTTTTTTTGACAATAAGTACGACCACAAAACTATTATATCACCATTTTGTTATATTGTTATTCAATAGAAAGATAGCTCACAATATGACTGACAGGGCCACACCGCCTCAAATAAAATAAAATTCATATGAAACTGATGTAGGTGTTACTAGCCATCTGGCTGGAAGTAAATACTTTTTGATACTTTATAATTCTTTTAAATCTATACATATAAAACAAAACCGTGACAGGGTGACTGACAGGTAACGCACAGCCTAAACCCTTGACCAATAGACTTGAAATTTGGAGAGAATGTTCCTTGAGTATTCTAGGGGAGCACTAAGAAGGGATTTTTTTAAATTCCACCCCTACAGGGGCGAAATGGGGTGCCAAAGTTTGTATGGAAAAACAAAAACGCGTGGCCCGATTCAAACAAAACTTGATGTAAATACTCTACAAAGCAAACAAACAAACACCTGTTTCAAGATTTTCTGATAATTATTTGCTTCGAGGGAGAATTGGGGGTAGAAAGTTCTTAAATCTGTAAATCGTAACCGTGACTTACGGACAACGCCCAGCCTAAACTACTCGATAAATAGACTAGAAATATGGACAGAATATTTGTTGAATTCTCTAGATGAGCACTAAGAAAGGATTTTTTAAAATTCCCACGGGAAAGCGAGATTTACGCAAACGTAGTTGCGAGGGTATATTAACGGACGACCAGATGGAACCGTACCGGACCGTGCCGGATCGGAATTTGTTTCTGAAGAAAAATATGCTAATTGTTAGTAGGCTACGCGGGCGAAACCGCGAACAGAAGCTAGTGTATCATAATTTTGGCTTCATTATCTTCTATTTTTCAATGTGCCTTTGTCCTCTGTAACTTTTATTTTATTATGCTTTCTATTTTATTTTGAGCTCTCTTGATTTCCACTTCCCTCCTTTACAATAGGAACATTTTGTTACACGATCCGGTGTGGCCCGCCTCACCATTTTTTTTTTGCTACTCGCCCACTAAGTGGCGGGCCACGGGAATCTGATACATCCGCGACCCCGCCAGGGCCGCCGTCCGGCCAAAGATAAACAGGCTGGACCCGCTCTCCCCGCTCCGAACGCTCCGTCGGCATCACACCGCATCTAGGTGCACTGCCGACACCGAGGACCGATGCGGCCCGCCTCACCATAATGTGTGCTATGCTATCCTAACCCTTTGTAGGTAAAAATGACTTGACATTCCCATTCTTAGTTGGAACGTATATTATTTATTTGTTTTTTTTAAAATCCTGATTCTGTTAGTGACCTTATTACGTTTGTGGTCGTACAACCATTTACAGATGTAAATTCGGTATGAGTAGTGACCCCAAACTGCTGGATGACCTGGAACGGCAGGGTCTGGTGGTCTACACACCTTCCAGGGAGATACAGGGACGTCGAGTCTGCTCTTATGATGACAGGTGAGTTTTAGTTGAATTTTAGTTTATCAGATTACTTAATAAAAATATTTATTTATTTACAAGGGAAACTATAACGGTTAAGTTTGGTGAATTTCCAGTCCTGGGACATTTATAGCAGATTTCTTTGAAACTGCTTGCCTACTTCTCTACACAGTGAATATACCTATAGATAGCTGAAGAGTGGATCTATAAATTTTTCTCATCATACTTATTATTTTTTTTAGAGAAAATCCCTAAAATCTAGTTGACTAGATTAACCATTTTGAACGTTTGATGGAATAGCCGTATGCTATTCCATCAAATGTTCGCGCCCCCTGATGGTAAGCGATCACCGTAACCTATAAACGCTTGCAATACCACTCGCGCGTTGCCGACCCTGTAAAAAGTGGAGCTCCGGATTCTTTACTCACCGTAGAAACACCTGGCCGAGACCGATGCTATTTGGCCTTCTGTAAAGTCTAGGTCCTTCCCCAGACGGGCTGCGAAAGATGCGGAGCGGATTATCCGTTGTCTGCCCTAACTCTCTTAAAATATATCTATGATTATTAATTACAAAATCGCATCTCTCGTTCCTCTAAAATCTGAAAGAAAATGTAGTGTCCCACCAATAGGCACGTCCCTTACGTTGATTATAAAATTTCAGGTACATCATACAATGCGCGGCAGAATTCGACGGTGTAATAGTGTCAGGGGATAACTACAGAGACCTCATACGCGAGAATCCAAGATGGCGGAATGTCATTGAAACTCGTGTGTTACCTTTTACGTGGGTAAACGATATGATAATGTTCCCAAGGGACCCTTTGGGACGAAATGGACCCACACTGGAACAATTCCTTAGGCATAGTGAGCCAGTTATACAAATCATATAAAATGAACGTTAAATAAATAAATAAATTGTTAGTAAATAGGCCGCCTACGCTAAAATCGCTGTGAAGTCGTCCATATAAATATAAAGGATACAACCTACCCTACTAGTGGTCGCTTTGTTTAAAGCGTTTATTTTTGGTTTTTCTTTGTCTTCTCTTGCTCACTAAAAGAGCTTTATACTAAAATGTAGCTTTTCAGACTGATTTTAGAGTCATGCGTTTGAACCGCGCCGTCCAGACGAGCGCGCTCGTAATTAACACACACATAATTTACACTAAATAGTAGATGCGTTTCATAGACACGCAGTTCAACGCTCCGTTCGTGAAACGCGCTGTCCGCCGGCGCTGCCGAAGCGCGCACATTACGACGAAACGCGCAAAACTAGAACTCGTTTCACAGCGGCCCCCAGCCGGCGTCACTCTGAAACCTACCTTATACATAAAATGTATTTTTGCCTTTTATGGTCAACCATTGTCAGCTCTGGAAGTAACTCCATATGCACTTACCATTGTTTTTTTTTTCTGCAATGTTTACAATAGGCATAGTGTATATTGTATAAATTTTGATAGCATTTTTATATAAAATTCTTCGATAAGGCAATATAATTTTTAATTGGATGTTGTTACAAAATGGAATCAACCACAAACTCTCGTAAATCGACTAACAAGCATCAAATTGTCTCAAACACTGTATGATGTGATTAGGTAATATTTTCCATTGTATCTAGTAATTATAATTAATTAATAAATACACATGAATAAATATTTTATATAATCAACCTTTTCCTATTAATATTATTAAAATCCTTAATACTCGGACGAAGTTTCGAAAAGTTTGTTGTAAAAGGACAATGAATAAAAGACTTTTTACTTGACGTCCAATTGTGGCTCTTTCCGGTAATTACATCCATTAATATTGTAGATTTTAATCGGCTATAAAACATAAGGAAGCCAGGGTATGTGTATTTTTCAACTTCAATACATTTTGATTTAGATAAATTTGTTATGTTTGTGTCAAAAAATTTATAAAATGCCATATATTTCGATCTTAAAATACTTGGTACAAGTTTTCAAGTGAAATTCAATGATGGTGTTTGAACTAATTTCTCATATCTTATTGTGGTCACCGTAATATTATATGCGTTATCACGATAAAAGGTTTTGTGATCGATTGATGTACAGTCGAAGAGCACGTCAACCTTTACATATCGAACTTTGTACCCTTCTTATGTTCTTTGTCATAAGAACCAAAATTGTACTGCAAGTGTGAAGCTCAACGTGCACCTGACTGCACACTTCATAATAGATTTATTTTTAAAATCAAACGTTTGTTTAGAACTTTCATGTCAAGTATAATGGAACGGAACATACATTGTATTTTGATTTTCTTTTTATCAAAAATTATTTTGTTAAAGGAAAATACCTAGTTTTTTTTTAGGAATGATAAAGTTTTTCTATGTATTAGTAATTTAAAATTTTATGCTGGGCCATAAAAGATTAACTTGCGAGTTTATTGTAAACATAAATTATAACATTAAACCAAACATAGGTATAAAATAACTATAAATTACTTTTTTCTCAATAAAATAACTCCTGTAGGTACACGTACGTCCTGTACGTCGGAAAGGAAAATCTTTCGAAGAAAACGTATTATAACCTCTGATCTGAACTGACATTGAAAATCGCGCCCAAATCTGTTGCGTTCAGGAATGTAGCAGAACGCATTTTTTTTTTTAATATGTAATCTTTAATTTTTTTTTAATTTAAAATAGTGACAATATTTTTTAAACAGTTGCGTTCAGAATTAAGAAGCAAAAAGTTTTTTTAAAAATGTGTAATCTTTTTTTTTAACTGTGAAAACATGTTTTTTCCGACAATAATAAATTGTATAGTAATAATGATAATTTTTCTAGGCGATTTATGGTACCAAAAATTATTTCTGTTTTTAGATACACTTTGTAGTTTTGATATTGTAATAATATGCATCGCAATGTGTAGCTAACGATGGATTTGTTGATTTATTTTTCATTTTATTAAAAGATGTTTTATCTTACAAGTATTATTTTTTTTTTTTTCATTATTGACCTGTAACATGTAGATTATTCTGAATTTTGCAATATATTATCTACTAGCGAAACCCGCGCAACTTCGTTTGCGTGTATCCCGCTTTCCCGTGGGAATTTTGGAATGTATGATACTTTAAAACCTTCCCCTTGAATCACTCTATCAATTAAAAAAAACTGCATCAAAATCCGTTGCGTAGTTTTAAAGATTTAAAAGCATACAAAGGGACATAGGGACAGAGAAAGCGACTTTGTTTTATACTATGTAGTGATACTAATATTATAAAGAGGAAAGATTTGATTGTTTGTTTGCATTGAATAGGCTCCGAAACTACTGGAGCGATTTCAAAAATTATTTCACCAGTAGAAAGCTACATTATCAGGGAGTGACATAGGCTATAGCTTTTTCCGAAATTCAATATGGTTCCCACGGGAACGGGTCCGGAACTTCACGCGGACGAAGTCGCGGGTAAAAAAACTAGTCTATACATAATTATATTAAAACAATAGACCCCGGTATGTCTGTATCTTTACATAGTATAAAATGAAGTCGCTTCCCTGTATCTGTCCCTATGTATGCTTAAATCTTTAAAACTTCACAACGGATTGTGATGCTGTTTTTTTTAGAGTGATTCAAGGGGAAGGTTTTTAAGTATACATTCTGAAATATACGCAAAGGAAGTTGCACGGGTTTAGCTAGTTAAATATATTTGGCAAGAATGTATAGGCAATGCCTATACATTCTTGTTTTATTACTTTTCATTTATTGTATGACTATTAGGCATACAATAAAATAAAAGTAATAAAATCGACTTTTTGTTGATTTTTTACCTATATCGGATAACAGGAAAATCTTTATTTGCGTGTCCTGTCCGACGTAATGTTTAAAATTTAAGTTTTTCAAAACATCACTAGATGTCACTGACTCCGATTTATCCGTCGATACTCTCCTTTACAATAATTTGTTCATAAGCTACTCACGGAGACTAGGTGGCGCTGCTGTGTATAAAATATTACGTAACACAGTTTTCTAATTGGTCATTTTGCGAATAGGTTATTTTTAAAATCGCTACACATTCATGGACTGAAATTTTTAATGTACGATTGTCTACTAGTCTAGTTGATCTGAGTTGTCTCAATGCAATCAAGAATTTAGTCATGGATTTTTGTAATGTAACTGGTGTCGTGCGGTCTCACATGCCGCAACCTTTTCATGTCTTTATGTTTATTAAATACGGTACGTTGCCATGTTTATTTTCTGTTAAAATACGTAATATTAATAATTAAATCAAATTTATGTATGCTCACTTAAAAGAATGTTTAATTAGAATCATGCAAATGGAGTACGTTACAAAAACAATATCAAAAGGCTAGACTTGAGATCAATAATTAGTTTTCAAATTATAAAAATCGACATTAGACTAAAATGACTTCTTTGCGACAGTTTGATCAGCAATCAACTAAAAAAAAATATTAACTGCTGTAATAAGTGTCATTGCACAAAATTGACAGTGGTCGAACTTTAGTATTTTTTATTGACAGTCAGTTTTATTGACAGTCATACACAGGAAACGTGGGAATGGGGGTGAAATGATATTTTGCTTGCCTCGAGCGGCCTGTGAGATCGCACGTCATCAGTTAAAGGTTAAGATAAGATGGGTGTTGAAAATAAAATAAGTAGTTAATATTTATTGAACTTTATTACAAATTAGGAATAACAATTTCGACTACAATATTATTCATTATATGAACCATTATTTACTATTTTTTATGAAATAGCTGGCATTGAATATTGATGCTAAGTTACTTATTAATAAGACCTTTATTTCAGTACGTATAACATGCGTTTGAATCTTATACCGACGGTAACAAGTTTTTCCCGTTTGGTAACATTGTTGAAATTAGAAAGAGTTCACTCGACATATTTATACCATTTATGCACATGAAAATTTCTTCAAATCAAATTCGTTCAAAATTCTCAGTTATTTCGTGGTCTTACTGATTTGTCCAAAGCACCACAAGGGAAATATTAGTAAGGATATCTGATAGTCCCATTTTATTTAATCAACCTCTGTTTTTGGTTCGAGCTTTTAGGATTATTTTTCAGAATTCGATTTGTTTAACCGGTGGCATCAGACAGAACGATAAAACTATGGCCTATTTTAAAAGCCTGCCTGTATTGACAAATTTATTGATTTTAAACGTAATTATAGATAAAGAGACATTCGAGAAATAAAAATTTGATGTATACGGAAATTCAATTTGCTACCAATCGGGAACGACCCATAGAAATTCGTATATCAAGTGCACTTATAAAAATTGGCATTTACCACTAAATTAATGCATGCGTGTACAAAATATAATTGGCTACTATAAAAATTATATTAGGCACCTTATATATAATCTCACTTTCCATATTCCAAGCTCTAATTCCTGGCAGTCTTTCCTGTAAACTGTGCGCTTAATTAAACTAAACTATACGCATTAAAAATATGAGGTTTCTGGCGTCTGGTACCTCATTTAACTATTAGACCCTTCTCCCATGACACTACCCGAATGAAGCGACTCGACTGGAAGGCAATTCTCATTTGCCCGTGTTCACACACCTATCTACATCACATCACACGCGACTAAATTCTTTCATTATTCTCAACTGACACACGATACTATGTCGACCGCCATTTTGTTAAGATTCGTATGCAACTCGGCGTACGACTGGTATCAGACGCGTTCCGTCGTGTGAGATAGACGAATTTGTATCAAAGCTACTCTCAAGCGACTATTATGATACTCGAGTCGCTTGTGAATTGCATCGTGGGAGAACGGGCTTACAGTCCTGCTATATTATGCAGTTAAAATGTAAAAAAAATTGCTTGCTTAACCTAATATACATATTTTTACAGCCATACCAAATATTTTTTACATCTCAAACTTAAAAGTGTAGGGAAGATTGTTTTTGGCACTACTCATTTCTAATAGCAAAAACAATTGTTTTTAGAACTTGATAAAAACATTATTATTTAACATTTAATCTTCTCGTTCCTATTCTAATATGGAACGGACATAGCTATGCTATCCAATGAATTAAAAAAATCATGCATCGAAATAATAAGGAACAGTCATACATTGAGATCTAAAAAATAAACAACTTATTAAATTATTAATAAAAACAAACAAATTATAACAATATTATTGTAAATATTTGAACAAAAAATATTATTTATTTTATTATTTCAAGCCTGTGGATTATTTTAGTATAAAACTATTATGGAGCTTTATATGAAGGATTATACAATTTTCATGTTGAATGTAACCGACGAAAATCTTTTTGTTGAGTGTAAACGGCATCGCATTTTGTCGCGTACACAACAATACCGTGCAAGTATTATTTAACAAGTTTTCCGGGAGACAAAATACTGATTACCTATATTTTATTCATCCTTGAAATTGGTCAAAAGTTATTTATATTATTGTTGTATAAGCAATGATTTAGTGACGCCGTTACGATTGCTTTTCAACCAGTAATTGCTATTATTGTAATAAGAGTTTATCTAGTCTCAAGTTCGCTATCTCGCTTTCACATTTTGTAAGAGATAACGAAGTTGAGTTTAAAACTAGACAGGTAACTTTTGTTACAAGAATATACATAAACAGCGTAAGGATAAATCGTCAAGTGTCAAAACAATAGAAAAAAATATTGGAACAATATTAGGATTTTTTCTATGTTTGATCATCTCTGGTTGAAAAGCAGCCTTCGTTAAAGACCAATTTAAACTGTTTTTTTTAATGACAGACAGGACAAACAAGCTAGCGGGTCACCTGATGGTAAGCACCGCTGGCCATGGACATCCACGACTACAAGATCTTGAATGCATTGCAAGTCTTTAGACTATGATATAGGGCTCTTCTAAAGAGACATTAAAATATTTTTACAGAGTCGGCAACGCGCGAGTGATACCATGTGTTGCAAGCGTCGATAGGCAACGGTGACCACTTACCATCAGGCGGGTATGCTTGCCACCTTAGTGGTATAAAATGACTATCAAACATCTTCCTTATCCAACTTGTCCAATTTCAACTGTTCTAACTGCAACTGCCTTCTTATAGACCCTAACTGTGTTAAAATACTAACATTCTTTCCATCATCGTTAGGTAATGATCGTAAAATGTTCTTTTGTACTGCCGGCACTTTCCATTTGTCATCGACCATCTTCATTGCTTCACTTAAGTTATCATCTTCGATTTTATCCGCTTGCGATATATTTGTATGACGTAATACAGGTATGTATGAATCTACATTTTCTTTAGGTTTTTCTCTAGGTACATCATGCACTATAGCTTTTTCTACTATAGTATTTTTATTACCTATATTTTTAAACCTTGTTTCTTTAAAATTCAGATTTCTTCTCAAGTAACTATCGACGTCATAGTTCGGAGAGAAAATCGAATTTTCCGGTATATTAGTAGAATAATGTTTGTCATTAGTAGTTTTTATACGTGGATAGTACGGCTTAGATTCTTGGATTGGGTGTGTAACAGCTCGAAGTAATGATTTGTGTTCGTTGTCAATTTCCTTTTGTAGTTCTGTGCGTTTTTTCATATATTCTAAATTGTCGTCTTGCATCTGAAATGGTAAAGCCATTTATTAAACTTTACAACATAAGTTTAAAACTAAGCGGTAACGCTTAGCGCGGTTTCGTCCCTAAAGAAAAACTATTACAAAAATGTAAAAAAAAATAACATTTATTTTTTCAAAATGAAATTAGATGATTGGCTGGAAAAGCCCAAGTAAGCGGTTTGGGTACTCAAATCGCTTGCAGTGTTACCAATGTATACAATAGTTTTTTTAGCAGCCATTTGTGTCCCACTGCAGGGCAAAGGCCTCCCCCAAACTTTTCCAATTTTCTCTTATTGGGCCTTTTCCGGCCAATCATCCAAGTTTATTTTTTATTTTTTTTTAAGTTTATGCTATTATTTAGGCAACTTTAGAGTACCTAGTTGTGTAGAATTATTTTTTATTCAATGCATTTAACTATTAAAGGTGGTACCAGAGTGCGGGTATGCCACACAGGGCAAATATTTATGTGATGGCATCCAGATAACCTAGCCTATTTTAGTGAATAGTAAGTCTTATTGACTTATTGCTTGTTGTCATTCTGAGGTCGCCGTTGTTGATTCTGGCCATACAGGAGACACAGCGGTGGGAATGTGTGACGGGTTTGTCCCGTAATATATATACAACTAGCTTTTCCGCGCGGTTTCGCTCGCGATTAATTTTATGAAATAGATCTCGTTTGACAACAAAACAACCCATAGCGCGACTTGTGGCCGATAGTCCATCCCATACAGCGCCCTCTATAGTAGAAAAAATATTTTCCCATTGGAATGGCATACTTTCACGGGATAAAAAGTAGCCTATGTTGGGCTCTGTACCCCTGACAATATGTATACAAATTTTAGTCGGTCTGTTATAATGATCGGCTGATTAGTCAGGCCGTGAAGGAATAACAAACAAACAAGCTCACTTTCTCATTTATAATATTAATATTATTATGAAGTATGATTACGGGGCAAATATTTATGTAATGGATTACAAAAGTTACATGTATATTATTACTTCTTCACTCTCAAATAGCTGGGTCAATATTTATAATATTTGGTAAATAGGTAGCTGATACCTTGGATTAAAACATAGGGTACTTTTTATCCCGAAAAGTACGCGATTCCCTTAGGATTTCATCAAAAGTTTGATATAGATAGCACTACTGGGCATAAATAAATATACGCAAACGAAGTTGCGGGGGTTTTACTAGTACAATATATCTGTTATCTGGTACCCATGAGACCTAGATTACTTTAGTGATCATACAATTTATATTATTGTAATACCTGTATGGCCATCTCCCTCTGCTTCCCGCGCTCCTTGTCCTGCGCCATTCGCAACATTCGCAGCTGCTCCTCCAGTCTCCGCATCTCCGCTGCTTCCAGCATCCTAGATACAAAACATTCAAGTTAAATTCTGAGATTAAGTTTAATATTTGCTAAAAAAAAACCTATGGAGTATCCCATAACACAAGTTTCGAACTTACTTTGGGGCTAGCTCAATTTGTGTTATTTGTCCCTATATATTTATTTTATTTATAATTAAAAAATCATTTAAAATGTGTACTAACTTCTCCCTGGTCTTCCGTTCCTCCTTAATCCTCTGCTGTTCCAGTATTTGATTTTTGAGCTCTTGCTGATAGAACTGACGACGCTCGGCCGCCTCCTGCGAAATAAGTCAATTCATTTATTGGTCGGCACACATATGAATGTCACCGTAAAATTGTAAAAATCGTTAGTTTATAATTTATCTAAAAATTGACAGCGTAAAATTGTAATTACACTTAGGGCCGATTGTTTGATCAGTAGTTAAGTACACTAATGGTTAAAATTCGTAGCAATTTTTAACAAATAGTTAGTTTTTTCAACGAATTTTAACCATTTATTTATTTATTTATTTATTTATTCATTTACAAATTAAATTTGTGTTTGAAATCATTTATATGTAGGTATTCATTAATTTTAAATATACATTTGTCAATAAAAATAAAAATAAAATACAAAACAATTACATTCATTAATTATAAATATGCATCCATTAACAAAAATAAATAATTTAAATTTGATTAAGACATAACAAAAAACAATAAATTCAGCACTCAATTCAAAATTCCTCCAGAGAATAACAACATTTTTCCACAAGAAGAGCTCTCAATTTTCCATTTAAAGTTTTGCAACAACGAATGGTTTTTAATTCTATAGGCAGCCTATTAAATAAAGTCAGAGTTTGGTGGCGCACGCATTGCTTCGTCACCGTCAGTTTAGGTTGGGTGAATACTTTTATGTCTTTCCGTCTAGTTGATTCCCTTTTTAGCATTTTTATACTTAGCAACTGATCAAACAATCGGCCCTAGCCCCGGCTACTATTTCTGGGTTTGGGGCCACAAGGTAAACCTAACGAACCTATTGTATATATTGTGTATATGTATATAGTGTGCTATGATGTTTCGGTTGCAGGTTAGCAATATTTCGGTTTAAAATTTAACGGTGACAAATACATTATTGCACTTTACCGAGAGGTTGAGCGGATAATACGCTCCGCATCATTCTTGCCCGTCGTCTGGGGAAGGGACCTTCACCTTACATCGTATCGTAGCCAAATAGCATTGGTCTCGGTCATGTTGTGTTCACTTTATCCCAAGGGCCGTGGGTTCGAATCTTGCGCAAGGCAAACATTTGTGTGCATTAATCTATCTAATCTATTATTTCAGCAATCTAGTACCCATAGTACAAGCTTAGTTGCTTAGTTTGGGACTAGATGGCGTTGTGTGATTCGTCCAAGAATATTTATTTATAGAAAACGCACACAAATGCCATCACATAATGTTTGCCCCGAGCGAATCGAACCCGCGCCTTCTGGTGCCGAAGCATCACTACCAACGCACCACCGGGTTGTCAATAAAGAGGGATAGTGTGAGATAGATGGAATTTATTATTATACCTTCTCAGCTTGCAAATTCCTCATTTGTATGGCGTCAGCGTCGAATATAGACGGCATGTAAGTGTGTTGCAGCTCAGAAGTCAGTTTGTCGCGGTTCGTGCGCTTCGACACTGTAGATGACCGTTCTGCAATTGAAAAATCACTACATAGTATAAAACAAAGTCGCTTTCTCTGTCCCTATGTCCCTATGTCCCTTTGTATGCTTAAATCTTTAAAACTACGCAACGGATTTTGATGCGGTTTTTTTTAATTGATAGAGTGATTCAAGGGGAAGGTTTTAAAGTATCATACATTCCAAAATTCCCACGGGAAAGCGGGATACACGCAAACGAAGTTGCGCGGGTTTCGCTAGTAAACAATATATTCAAATTCAAATCTTTTATTCCGAGAATAGGTTTCCACAAACACGTTCTCTTGTCAGAGTATAGCGCCACTGTGCATAAATAAATACACGCAAACGAAGTTGGTCTATAAATAAGAAGAATGTCTTACCATAAAAATCCCCATAACTTCTTCTTCTCTCGGCCAAGTCGCTCTCCCACTTGTGCGCGTGCCACGGCTGCGCTCGCCGGTCTTCGGCGCCGTTCACGGTGCGCGGGGACAGCTCGCGCTCGGCTGGCGTCAGCGACGACTTGCACGGGGATGGCAACTACAAATATAGGTCAATGTAAACATAGAAACATAATAAACTAGCTTTTTGCCCGCGACTTCGTCCGCGTGAAGTTCCGGACCCGTTCCCGTGGGAACCACATTGAATTTCGGGAAAAGCTATAGCCTATGTAGCTCCCTGATAATGTAGCTTTCTACTGGTGAAACAATTTTAGAAATCGGTCCAGTAGTTTCGGAGCCTATTCAATTCAGACAAACAAACAAATCGTTCCTCTTTATAATATTAGTATAGATAATAAATATAAAGGGACAATTCACACAGATTGAGCCACAAAGTAAGTTCGAAACTTCTGTTATGGGATACTAACTCAACGATATTATATTTTATAACAAATACATATATAGATAAACATCCTAGACCCGAGGCTAATCTGAAAAAGTTCGTTTTTCATCATGACCCGACCGGGATCGAACCCGGGACCTCCTGGGTGACGATCTGGCGTAGTAACCATTACGCCACGGAGGTCGTCAAATATCTTAAATATTTTGCTGTATTATCGCGCAAGGTGTCTATCTTTCTCATTTATAATATTAGACTATTATATTTAACTATTATCACTACATAGTATAAAACAAAGTCGCTTTTTCTGTCCCTATGTCCCTTTGTATGCTTAAATCTTTAAAACTACGCAACGGATTTTGATGCGGTTTTTTTTAATTGATAGAGTGATTCAAGGGGAAGTTTTTAAAGTATCATACATTCCAAAATTCCCACGGGAAAGCGGGATACACGCAAACGAAGTTGCGCGGGTTTCGCTAGTAATATTATATTTGTTTTTTTGTTATTCAGTAGAGTATATAATATCATTCATTATGAAAATGTGTATATAGCTGTACAACGATGTTCATGAACACGAGTGACGTTTGTATACTGTGGCATATTTTCATACATTTTGTCAAAGACGAACCTGTTGGCGAAAGTTGTAGTTCCAATTTCCGCTACGTTCATAAAGACCTTTGTAGCACTGTATGTACATACATATTGTCAGGGTTTTCGGGTGACTTTTTATTTCGTGTAAATCTAATTCCAATGAGAATAAATAAAGAAAAACACCTGGAAGAAGTCTGTATCATCAGTCTGCACGGCAACAGAGAGGGGACTCGTAATGGCGCCCACTTGCACTGCCGTGTCCACTTTCCTGAAAAGCAGATGTAAGAACGTGATGAAAAAAAGTATTTACTTTGACAGGCCCGGTGGTCGAGTGGCTAGCAATAGTCACTTTATTCCAAGGGCCGCAGGTTCGAATACTGCGCAAGGCAGACATTTGTGTGCATTGTCATGTTTGCCGTGGTCTGGGTGTTTTTTTATGTATAATAAGTGTTTATTAACAAAAATAAAAAGTATTTAGCAATCTAGTACCCATAGCACAAGCTTAGTTGCTTAGTTTGGGACTAGATGGCGTTGTGTGATCCGTCCAAGAATATTTATTTATTTACACACACACACACACGCGCACATACATAATCATTCACATCCAAAACTTCTAAATTTAAAACTTTAACACATACCTACCAAAAACAAAAAAAAATGGTTTTTCATAAATCGATAATTTTATATGTCATACACGTACCAAAAACAAGGATTTGGACATAGAGAAAGTTGTTAGGAGACTTAAATTTTAGGAATTATTGTTGAAAACAGGCATTAAAATATTATATTTCTGAACTTACGTGGAATAAAACGCAGTGTTATTGGCATAACTATTCTTCCTTACGGGACTGGTCACTGGCTCCCTCTCCCTCTCTCTTTCCAGCTCCCTCTCCCTCTCTCTCTCATCTCTCTCCCTTTCTCTTTCCTCCCGCTCGCGGCGTTCTCTTTCTGTTTGCTCTTTTGCCTCTTGTTTCTTCTGTGCTTGCTGGAAATATACATTTTATTTATACTGTAGATGGCGCTGCAATCGCCAAATTCTAACAATTCATATGTCGGCCAATAGATGGCACTATAAATAGTGCTATGATTTCGTTTTATCCAACTAACCTGCCCCCTTACTCTTGAAGATAATTCCGCACGGTCGCCATTGGATTGTTAATTTTAGGCACTCTTTGCAGCTAAACTAGCGCTAACTAAATACTAAACTAAATGAAATCGGATTGTATGCTAACCAAATAGTTAGTAAAGTATAATATTTCAATGGTACGAATTAGGATTTCCTGTTAATTTTGCATTTGAAATTATACAGAATTGAAATTATAATCGCGATTGATATGCAGAGTAACCTACCTGGTCTAAGTATTCCCTATATTGTTTCTGTCGCAGCTTCCGTAGCGTGTTCCGTCTCCTCTCATACTCGCCGAGGCCGAGCAGCACGTCGCCCGAACTCCTCTCGGCTCGCACGAGCGGATTGTTCGGCGAGTACTCGCCCGCCTTCAACATCACGGGCAGACCGAGGTAGCGCTGGAAGGACCAACATCTTCAACATTCATATGAAATTTCCAAACAGCTTGATTTTTAACGACACCATCAAAAAATATCGTCACATTGCATTCAGTTTAAACAAAACCTATTTAACTGATATACTAAAACCTTCCTCAAAAACCACTCTATCCATTGGTGAAAACCGCATAAAAATCATTTGAGTTTATCGCGAATAGACAAACAAACACCACGGAGGACTTTGTTTTATAATTGGTAAGGATAGCGCTATTTGGATTGTCATTACGTGTTTAGTAGGTACCTAATTAATTTCTACATGTACCTGTATTTTTTTTTTAAATACATACTTTTATAAATAAAAGTTTAGAATTTGAATTTTGATAGCGACTTAGCAATCGCTTGCTTGGAAGACAAAAAAAACGGGTGATATTATTAGTAACAACATATTCCTCATCGCTAGCACTATGCCCATAACGTCGCGTGTAACAGACCAATCGATCATAAGAACTAAATTAACAACTTAATTAATCGGCAAACATAATTGCAAACATTCTTTATGGTGTAGCGGCAAATCTGCACGCTATGTCTCTGCGTAAATTAGTTTCTTTAAGTATCGTTATTAGGTACTAATTGACGTGTCAATGAAGTAAATTTATGAGTTAGTTAACTATTAGGGACCATCTCCACGAGCGAGAGAATTGCGACGACAATATCGTCATGTCAACCTAAAAATTCAAATTATATCTTTTTTATTGAAAGTAACAAACAACAGCCATTCTTAAAAGATAAATTACAAAATGACAATTTCGTCTAAATATGTTCGACCAAAAAGTTGTTCACAGCAAGCCACAGTATCGTATAAATAAATCCTGTTTTTCTTAACTTGACCAATATAGTAAACAATCTTAGCATGCCTTTTTAACGAAAATAGGAAAATAAAATTATCATTCACACCCAAATAATAATATAGTTAGAAATGGCATTTAGCACAACACTTTATTATTCTGGCGATTTATCGATTTTACACATGGATAAATGAATAAAAAGACACGCTAAGATTGTTTACTACATTGGTCAAGTTAAGAAAAACAGATTATAGATACTACTATATTCAGAGTAGGTCCTCACCGACATCTCTCATCAAAGATTACAATACATTGCAGTAATAAATTATTTATACGATTAATCTACTTTATACGTAAATTACTATCATTTCGGAGAGAAAACCAAAGTGATAACTGGTATAAGAAATTGCGCGATATGGCCTAATTCTATACGTTGTCTCACAACACTCCACACGGCGATTTCATCGCGACGATTTTCATTCGGACTCGTCGCGATTCTCTCGCTCGTGGAGATGGTCCCTTACTATGACCACAACCCGTACACTCCATACAACGCGCGTGAAATAATTACCTACTTCTACTACATAGGCCAATGTCGTCTATACACGCGCACACGTGTACACATTCGTTCACTAAGCGCACAACTTTGCAACTTTTCCCGCCTCGACACCCGCCTGGGGTAAGGTAACGCGATTCGGTGCGGGGCGGAGAGTGGCCATTGAGGCCATTGTACTTCGGGTTCTTACTTATTCTATGCTATGACCGTCGATTGTTACTATTTTTTGTCATTTTGACTATTTTGTCATTAATTCCGTACTCTTCTATACTAATATTATAAAGAGGTAAAGTTTGTGTATTTGTTAAATTGTAAGGGGTAATCTCGGGATCTACTGAACCGATTTTAAAAAATCTTTCACCAATAGAAAGCCACATTATTGCTGAGTGTCATAGGTTATATAAAAAACCAAAAAATAAAAAGGCTTTTAACATTATGCCCAACGAAATGGGCACGGGTCAGCTAGTATTATATAAATTCCAAAAACAGGGAATCCACTGAGGCCTCAGAGATAAGGCATTCGTTGCTAGTTCAGAGGACTCAAGGCTCCAAACCCATTGTTATCCTACTGTATTTGTTTACATGAATAGTCGTAAAAAAACTCTATATCTAATCTATGTAACCCTCGATAACATCTTCACTTGGTGAACAATGTAATGTACTATTTGTTGTGTATAATAAATAAATAAATTAAAACTACAGACTTTGCTTGTCCGTTAATTTAACCGCAATCGCTACTTAGGACGTCAGAAGCAGACATTAAATTTGCAAAGCATGATGTAGTTCTGCGTTTTTGGTATAATGTATTATGTTCAGATGTGTTCAGTTCAGTGTAAAATCAAATTTGCAACTTCGAAAAACCTGTAAATCCTAAAAAACTCTTAATCTTTAAAAAAATAAGTTTTTCTGGATTTTCTCAGTTTCCTAAGGTTTTTCGAAGTTGCAAATTTTAATTCACATCATAACATACAATAAATGCAGAACTATTACGCTTTGCGAATTTAGCCTCTATTTTCAAAGGGCTGATCACGCGTTTCTGAGAAAAAATATAGGTATATAGTCAGGACACTGTCAGAAGTTGACAACCTTAAAGGTTCCTATTGCGGGAAACACGAAATGAATGGTTTCACACAACTTTGTATTTTCTTTTGTAGGTCGGAAAAATAACTTACAGATTACACACTGATAACAACTTCAGCAATGAAACAGCTATTTTGTAATGTAACATTGCCCTTATTTTATCCGTGTACTATTAACCTTGTTCTGAAGTTTTAATTATAGGTCAAAATATTCATTCTTATATGAAGGAACCATAAAATATGTTATTATGGTTCCGTATTACAAGAAAATTATAGTTATATGATACTTTTTATGCTTCTACATTTTATTGTAACAAAAATTTACAAGGGTGTAAAGATAATAAATCTACTGACGGATATACGCACAGGGTGCGCTAAACCGCTGATCGTAGACAGTGGTAGAGCCATGAAACATAGAGGGTGTCTTTGTATTACGTGCGTAAGCATCCGATAAGAAAGGATTTTTCGAAATTCACGTGAGAAAGCGGGATGTAATGTCACACGAGGGGGTGTGATTAAATCAAAGACGTTGTTGGTACTGACTGTGTTTGATGAAATGACTCCTTTATTGAAAACTTGCTTTTCCCCGCGGCTTCGCTCGCGTTCATTTTATGACATAGATCTCGTTTGAAAACAAAATAACCCATAGCACGACTTGTGGCGCCATCTGTTGGCCGATACAGCGCCCTCTATAGTAGAAAAAATATTTTCCCACTGGAATGACATACCTTTACGGGATAAAAAGTAGCCTATGTTTAGCTATGTACCCCTGACAATATATATAAAAAAATTTATAATGATAGGCTGATTAGTTAAGCCGTGAAGGAATAACAAACAAACAAACTCGCACTTTCTCATTTATAATATTAAGTATTAGTATAGTAAGGATACATGGGTTTATATACAATTACTTAAATAGTTTATTGGTACATAGTTGTATTGAGTTTAGATTAGAGCAAGGATATTATTAAAGGTGTTCTACTTGTAATGATGACAAAGTTTAAGTAGGGTAACAGTAATGAGGACGTGTGTACACTACAGGGATACAAACTAATAAGTTGCGCGGGTATCGATAGTAGCCAGGTGTACCCCGCAGGTGGACCACGACCAATACGGGGTTTTATATTACTTGAGGCAAATAAATAATCATCATATCAACCCATAATCACCCCACTGCAGGGATACGTCTCCCTTCAATCGAAGGGGACTAGAGCGCACTCTGCCACGCTGTTCCAATGCGGATTGGCAGAGGCCGGTGTTTTCAAGCCGCCAGAAGGCCAGCGACTTGGCTTAACGACTGTCATCTACCGATAACAGTCGGGACCGTGCCCTACGAGGCACGGAGAAGCTCGAGATAACGAAACCCATCAACCAAACACAAATAAATAGTAGTCTGATTTAATGTGGCGTAATGGTTACCATGCCGGCCCGCCACCCAGGAGGTTTCGTTCGAATCCCGGTTGCGTCATGATCAAAAACGAACTTTTTCTGATTGGCCTTGGGTCTTGGATATTTATCTAATATGTATTTGTTATAAAATTTTGTATCTTTGAGTAAGTATCCCATAACACAAGTTTCGAACTTACTTTAGGGCTAACTCAATCTGTGGAATTTGTACCAAATATATTTATTTATAAAATAAACATGAATCGATCACAAACAGTGAACGATTTCGTTCACTGATCACAAATGACTCTATTGCGATATTTGCAATTAAACACACATTTATTATATGCCGAGTTAATTCAAACAATCGTCGAATTTCTTGAAATCGTGTGCCAAGTATCGGACGGAATATTTATCTTTATGCAGACAGCACGGCCTACGAATGTACCACAAAAAACCTTGAAGTTAAATACACAGAAATAAACCTTAATATTTTATTTGCGAACCGAAAGTTAAATGTTCGTGGATATAACTTATGACAGCCATTACTGCTTGGATTTATTCGGAACACTGGTTAACGATAACGATATGGATTGCTATCTATGTGACACGCAAAGGGGGATTCTAATACGCAATACAAAGAGAGAAAACGTTTGCCGTTTCTGTCGCCGTTTCTGTCCTGTCAATAATGTCCTTTCAGATGTTCCTTGACTGATTTCCAGAATAAATAAATAAATATATAGGGACAAATCACACAGATTGAGCTAGCCCCAAAGTAAGCTCGAAACTTGTGTTACTAACTCAACGATACTATATTGTATAACAAATGCATACATAGATAAACATCCAAGACCCGAGTTCAATCAGAAAAAGTTCGTTTTTCATCATGACCCGACCGGGATTCGAACCCGGGACCTCCTGGTTGGCGGTTCGGCGTGGCAACCATTACGCCACGGAGGTCGTCAGAATACCACATAAAATACCTCCCTAAAAAATCTCCCCCCCCCCCCCCCCCCCGTGACCACGGAGTATGCAACTCTGTTAAAACGTCGGATGTAAAAACAAATTAATGTGCGCGTTCAAGCCCTTAATAGTGTTTGTAATTTAAAATATACATGATATCATACAATACAATACAAATAATCTTTATTGCAATGTACACGGGCATACAATTTATAAGTACAATCATAATTGCTAACATCGATAATTTCAACTAGAGTTTTGGAGTATTGCGTTAATAATATATTTTTTTAACGTTTTTTTGTAAACCGTTATTTCGTCCCTTTCCACAGATTACTTAATGGTTACGCTAATTTATATATAAGTCATCGATATTTTATAACAGTGCTCTGCAGGATTATTAAAAAACTTTATGAATTAAATTTAAAAAAATATATTTACTGTCCTTTATATCTTGTGTAAGATCTTAAATCTGCATGTGCAGTAGTGAGTTAGTGCTGCGGATGCACCCCTGTGGTTCTAGCTTATTAATTTGAATGGTTTTTAATTTAGTATTGTTTTTGTTTTATTTCATAATAGATAAGTAGTATTATTGTTTGTTGTGCCACGCAACCCGTGTATGATTTCTTGTCCAGTCTTTTAGGTTGTCTGGAAGAAATTGCCTAGCGATAAGACCGCCTATTGTACCGTGTATTACTAAGCTTTATTTGTATTGTTGTATTTGTTCTTTGGTGCAATAAAGTGTTTTGTATTGTATTGTATTGTAAAAGCGCCTAACATATCTGAATTTTCATTGATACATCGTGGTTTTCAAAGATTTTATTTCAATCGCTTAACAAACAAAACTTATTATAAACGCTTACCGAACCACGTAAATAAAAACAAACACAGTTTGTATAAATAAAACACTTCAAAACCACATTATTCACACACTATCCTTAGTTCATAACCTAGGTTATGCTTTTAATAAGCGGGCGTAAGGCGGGCGTATACCGTGGCCACTATTTACAAACTGAACACGCGAATGGGGGTAGGTCTGGCATAAATCAGTGGGGTAGGGCGGGTATTCTACAATCAGCCAATGAAAGAGATGAGAATGATGAATATTGCTTGAAGGGGAATAGTAGAATTTTTGTTTATTACACTCGAGAGCAATGAATGCGGGTCACCTAAAGTCACCTATGAATCTCGGAAACTAACAATGCTAGCTTAATAAAATAAACAGTGTTTAATAGACAATATAATACCCCTTAAATGAAATTAATAAAATTTATAACTCACTACATTTTATTTATTAAAAATTACAAGGAAAAAAAACTGCTGATCTCGCCTTAAAACAAAATTAGAAAACATGACATTTTTTACAACACTATGATTTTCTTGAATTGAAATAAATTCATTGCTCTCGAGTGTATTAGTATTCATATTATCATAAGAAAGTATTACATCATAAGTTTCATGAAAGTATGTTTACATTAGCATAAAAATCTTTGGCTAGTTCTCTCGCTCACCTCTTTCATTGTAACAATATCTGTATAGGTATATTTAGTTGTCTGTATTTATGGTGAGAAATAAAAATTTGTATGATTGGCTAACTGTACTAGCGAAACCCGCGCCCCTAAATTATATCGCGAAAGCGGTATTACGTTTCCCGTTGGTATTTCGGAAAATCCTTTGTTATCAGATGGACGTCATACAACAACAAACCCTCCAAGTTGGCGACCACGCGTTTACAAGGTAGGTCACAATCGATCGATTTTCTAGATACACGTATTTTTGTTGCGTAGCATTATGTGCGATGGATGTGAAATTGTGTATAATTTATGATTATTTATTAATCGACTAGGTCCACTGAGCCCGCGGACACCGGCCGGACGGGCTCAATCGACTAAGCTAAGGAGCCAGAGGTTACACTAGCTGCTGCCCGCGATGTTACCCGCGTTTTATTATACTTACCCAAAGGTACACATTGCACAGCAGCGCGATCTACTTTATAAAGCGCCCTTGACTATCAGACCTTTGAAAAAATCCTACGAGAAATGCGTACTTTTCGGGATAAAAATACCCTATGTGTTATAGGTATCAGCAACCCTACATATCAAATATCATAAAAATTGACCCAGCTATTTGAGTGTGAAGAAGTAACAAACATACTTACGAACTTCGCCTTTATAATATTAGTGGGAAGTGGGATAGTGGGATTAGGAACATTGATCTTTTTCAAAGTTGGTAGCGAATAATACAATTTTCAAAATACTTTAGCTATTATGTGACGTGGAAGGCCACTTTCATTAGAAAAGATAATGTGATTAAATAATCTGATAAGTTTTTTTAATTAACGTTAGCCTTGGCAAAGTTTGCGGTATGACTCCCTAGAAACTTTGAAAACTTATGCATAGTTAAAACGTTGTGAAAGTCTGGAATATATACGAAAATATAGCGAATATAAAATAGGATGGATCGACCAAATAAATAAATATAAAAGGACAAATCACACAGGGTTGAGCTAGCCCCAAAGTAAGTTGGAAACTTGTGTTATGGGATACTTATGGGCCTACGTCGTAAAATAATTGCGGCCGACTGAGCCCGCCCCGCCCGGCCGACGCATATATCAATCCCTGCTTCGAGAGACAGAGATGGGACACCGTGAACCCGGCGAATTTTTAACACCGTAAGCGCCAAAACACATTTAGGCTTATTTAAAATTCATTAATTGAGTTTTTTAATATTTGTCTTTACAATGTCTAGAAAACATAAATGTCTCAGTCAAAAATCTAAGTCTAAATTTTAGTAGTTTAGAAGATATTTGGTTTTTAAGGACCCTTCTTTTTTTCACATAGCCCCAATACATATATAGATAAACATCCAAGACCCGAGGCCAATCAGAAAAACTTCTTTTTTCATATGACTCGACCAGGATTCGAACCCGGGACCTCCTGGATCCGCCTTCTGGCGGTCAGGCGTGGTAACCATTACGCCACTGAGGTCGTCAAACCTCCGTGGCGTGGTCGTCGACAAAGGACTCACAAAAATCGACAGATGTAACAAGTACGAAAATTAAACATTACCCAAAAAACCTGTGCCTGTGTTGTGTGGACAATGCCCGAAACAGTTTAATTTCAGTTCATTTAGGTATTTTAGGTCAACAAATAATTAAAATGCAAAATCGTATGAGTAACATTCCGACCCAGTCTGATAACGCTAGAAGCTATTTCTGGTTTCCGTTATACCCTTAAAACACGCACGGGGTAGACCTCGTTACCCTCGATTATATTGTCTCTGTTTCAATGGTATAAAAAATTAGGACACTTTTTGTATAAAGCTCGTTTTTTGCAAGTGTGACGCGAACTGAACACGCCAGTAAAGCAACCAGTAATGGGTTTAAAAATCTCAAGCCCTTCCGTACTTTAGAGGGGACCATTGACTTATTATAACCCGCGCGTTGTAGACCGTGTAGAAAGTGAAGCTCTGGCCAAGACCTTACACACCGTAGGAACACAACATGGCCGAAACCAATGCTATTTGGCTACGATCTTCTGTAAGGTGGAGGTCCTTAGGTCCTTCCCCAAACGGGCTGCTCTGATTTGAGCGGATTATCCGCTGTGCCCTGACTAACTAACAACTGTCGTTAAGAGTAGTTAGAATATGGCTTGTTTAATATAATTTATCCTCGAATTTCATCAAAATTTAATAATAGCAACCTCCTTGGTAATATTCGTATCGATACAGCGATAATAGGAAAAGCTAATTTGTCTAATGTTTCGCACTATGCCGCTCCCGGCCGCTCCCAAGGCGGGCCGCGCCTCACCATTGTTGTGAAAATGGTACACAAGTCTCGTGACTTTAATATATAAAACGAATTATGACGAAATATTGTCGCATTTTTTAATAGGTGTCTAAAATTTATAATGAGAAAAAGCTATTGAAAAGTTTGAGTTTCCTCTTTAGCAACGTTACAAATTGAATAAAGTTAATTAGCATTAAGTTTGCCTATAGCAAATTTTCAATACTATGCGGCCTCGGGTCTTGGATGTTTATCTATATTTGTATTTATTATAAAATATAATATCATTGAGTTAATATCCCATAACACAAGTTTCGAACTTACTTTGGGGCTAGCTCAATCTGTAGGAATTGTACCTATATATTTACTTTAAATAATTTATTATTACCTATTTATTTATGCGTTTATTTTTTTCTAACCGTATTGTGTTAAACTACAAAAAAGCTGTATCTACCTATAATTAATTTATGTTATCTATGGCTTACTCTGTATTTTTTTCAATTAATGAATTATTGGTGAGCTCGATGGCGTCGCTGTGTGTCGCACTCATGAACACGCAAGTTAAGCGGCGACGATAGCCAGCGTTTGGATGGGTTTCGTTATCTCGAGCTTCTCCGTGCTTCGGAGGGCACGTTAAGCCGTCGTTCCCGGCTGTTGTCTATGGATGACGTCGGTGGCTTTAGAGCGGTTTGAAAACACAGACTCTGCCAATCCGCATTGGAGCAGCGTGACAGACTACGCCCTAATTACCTTCCGGGCGATCCGTATCCTAGCAGTGGGATGATTATGGCTTGATATAATGAATTGTTGGTAAATTAATAAATAAATATGCCTATTGTTTTCATTTAAGTATAATAAATATACTGAATAATTTAAAATATACCATTACACCCAAGGAAGTATTTCTATTTTCTCACTAAACGATATTAAAATCCGATGACTTGATCAGATGATACGGCGTACGACTTTTTAATCATATTTTAAAATGAGTTAATTTTGAGTTACATTATTATTGCATTAAAATATCAAAAATTACGCTCGTCTGACACCAGCTTAAAATACCCGTATAATATGGATATTAGGCGTATAAACAGGTATTATAATGAGTATATAATGGTCTGATAATAAAGGAAATTGACTTCGTATAACGCTTTTGTTACGCGAAAATAAAGCGGGCCGCCTTTATGCGACTGCCAATATTGTGACGTAAACAATGAATAAGTATGCGTGGATGATTAAGTATTTTAAGGGTTAAATAAAGGGCCTATTAACAATTTATAAAAAAAGTCAAAAGTCGAATATTTTTATTCAAATAGGCCTATTCAACAGCAAGGTCTTTCGAATCTTCACAATATTTCCTAACACTAGTTCAGACGGCAGGATTTTAGACAACGCCATCTCATCCAATGGTAAGCAAGGTTGAATCTTGTATTGTTCTAAGTTACCATACAACTGATATAAATATTAAATACTAAAATAATATTTCGCTTATGCGGAGATAGAACCCACGCGCTTAGTTCTACAAAAGCGTGAGGTCTCTTGTACACACACGTTTTTTTTTAGCGTATTTCGCTCATATACAACGCCGCCGCCGCCACCGTGCCGTAGCACGCCACCACCGTGCACAACCAGCTTCCATAGTAATCCATACAACACTGACGACCATGCGGCGTCATAGCGAATTAACTGTAGATTTGTACGACGGAAAAAACCATGTGTGTTCAAGAGGCCTGAAGAAGAACAAAAGTTATGTAGTGGTATACATATCGCTATTTAACATTTAGTAGAGCCTAGACCATAGACAAGTGACAAACGTAATTTATTGAATCTATGACGTTTAAAGCTTTTCTATAAATTAAACTGAAGTTTCTATAAACTATTTTTGAATTTAGTGTTTGTTTCATTCTACCTGATTAATTTGTACACGAATAAATATAATAATTAAAATAATACGCGCTATTTAACCCTTACCAGACACTGATTGAGTTCACTTTCACATTTTATTTGATAACTAAATAAAGTACCATGTTATGCAAGAACGTTTTAATCCAAAATCCTACCATTTTTGAGTTTTAATAAATTTTATTTTTTATTCAAAAAGCCCTAAGTTATTTCGAATTGTTACAGTTTTTTCCTACCATGTTCAATGTGGATTCATGGTAATGAATTCAATTTGGTTTGGATCGTTTTTGCAAATTGCACCTTATATGTAACATGAATGTACAAATTTCGATGCGATATATGTATTTTTAAGATATATTTAGAAACACTTTTAAAACACTCACTGATGCCATATCTATTTCTTGATCACATCTTTATCACTTTTCTAATCGGTTTAATTCGGTTTTAATATTGACAGTTCTAAATGTTTTATACAAAACATGCGAATGTCCCGGCGTTCGTGTAACCTCTGACGCTACATTGAAATTCGCATCACACCTACGTGGTTATGTGAGCCTAGTACATAAATTGGAATGGGTATATTAAAACATATTTTAAAACTAAACAACGGTCCCGGTTTTACACATTCCCATAGGAATTTAGAAACTTTGTATAAAAAAAATCATAATATGTTTAACTAAGTAGATTACGACCGTAATGTTTTAATCCCGTCATTCTAATTCCAATGGGAATTATGATAATGTTTTGTATAATAAAGCATTTATCAAGTAAGAATAACACCGTGTAGTGAAAACTTTACGACGTTATTAGTTTTTTAGTTTACCGAGTTGTATGCATATTTAAAGTTTATGACGCATTAAAATATAGCCGTCACTTTCAAACTAAAGAAGAAGAAAAAATATAGCTTGAGATTTAAAGTGGAATTAAAATCTCTTTCAGAAACTGACTGTCAGACAGACAGACTGGTGACTTTTTGTATTTAATAATTTGATAGAAAGATATATATAATACAATATAATTATTGTACTTTTTACAAATAATATTAAACCAGTTTTAGTACAACTTATTTTCCTAATATTTATTGCCTGAATTTGCGTACGGCACTATAAAAACCTTGTGTTTTGTTTAGGTTCGGATGTGAGGCGCGTGGGTGACACCGATACGGCTTATTAAGTCTGGATGATATTTTGATTCTTTTGTATACGTATAGGTCTCAATTCTCATGTTTGTGTGTACTAATCGAATAATTCACACTGTAGTTATAACTTTTTAAAACCGTTGATAATAAGCAGAAACAAGTGTCGGCCCTGAATGCACAATTGCTTATTAGGACCTTAGGGGAAAACCTACAAATTGGTTTGATCGCGTTTATTTCTAGAACTACAGTTTTATCATCATCATCTCGGCCACAAGAAGCTCACTGCTGGACATAGGCCTCCCCTAAGCTCTTTCATTATAACCGGTTGGCAGCCTGCATACTGAGGCTTCCTGCGACTTTTCCACCACCTTGAACTACAGTTTACATTTTTTAAAATATTTTTGCGTTTGTTACCTCAAGTTTTGAGAAAGGTATATAGATAATATTACGTCATGACAGAGCTAAATAATTGGCGGTCGAAGCAATACAACTTAAAAAATGTTTTTATACATTAAATACAGTGTGGGTGCACCATTATTATGACATATCCAGCTATAACGTCACATTACCTGCATGCATTACATGTGCGTGAGGTTCGGAAATGCGCATAAATATTGCATGAACCATTTTTCATGTTCAATGGTCAATCACCTTCCTTTATATAGGAATAATAATCAATCAGACATGCCCAATGGTCGAGAGGCAAGTATAGCAACCCAGCTCCAAAGATTCAAACTTGGTTATTTATTATTAGCCTAACTGTCC
Source organism: Endotricha flammealis (assembly GCA_905163395.2). Classification (NCBI taxonomy): domain Eukaryota; kingdom Metazoa; phylum Arthropoda; class Insecta; order Lepidoptera; family Pyralidae; genus Endotricha; species Endotricha flammealis. Next base: position 3,258,836 of record LR990875.1, on the reverse strand, counting down.
TGCTGCTGGGCAACGGCCAGACATGAGTTTCGTATATTCATGAATATGAAAGGGTTTCGACGTGAAAAATTTAGGACAGAAGTTCAGCTAGCTTCCTCTTCATTAAAATCTAAATTTTAATTTAATTTCTGTGTAATTTCAATAAAGGGTAGGGCAATAGGCGAATCCTAATTTGTGCTCTTGAGACTTTACTAATTAATTTGTTAGCTTACACGATTTTATTTAGTTTAGTATTTAGTAGGCGCTAGTCTTTTAAGACTACCAAAACGTAAATACGAGCGAGCAGATTTATTTTTGAAAGTAAGGCCCCAGATGTGAGAGTAGTAACAAAAATTTGTAGATTCTAGAGTGCATCTTTTAAGCTTTACCTGGCCTTCTATCACGGTTGCATGACAGTAATAGTCTAGTTTGCAATTTTATTTTAACTAACGTAGGCGTCTTAGTTGATTTGGCATTGCGAATGGTCCTTCAGACTATAAAACTAGAATGGATCTTACAAGAACATATATTTTTATTAAACAAATTGCTACAATTGTTATTAAGGATATTATTTACTTGAGTAAACGGTTGTTTACGGACTTTAGTGAAACTAAATGACGTAGTTCTATAATATTTTGAAGTATGTTTTTGTTGAACGTTTTTTTTTATATATTATTACTTGAGTACTTCATTTTAGGTTTTTGAAATTGAATATATTTTCGCCATCATATAAAGATTTAAACTATGGTTTAAAAATATTGAATGCATGGTTGGCATGGCATGCAGGTTCGGAGTTAAATATTATTTTGGTCTTGGATAGCCCATTCATCGAAAAAGGCCATATGCCATCAAGCTACGACTAGTATTAACTGTTAAGTATTATAATGGTGCTAATTCTGTTGTAGGATAGCAGGACCATCTTTAGGATGATTTTTGGTTGCAACATCCAACATCCTAGGACACATGTGGCTCTAATAAACAAAAACCCTGTTTGGTAACAAAGAAAAGGATGGAGCTGATAAAAAATCCACTTACAAGATGTGCAAGCGATTTTTTTCTAAAATGGTCCTCCTATCTTCGAGGCCACCGTACATACTAGACTAAACTAATTTTGACAGGACTAGAAGTGTTGCTATCCTTGTCACTAATTGTAAACCAAAGAGGGACAACAACACCTTTGGTCCTGTCAAAATTAGTTTAGTCTAGTTAAATGTACAACAGAATTAGCATCAGTATCTGTGCTACGTACGACTAATAGGAGAGGAGTATCAATGAAAAGTGATGCAAAACACAGACGAATTTGTGCGCTTCAGCTAGTATTTAATCAATTTTATCTTTACTACACCCTTGTACTTAATTGGTGGAATACTTTTATGCTAATAATATCACCATTTCACCCCAAACTAAATGCTTTCCCTAATAATGTCAAGGTCTTAAAACAGAAGTCTAGCCAAAAACTCACCCTTATATATCGTTCTAGGTCCGCTGGTATGTCGCCCTCTAACTCATGGCTACGTATATCTCCGTCCTTGTCATCCAAAGATATAGTGTTGTCCTTTTCTTTCTTTTGTGTTTTTGCGTCATCACTGTCTATTTTATTGTCGGAAAAATTCACTTTTCTCTCGCTCTGATTGCGTTCATTGTCATAATTAATCTGTAAAGAAAAACTTGTTAAAATAAGTCATCATTACTAGTATTATATGAGGAGCTCTATAGCGTCGATGTGTCGCACTCTAATATGAACACGCAGGTTAAGCGACGTCGACCCCAGCCAATGTTTGGATGGGTTTCATTATCTCGAGCTTCTCCGTGCTTCGGAGGGCACGTTAAGCCGTCGGTCCCGGCTGTTGTCGACAGATGACAGTCGTTAAGCCAACTCGGTGGCCCTAGGGCGATTTGAAAACACCGGCGGCCTCTGCCAATCCGCATTAGAGCAGCGTGGCAGAGTGCGCTCTTATCCCCTTCGATTGAAGGGAGACCCGTATCCCAGCAGTGGGATGATGACGATGGATGGAGGATGATGACTAGGTATTATAAAATGTGAAAGTTTGTGAGGATGGATGTATAGATGTTTGTTACTCTTTTACGTAAAAACGGCATGATAAATTTGCTTATAACCTGAATTAACGTAGGATAAACATAGTTTTTGCCCCGGATATCAGGCCGGAACCGGGAACAATGGGATTTCGCGGGTAAAGCCGCGAGTATCGGCTAATCCTTCAATTTTAGGGGGAAGGAATCAATAAATGTCACATGTTATGACTAGGGGTACGTAGTACTATTATCTATTCTGTGCTAGGGGATGTTAGTAACAACCTAAATTACGTAACTGAAAATATAGATTAGAGGACATAATGTTCCGCAACAGTGACGCACAGTCCTGCAACATGGCGCGTGTTGCGCGACGTTGCTTTCGTGCAAGTAACCGTAAATAGACGTAAACTAAAAAATAATAACGTACGTACTCTTGTGTATTGTTAAAAGTTAAAATTTCGAAAATTGTTTAATAGTCTTGATAATTCATTGGGTTATTCTGGATGTAACCAAACTAATCTACACTACACATATTAACATTTTATTTCCATCAAAAGATTTAATACTTTTGAGGTTTCGTGACTACTCAGTGATTGAGGGGTAGTTTTCAAAATACAAGGAAATAATTAAATAAGTTTGCTTGTGCAGGATTTACGTCAAATAGCAATAGCGTGACTGAGTGCAATTTTATTTCAGACTAACTTCTAAAAGTAGATCGATTCCAATAAGTCTTTGCTTCAAAATTGGCACGCCACACGGACATAGATTAGTCTAGACATGAAGCAGACGGGTCACTCCCCACTCTTCTCTCAAATAGACGACGGCAGATGGAGAGTCCGAAAGAATCTGGAGATTGAAGAGCTCGTGCGAGCCTAATATCATTGGAGAGGCCATTCACATACACTGGCCCCTGCCAATACGCATCTGCAGCGTGGCAGAGTACGCCCTAATCCCCTTCGATGAAGGGAGAACTGTATCCCTAGAGTGGGATCATTTTATATGTTGATATGATATGATGAAGGTTTACTACTTACGATTTCAACTTAACCCCTTATAAAATCTGACATAACATTATTGTCATCTACAATATAAGTTTCAGTCACAAACAAATAATAAATAAGGTAACAACGGCTCCAATTCCAAATTGGTTATACCAGCGCTTCTCAGACTGTTCGTCGTGACGTCCAGGGGGTCTTGTCGCGCGTGCTAATTCCTCGGGTGATGTCCCGAGACATTTCACATAGGTCGCCTATATGTGTTTTTTAATATAAAGTATTTGCGCGTCGGTGAACTCAAACTTTACGACTATTTTTATTTTCGCAAAAATAAAATAAATAATTAATTTTGGAAGTAAATTTACAGGAAATGCTTTTTGTACGTTAATATTTTTTCCTACTGGCATGACTACTGAGTCGACGTGAATGACCTGTTGTGATAAGAAGTGCCGCAAGAAACTAGAAAGCCACATTTTTTAATCATTATTAATTAAACAATTTAGATTAGAAGTAAAAAAAAAATAGATTAGAAGTAACAAAAAAAGTACAGAGGGAAAAATTAGTGACCACTGATTTCTTAAAATGAAATTACCTATATCATAAAATGAAGAACGCTGTAACACATGAATATTTGGGAAACCCTGGCGTTATGGTTAGTGTTCAATAAATTAGTTAGGTATGTACAACTGGGCGAGTGTAACATTTAGGAGTGGAACCACATACATAATACAGTGTATGTGTCATAAGGCGGTCGGCCGGTGAACTTTAATGCTTAATCAATACATCTTCAGTGTTTTCTACACAATAACAATACAATAGTTTTTATGTAGTTCTTTTCGTGTAATTACTAGCACGTTTCATACTTCACAGCGAGTTGATTTTAATGTTAATGACTCTTTAGTCTCAATTAACGTTTTGTTCTTCCACAATTTACAATGACGTTAGATTTAATGTGTCAGCAACTTTAAAATGTATTTCTGCAGTTCTTCTTAAGCTGAGGGCTAATTCTCATAACAAAAACCGATTCTGTTTCGAATCAAACACATTCACTGTCCCGTTCAATTCCTATTTTGTATATGTGAGACATCAATTGAATTTGAATCGAAATAGAATCAGGTTTTGTTACGAGAATAGAGTCTATAACCGCATGTGCCGCTATTGTGAGACACTAGCGCAGCGTTCAATTTACTGCCAAGAAAATGCCGCAGCGTCTAATCTGTGCATTTATGACAGTAAAGGGGCTTTTATGACATCAGATAGCAGGAAAGAACAGTCATATTATGCTTTACAAGTGGACGATAAAAACATGACATGAGAATAAACCAAACAATTACAATTTGATTGATAGACCTTCACACTCATTACTGAATCTGGACAAATTTTCTCATCACCTTTAGATGGAGGGTCTGTAAAGAACTCAATGTTTTAGCCTGGCGATTCTAAAAGAGGGTTCGATGGAAACACCAGAAAATTAATAATATAATGTTGGTGTTTACTGCACAACAGTTATTGGCTACTGCAGAACAGTTTATGAAATGAACAATAATTTAAATACTCTAGGAAAACAAAATTAATTTTAAGAGAACAGTGGACTGTTCAAGTATAAAATGGCAACTGACAAGAGTCCAATGGCTCAAAGAAACCTTTGCCAAAAGGCACACAGAAACGTCTCTGTATTAAAAAAGAATGTAGATGGATAAAAAGGCAGTAACCGGTTTTCTTTCGCCATTTCTTTTAACGGTGGTAAATTCTGCTTTGTTTCTGAAATGGTGGTAGTTTATAGAGTAGCTTACCTATTATATAGTTAATACAGAATTGATAATATGTTGTAAATGACGTGTCTAAGTGCCCATGAGGGCATACAGAATGAAATATTTTTGGTATTTGACTGTTATACTACCACAAATGATATTTACCTTGTAATTTATATATTTCTTGTTCTGTAATAAAAGGCTAATATATTTATTTATTTTTAGTTTCAGGAGGTTCCAAAAGCACCAAAATTATTGTACAGATAGTCAGTTCTTCTTAAAGTGACAAAGACATTGTAAAACTGTCTATGAGCATTAATAAATAATAAACAGTTGTGTTGTTTTGTTAGCTACTTACATTTACTGCTAATGTTGATAATGTTGTTATTATGTATTAATTTTTCCTGTATCACATAAGTAAATCACCTTTCAAATATAAACTTCTTCATAAACAAGCTTTTCTTATTTACTTAATCCATTTCAATTATTATATTAAACAGTTTAGAGTTCTGTACTTCTATTCATAATAATTAATGTATTATGCCGTAAACGTCAGTAGACACTGGGTGCACATAACTGTAACCGTATAAACATAATAACACAACTACATGCGGTTGAATCGATATGAAAATACGAGACTGCAGCTTCGACAGAAAATCGATAAGTAAACCCGCCTTCCGCAACAGGTAATTTATTTTTACAATGAATATTACATAAATACTTACAGTAACGTTGATAGGTGCAGCGGACAAGCCCAGAAGCGTTTTCTCCTTCTCAATCTCACGCCTTTTTACTGTAATTAGCCTTTCTAAATCCATCGGCGATAACATTGTGTATTGTTTACGCGGGAAAGTTTCTTTCACTTTTAACGCGGGAATCTGACCGGTTGCGAAGTAGAAGTCAGGGAAAAAAAATACATTATTTTAATTAGCAAAATTATGAGAACGGAATGTTTTATAACTTTTAAACAATAAACTGAACTATGAAACTATATAAATAATAGTTGCTGTTGTAGTGTAGCGTTGTGAAAAAAACGGTTACGTTTCGTTCATTTCGGGTGGTGTTTAAATTTTGACAGTGACATTTCCTTCCATGTTTTGATTTGATTTTGTTTAATTTTTCTTCTTCTTGATGGCTTCTGCATTCTTTACTTTTTGAAATTTAGCGAATTTATTTAAGCCCGGTTTACATTTTGAGAAGTAACAACTGACCAGCGGGAGCACACTTAGTATAACCGTCAATTTTCATAGGCAACAGCGACATTTGGGTGATTGGTGGAAGAACTAAAATTTAAAAAAAGCGGCGGCCATTTTGTACTTCACTTATCGTCTGACGGATCATTCGATAGCATTGACGTTATTTATTTTATTAGTAATTTATTTATTTTAGTTATTTATTTATATAAAATGTAAATAAAATACAAGTTGAATACTTAAGTACTCAAAATTTCTTTGGGGGCGCTAACAAAGAAATATATTCAGAAATTACTATGTATAGCTATAGTTGAAATTTTAGTTCACCCACCAATCCCTGCGGTGGCAGCACCTTCCATAGATGCCAATTTCACCCCGGAGTTGCCACTCTATACCTTCCATTATTACTATCCTCTTTGCAACTGACAATGAGGTTAAAACTCAAAGCTCATCGTAGGTGGCGTTACTGTTGAGTGTTCCAAAAACCCGCCATATTGGTTCATTGTTTATGTTTGATGTGAGAGTAATATTGTTAAAAATCATAGAAATGTATGCGACCTGGAGTATAATTACGATTGAAGGAGGAACTGCGGAAACGGGAAGCCAAAACCATTGGCAAAAAAGCCTTATTAATCGAAAGGTAAATAATAAGCAGGCATTATTGTGATTTGTAGGTTATGCTGTGTTCCTTTTATTTATTTTTATTTCTTTTTGTAGACTGGAGGCGTACGATGGAAATAACCTCATCGAAGTTGAAGACGAACTTGAGGATGATATTCCTGAAATTTCTACCATGGATAAGTTCAGAGATATTAATTCCAGCAATAATCTTCCACCACTCTATAAACTACACATTCAAGAGTTTGCAGACAGGTAACAAACCATACATTCATGATTTCCTTATTGTTCCTTGTTATTTAGTGTTTCAGATAGAATTAGACATATAATGACATACATGTTGTTTCAGATTTCAAGCAACACTGAACGGAAGATACACTACTGTATGAAAGTAGAAGCTTAATAACCGTCAGAGTTACCTTTGAGGAAAGTTATATTTATTTCCATGCGCAATGCAAAGCCCAAATGAAGAAGCTTCTTTATATCGTTCTATTAAAAATGGATAATAGTGGCATGATAGTGGATTCACTGTGAATGTGCAGCTGAAAAAGAAGTAGAAGTGCTTCTACTCCTTTTTCAGCTGCACATTCACAGTGACTCAACTATGACATTTAAAAAACCGAATAAAGTATTCTATAATTCCCCGATGCAATATAATGGAAAATATAATGGACAATTATGAAGGATATGTCAAAATCCTAGCAGTTTCTCCTGTACTACTAGTAGTAAAATGGCTTATCTCCAAGTAATCAACCTGCCAATCCATATGCTATTGAAATGGACCATGATTACTTGGAAATATTTTCTTATGCCTATGAGTATTACCTTTGTTAAACCTATTTTTAAACCACAAATGTTTAACAAATATCTGTTTAAAAATTATGATTTTTGATTATGACAGTGTAATAAAACAAAATGAATACCTAGTATAAATAGTTTTATTTTCTTATACCGATGAGTATTACATAATACACTCTAAAATTGCAGCATATATGACACACAAAATATGTTTTTGAAGCCAGAGGTGTACTATGAATTTCTGTAATCAGCATCACATTTATTTTGAGTTTGGACCCTGCTAGACCCAGGAGGATCAGTAAAAGTTTCATTAGCATCACATTCATTTTGAGTTTGGATCCCGTTAGGTCCTGGAATTGAATCACCACGAGACGTTTCAATACACCGTTTCATGCAACTTCTTTTTAGCAATCGATCTGAGCGTTCTTGTGCTAGTGGGTTAGCAGATTTGATTTAATATAGAAGGCACAGCACTTTTCTTTAATGCTCGGTATAAATTTTCATTGTCTGTTAATTATTTTTAATATTATAATCTTTAAGTCTAAAATGGGCAGCACATAACCTCGACCATTTACTGGATTTCCAATTTTTCCTTCGAAGCGCCTTTTCCCACAGTTTTCTTCGTTTTATTTCTTTGGCAAATAAAGGATCCCCACATTTTTACAATCGATAGCTGCACAATGAGTCATATTTCGGAATTATTTAGAAAACAAATATGATGTTTACAAAAATAGTATGGAAAATGACAGCTATCTGTCAAATGCTTGGAATACTCGACAAAGCGACATCTAAAGTGAGCAAAAGGCAGTTTTTAACCTCATTGAATAGAAGCCGGTTCTATTTCCTGACAAGTAACTCTGCCCCGCGCTAACCGCACCTTCCTTCCCTTCACTCGACCACCGCGCCCCGCGCCCTCCCGCTCTCGTCCTTCTCGCATAAACAAATAACACCCCTTCCACACGGCCCGATGAGGCCCGATCTAATGGGGAAGAAAACTGGAAAGTATTCCGGTAGAGGTCGCTGTGAGTTTGTTTTATTCAGGCAAACGTCAAAAGCGTTCGTGTGATTACATTGTGTTTTTATAGTTTTTTTTCTTATTAGTCCCATTTTTTTTTTGGTAAAAATTAGTTATTCGACATGTATTCTATATTGAGAAAATGCAGATTTAAAAAGAGAATTGAAAAGAAGGGGTGCCTCGCAACACAAAAAGAAAGTTGACTTGGTAGCTTCCAGTAACCTTCTAATTCAAACATATAGATTATTTCATACTTGCATTAAATAAAATAAGCAAGCAAAATATCTTTGAAGTATTTTAGGGAGTTACGAAAAAAATAATCTCACTTTTTGAACAAAAGATTGAACATTATAACATTTGTTACACATTGGAGGCCTACGACAGAAATTTTTGAAAACATTATTAATGGACAAAATAGCTCGAAGCCACAGATGGTGTTACCTAATGAAACATTATTATTATTATTTGTTGCTGTGGGCTTCAAGAATACTGCTTCGACCATTGCTGATCTTTTGTAGTGCCCTTTAATTAAATTTCCCTGTCCAGACTGGTTGCCTCTAGGAACTTCCAGATATGGTGGGCAGAGAGCTGTTGTATCTCCTCTGGAAGCAGAATATGCTTTCCCATGTGTATACTTCTTTTGTACATGAGTGGTCCGCAGGAGCAGAGAATATGCATGGCACTTTCTTCTTCTTCTTGGCAGAATCTGCACATCGCGGATTGGCTCATGTTAAGGTTAAACAGATGTTTATTAAGTTTGCAGTGTCCTGGGACAGATTTCCATATTTCCTTTGCCATAAGGTCACACTTATTAAAGATCGTACTTGGGCAGAGAGGAAAAATCAATACTCGTCATTTGAAGGACTGTTTATTCACTTATATTACAACACAACACGATTACATATTTAACGGCGGCCATTAATTCTTCGGAAGCTCACACGCAGAGACGCGCACATAGACAACATTTTCTATGCCATAGAGTATACTAGTGATGTGCCATTGCACCTTCAACACCCTTCCTCAATGCCACATCACTACCAAAACCACACAAATCTTTTATCTTAAAAAAAATACTCCTTACATAGGTACTCGTTTTGCTGACTCTACATAACAACTAAATAACCTTCAAACAAATATTTGTTGTCTACAATTCTCAAACTTTACTTTACTTAATGGTTTAGTACACAAATCTGCAACTTGATTCTCACTCTGAATATACCTCAAATCTACAATTTTATTCTTAACTTTATCTCTTATAAAATGATACTTCAGATCTATATGCTTTAATCTTTTATGATGCTCTGGGTTTCTGGCTACATGAATGGCAGACTGATTATCCTCATACATAACAAAATTATCACATTTTAAATTAATTTCAGTTAATAAACTTTTTATCCAACACCCCTCAGATATTCCTCTAGCTAGAGCTACATACTCTGCCTCGGTTGAAGATAATGCCACACATTGCTGCTTACTTGAAGACCATGAAACTGTAAAACCAAACACTTTCATAATATACCCTGAAGTTGACTTTCGGTCCGCGTGGTCTCCTGCCCAATCTGCATCTGTGTATCCCACTAATGGCTCATCTGTGCCTATTTTATAAATTAACTTAAACCCTAACGTTCCCTTTATATACCTTAAAATCCGTTTCAAAGCCTTCCACACATCCTCATTCGCACTTGATTGAAAACGGCTCAAATAACTTAATGCATAACAAATGTCAGGTCGTGTGCCTAACATTGCATACATAAGACTTCCAATTAAATTTCTACACTTTCTCATCAACTCTTCATTTTCCTGTGTACTCTTCTCTATTTTAAATCCAGGCTCCATCGGTGTAGAAACCGCCTTACATTCTTCCATTTTATATTTCTTTAAAATCTCTTTCAAATAATTTTCCTGGTCAATTTCTATACAATCATCTGTCTTCTTTATGTTAATACCCAAATACTTAGAAATTCCATTCATATCCTTCATATCAAATTTTTTATTTAATACCCCTTTTAAATCCTTAATTGCTCTTTTATCTTCTGAAATCAAAATTATATCGTCTACATATAGTAGTACATAGAACTTTACTCCTTGTTTATAGTATAAACAGTAATCACACTTACTTCTCACAAACCCTTCCTGAATCATTAATGTATCAAACCTTTCGTTCCAATACCTTGGTGACTTCTTAAGTCCATACAATGACTTTTCTAGCTTCAATACCTTTCCATCCTTTTTCATACCCTTTGGTTTCTCAAGGTAGACTTCTTCATCTATTCTTCCATTTAAGAAAGCGCTCTTCACATCCATTTGTTGTATATCTAAGTTATATTTGCTTGTTACAGCTAACAAAATCCGCAGTGTTTGTAACTTGGCTACTGGAGCATACACTTCTGAATGGTCAAACTTCTCTTCTTGCTTAAAACCCCTAGCTACAAGTCTTGCTTTGTAAATTTCTGTATCTTCACTCTTCTTTATTTTAAACACCCATTTGCTGTCAATAGTCTTCTTCCCTTTAGGTAATTTTGTCTCTATCCATGTGTTATTTCGTTTCAATGCTTCTAGTTCCATTTGTATTGCTCTAAACCATTGTTCCTTATCTTTTCCATTTATTGCTTCTTCATAACTCAACTCCTCTTCTCCTTGTGCTAACATTCCTATTTCATAATCAGTCATCCAATTAGGTTTCTTTGTTTTCCTTCTAATCCTAGTCTCCTCTCCCTCTGTCATTGCTTCATCTGGACTAAACCACTCCTCTTGAAGATATTCTTCTTGTTCATATTCATCTGGGCTTCCACATCTTTCAATTTCCAAATCTGGTATTTCTCTTTCTGCCTGCGTGTCCTTCTCTTGTTCTTCTGTGTCTATCCTTTCTTTCATCATCAGTTCCTCTTCTATTATTTCTTCTTCTACTCTATTCTCTTGCATTTCTGTGTCTATCTTTTCTTCTTCTTTACGGTTTATTAACTCTTGAACAAATATTACATCTCTGAAGGTTTCCACAGTTCCCTCATCTTCAAACCATACCCTGTATCCCTTGGTATTTATTCCATAACCCACAAACCTTCCTCGCTTTCCTTTAGGATCCCACTTACTTCTTCTCTGTTTTGGAATGTGTGTGTACACATCATCTCCGAATGATCTTAAGGTGTTTATATCAAAACTCTTCTTATAAAGTAGTTCATAGGGTGTCCTACCCTTTTGGCTACTGCAACCTGTTCTATTTATTGTATATACTGCATCACTCACTGCTTCTGCCCACAATTCCTTGCTTACATTTGCATTTATCATCATAGTTCTCGCAGACTCCACAATCGTTCTCATCTCTCTCTCTATTCTGCCATTCTGCTCTGGTGTATATGCAACCGTAGTCTCATGCACAATCCCTTTCAACTTAAACATTCTTTCTACTTCCTTACTCTTAAACTCACCACCACCATCTGTTCTGATCCTCTTGACTTTACATTCAAACTCATTTTCAAACTGTTCAAGAAACTCTGCTATTTTCTCTTTTGTCTCATACTTGTTCTTAAGAAAGTAAACAAACCTACAACTGCTATAATCATCCTTTAACAATAAGAAATAAAACGAACCTCCTAGAGACTCCGTTTCCATCTTACCACATAAATCTGCATGTACTAGTTCACCTGGACATTCTGCTCTACTGTCACTACTTAGAAAAGGCAATCTATGCTGTTTCCCCTGAATACAAGATGTACATTGATCAATCTGCCCTTCATATTTTACATTATTTTTATTTAATATCTCCTTTACATGTTTAAAATTTTGATGAGCTAACCTCTTGTGCCACACTGACAGACTCAACAAAGCGCAACTTTCATTAAGATCTACATTACTTTTAAATTTAAATTCCATCAAATATAAGTTGTCTACACGTTTACCTTGAGCCATAACTCTCCCATCAAATAAAAATTTACAATAATTTTTACATGACAACACTTTATAACCATGGTCTACTGCACAAACCATTGAAAATAAATTAGCATTTAAATCTGGAACATACAACACATTAAACATCCAAGAAGGTACATAATTTGATCCATCATAGGCTAAAAACTCAATATCCCCAATCCCTTCTACATTTAAAAATTTACCGTTACCAATTACTACCCGTTTATCAATTTTGTGAAAATTACTAAACAAATCTCTACTGTAACTCATATGCTCACTGGCTCCCGAGTCCATAATGAACTCCATTTTCTTTGTGTACTTAGGCTCCTGGACTACAAATGCATTCTGAGAATTTTTACTATCTATCTTACTGTCCTTAGATGCACTGTTACAGTTTCTAGCGAAATGTCCCTCCTTATTACATTGAAAACACCTTACTTGTTGTTGTTTATTACACTCCGATGAGATGTGACCTAACTTGTTACACTTGTAGCACTTTCTTAGCCGACATTCACTCTTAAGATGGCCACTTTTACCACACTGAAAACACTTCCTATCACCATTGCTCTTTTTAAAACCACTTTTACTAGGAAAGGCCGCTGATGATCCCGACGATGTTTCACTCTTGTTGTACCGTTCCTCCTCAACAATTAATCTGGACGTTAGCTCCTTTACACTCTGTTGACTCTCTGGTACTGACTCCCATGCACTAATAAAGTGACGATACTTCTCCGGTAATGTCATCAATATCTTTGTAATAATCATTTTATCCGATGTAGGTTCATTTAAACTTCTTAATTGACTTGTAATTGCTTCCACGTTGGCAATAAATCTCATGACAGGTTCTTCAAACACCATGTTAAAGAAACGCTGTTGTACTAAATGCACACTTACTTGTGACGATGACTCGTACAATGTTAACAATTTATTCCACATGTCGTAACTCGTACCGCAGCTTGACAAATACGACAAAACATGCTCGTCAATTCTCGTTACTAAAATCTCCTGAGCCTTACAGTCTTTAACGGCAAACTCTTCTCTTTCTTTCTCGCTACTTTCACTCTTAACTGTTTCGATGCCGGTAACCACGTCGTACAAACTCCTCGCCTTCAAGATGACGCCGACTTGAAATTTCCATGATGCCCAATTCCTTCCATTCAGTACAATATATTTATCCGTACGTCCGCCTTCCATTTTGATTTCAGCAAGCCGCATTTACCGCCGACCTTACTGCAAAACCAATACTCTCTTCTATGCTTTACCGCCTTTCCGCCAAGAACAAAGAACCCGGTTAGAAGTTATTTTTCTTGTCGTACTTTTTCTCCAAACACAAATCGCGCCTCTGGGCCCATAACCTATTAAAGATCGTACTTGGGCAGAGAGGAAAAATCAATACTCGTCATTTGAAGGACTGTTTATTCACTTATATTACAACACAACACGATTACATATTTAACGGCGGCCATTAATTCTTCGGAAGCTCACACGCAGAGACGCGCACATAGACAACATTTTCTATGCCATAGAGTATACTAGTGATGTGCCATTGCACCTTCAACAACACTGAGTTTTTTGGATATAGTAGGCTCGTTGTTTGGCTATGCCGCAAAAAGGTTCCGGTCCTGCCTGAGGGTTGTCAGCACCAGTCCTTGCAAGTTCGTCTGCCATTTCATTACCTTCTAGGCCTGAATGTCCTGGAATCCATCTAACTACAACTTTGTTAGATGCGCCAAGAGCATTTAGGTTATCCTTGCAGTTTTTCACGAGCCTTGAGTTTGTCTCAAAGGACTCCAACGCCTGTAGCGCTGCCTGGCTGTCGGTGTTGATGTAGATGTATTGTCTTCTAAGTTTCCTACTAAGGTTGATCTCCGCGCATTTGTTAATCGCGAAGACCTCGGCCTGAATTTGGTAATGAAACATTACCAAATTCAGGGACAATTATTTGTTACTGATTTTGTTTCTAATTTAATTATTTATACTTTTAAGTACACAATTTAACAGAGATGATGAATTTAGCAATAAGTACTACAAGGAAGCTATTTTCAATAAGTATATTTACAGAAATTATGAATTAAAATGTAATTAAACCATTTTTTATAAATCGTATTTTTATTTTATTTACAATACCTTCCCTAAAATTACATAGCATTATACAAACTTATGTGAACGTATTTCTTCACATCTAAAAGCCATCTAAGACCCATTTTTCATTAAAATAAAGAAATCGGAAATATTTATCACAGCTTCCTTGTAACAAGCAAGGGGCGTCCTCTGCAATGAACTATTTGACAGTTTTCTTCCCCATTGGCCAATTTATATACCTGTCCTTTTCTTTAGATATCACTAAGAACAGGACAATAGATCAAATTGGCCCAAAAATTGGGTGTATGTGGACGGGGCGTTACAATTACAATCATAACAAAACTATTTCAAAAAGTTTTTTTCAGTAAAACTTTTCTGAAATAGTTTTGTTATGATTGTTATTTGTTTATGTTTATAATTTTTAAAGTAACGTAGTAATGTTACTAATTATCTTATACTCCTATGCTAAAAAACAAAAGTTACAAGAAAAAATGTATTTTTACAAGCGACCGACAGAACTACCAAATTCAATGAATTTAACTACTAAAAAGCGCGAGAAAGGGACACACACCTCTGTCCAGACTATCTCTGTCGGCCCGTTTTCCTCCCTATGATTCTGGCAGCCTAAAATGAACCTTATGATTTTTGTACGAAGTTTTATTATTGCATTGAGCTATTTTCAGAGAACATGGAAAAAAGAGAGCATCGAGCACACAAACGTAATCGAGCGTACCAAACTATTGCCACAAACATGGCTTTTATGAGCCGACCAATCTCAAGCCGCTGTTAGAGCTGAACTGACAGCACACCATGGATGTAGTAATGTACCTGTGTGAAAGGAATCGGACCGCATTACCGCAATATCGCATGCGGTAATACTGGCCGATAATATCGCACCTGTGGGGGAAAGGCTTAACTAATATTGATAGGTAGAGTGGCAACTCTGTGGTGAAACCGGCATTCTATGGAAGGTGCTGCTACTGCAGTGCCTAACGGATGAACTAAAATTTCAACTATAGCCATATACATAGTATGAATACCCTACCCTTTATGTTCTGAATACATAATACATATTTATTTCTTTGTTAGCGCCCCAAAGAAGTCCCCCATGCATGACCATGACTCCCAAGTCCCATCCGACGGAATACGACTGTTCCAAACATTTGACAGCTAGCTGTCATTTTCCATACTATTTTTGTAAACATCATATTTGTTTTCTAAATAATTCCGAAATATGACTCATTGTGCAGCTATCGATTGTAAAAATGTTCCAATCTATTTATTTTCCAAAGAAATAAAACGAAGAAAACTGTGGGAAAAGGCTCTTCGAAGGAAAAATTGGAAATCCAGTAAATGGTCGAGTTTATGTGCTGCCCAATTTAGATCTGAAGATTATAATATTAAAAGTAATTAACAGACAATGAAAATTTATACCGAACATTAAAGAAAAGTGCTGTGCCCTCTATATTAAATCAAATCTGTTAACCTACTAGCACAAGAACGCTCAGATCGATTGCTAAAAAGAAGTTGCATGAAACGGTGTATTGAAACGTCTCGTGGTGATCCAATTCCAGGACCTAATCGGATCCAAACTCAAAATGAATGTGATGCGGGTCTAGCGGGGTCCAAACTCAAAATAACTTCAAAAACATGTTTTGTGTCATATATGCTGTAATTTTAGAGTGTATTATGTAATACTCATAGGTATAAGAAAATAAAACTATTTAATAGGTATTAATTTTGTTTTATTACACTGTCATAATCAAAAATCATAATTTTTATACAGATATTTGTTAAAATTAGTGGTTTAAAAATAGGTTTAACAAAAACTTTACAAAGGTAATACTCATAAGTATAAGAAAATATTTCCAAGTAATCATGGTCCATTTCAATAGCATATGGATTGGCAGCTTTGATTACTTGGAGATAAGCCATTTTACTACTAGTAGTACAGGAGAAACAGCTAGGATTTTGACATATCCTTCATAATTGTCCATTATATTTTCCTGGTAAAACGGGATTGCATCGGGGAATTATAGAATACTTTATTCGGTTTTTTAAATGTCATCAATTGTTCTGTGCACATTTTGTACAAAATTATAGTTTTAGTAGGCACTATATCTTCTATGCCATGGAGAACTGTAAAAACATGCTTACAGTGTGCTTCTACTCCTTTTCCAGTTGCACATTCGCAGTGACTCCACTATCATGCCACTATTATCCATTTTTAACAGAATGATATTTAAAGAAGCTTCTTCATTTGGGCTTTGCATTGCGCATGGAAATAAATATAACTTTCCTCAAAGGCAACTCTCACGGTTATTAAGCTTCTACTTTCATACAGTAGTGTATCTCCCGTTCAGTGTTGCTTGAAATCTGAAACAACATGTATGTCATTAAATGTCTAATTCTATCTGAAACATTAAAATAACAAGGAACAATAAGGAAATCATGAATGTATGGTTTGTTACCTGTCTGCAAACTCTTGAATGTGTAGTTTATAGAGTGGTGGAAGATTATTGCTGGAATTAATATCTCTTAACTTATCCATGGTAGAAATTTCAGGAATATCATCCTCAAGTTCGTCTTTAACTTCGATGAGGTAATTTCCATCGTACGCCTCCAGTCTACAAAAAGAAATTGAAATAAATAAAAAGAACACAGCAAAACCTACAATTCACAATAATGCCTGTAAATTATTTACCTTTCGATTTATAAGGCTTTTTTGCTAGTGGTCTTGGCTTTCCGTTTCCGCAGTTCCTCCTTCAATCGTAATTACACTCCAGGTCGCTTACATTTCTATGATTTTTAGCAATTACTCTCACATCAAACTTAAACAATGAACCAATATGGCGGGTCTTGGAACAGTCAACAGTGACGCCACCTACGATGAGCTTTGAATTTTTAACCTCATTTGTATCATTTACATTTTAGGTAAATAAAATAAATAGTGTCAATGCTATCGCTGATATTTTTTATTTTAGTTCATCCGTCAGGCACCAAATGTCGCTGTTGCCTATGACGCGACGGTAATTCTAAAGTGTGCTCCCCTCCCCCTGAATGTCAGTAAAAATATGTCAAAAAGTTTTTACGATCACATGTTTTTGATTGTTAGACACTTGTTGTGGATATATTTAATTTTATGGCTAATAGATCCAATCCACTCCAATTTGATATCCAAATAGGTCAAGTTACGCTAATAAACATATGATACTGATAGTGATAAATCAGTATTTTACGGGCGTTCTGAATAGTGATAAGCTATCATAATTTTATCAAATAAATAGTTTTCAATTAGTTCCAATCCAATTAAATATTTTATTAAGTGCAAAATGGAAGACTACGAGAATAAATTAACTGAATTAAAAAGAAGACTGAAAAGTTTCCCAGATTTTCCTAAAAAGGGAATTATGTTTTGGTATGTATACTTGTAATAGTATGGTCTGATAGTCATTAAATCTTATTGTGCGAAAAGGTCAATTGTGACGACCCCAGTTATAATTTGGATGAGTAAAAAAATTACAAGATCCTCCGTACTTTTATTTATTTATATTGCACATGTAATAAACTTTACCACTTTAATATAATATTAATATTGTACCTTAGATCTAATCTTTTTCATTTAATATTAAATATGTATTACATAAAAGGTAAAAGGTCCTGAGTGTTGTTGATAGATGATACTACTTAAGCTAAGTCAGAACCCGTCAAGTGGTCTTTGAAAACACTTCAACTGTCTAACTGTATAGTTTTTTCAGGGATATTTTCTCGTTAACGGCAGATGGCGACACTTGCAGGCTACTTCAAGAGTTATTGGTACAAACCGCCCGTAACAAATTTCCTGACACGGAGGCTATAGTCGGACTGGAAGCCCGAGGGTTCCTCTTCTCGTTCTCAATGGCAGTGGAACTCGGTGTTGCCAGCTTACCAGTGAGAAAGAAAGGCAAGCTGCCGGGCGATGTAGTGTCTCATAGTTATGATCTGGAATATGGATCTGTATGTTATTAATTTTAATATTAATTTTTTAATTTATAATTTATTTCCAAATCACAAGAATACATCGCAAATGTAGTGTTAGTGCTGTTAGTTTCTTAATCCAGTTTAATATTGTTAGTTTCTGTGACATGAACCCCTTTAGGATCTCCTGTGCCTCCTCCAAATATTTTTAATAATAGAAATACAAAAATTGAATTTTTATAGTTAACTAGGAAAACACGCGCAACTTAGTCGTTTGCGTTTATCCTGCTTTCCTGTCGGAATTTCAGAAAATCCCTGTATGTATTACAGATAAACCTTCCTCTTGTCACTCTTATCTATTGCTGAAAACAGCAACAAAAAAAAAAATATTTTTTTATAAAAAGTACTAAATAATATTAAATTTTTCAGGATGTATTAGAAGTCCAAAAAAACACGATCCGTCCTGGACTAAAGTGCCTTATTGTTGACGATTTAATAGCGACCGGGGGCTCCTTGAACGCAGCTACAAAACTACTTCAATCCTGCGGAGCTGAAGTCATTGGATGCCTTGTGGTCACCGAACTAGAAGAGCTGAACGGACGGAATAACATTCCAAAGGATATACAATTGCATTCCCTGATTAAGCATTAATTTTAAAATTTTTTATACATTCTGATATTTTATTAGTTTAGTAGGTGAAAGTGACTTTCAAAGTCATTTTAAGGTTGCATACGTGATGATGTTTTAGACGGACGAAGTAGTTCCATTCCATACAAAATGTATGTAAATGTGCATTTGTTTTTTAGCAATAGTTTTACAGTATTTGGCACCCTATAAGGCACTGTGGCCGCACTGCAAATTTTTAAAGAGGTTTGTTTTTTTATATTTTTTATTTTATAATGTTACAATAACTTCAGATAATAATGTGTAAATTGGAAGAAACTTGTCTTTTATATTCAATGTTTCAATTCAATGTAGCAATTTTTATAATATCTAATGTGTCATTGCAAGAAGTCAACTAGACCAAAGCATTATAACTATAAAAGACTAAAATGCTAACTTCCATTAGGTAGTAAGATAGGTCAACTAGTACTAAGCTAAGCCAACTACTGTGAGTTGCACTAACACGTTAAATTTAATCCTACATGGTCTCAAACTATCTTTTAGTTCTTAGTTTGATGTTGCTAATTCTGTTGTACATTTAACTTTTTTTTATTTTTTTTTATACTACACAGGTAGCAAACAAGCACACGGTCGGCCTGATGGTAAGCCGTCACCGTAGCCTATAGACGTAAGCAATACCGGGGGTATCACTCACGCGTTGCCAACCCTCCCAACCCCCCCAAGTGGAGCTCTGGAGACCTCACTCACCGTAGGAACACAACATGGCAGAGACCAATGCTATTTGGCTACGATCTTCTGTAAGGTGGAGGTCCTTCCCCAGACGGGCTGCTCCGATTTGAGCGGATTATCCGCTGTGCCCTACCTCTCTGAAACATAACTAAACTAATTTTGACAGGACCAAAGGTGTTGTTGTCCTTCCTTGGTTTACAATTAGTGACAAGGATAGCAACACTTCTAGTCCTGTCAAAATTAGTCTAGTTAAATAAATGTACAAAAGAATTAGCACCAGTAACAGCTATAATTTAATGTATCATTAATTTTAAAATGTGTTTGCGCAATTTACAATAATAGTGATAAAATCTAAAATGTTAAATAGTACAGTAAACCAATGTAAGAGGTGAGCAGGGGAGAGAAATAAGAACAAAGATTTTTATGCTAATGTAAGCATTCTTATGAAACTTCTGACCCATCAGTGAGGAATAGCGGTGGGACTCGGTGGGACCACGGTAAAAAGGGGAATTATAGTACAGTTAAGAGCACGTAGACCTTTACACTTCCAATATAAGCTGGCCCTGTGTACCATGCGGCGTAGCGGCTACGCGGGACCAGCTTATATTGGAAGTGTAAAGATCTACGTGCTCTTGACTGTACTATAATTCCCCTGATGAATTATATTGCTAAATAAAAATTCAAGTTATTCACACAATATTTAGAAACCTGAATCGCCAAGTTGAGCAAAAAAGCCGACAAGGCACGGCCGTACCATCCTTTTCTCGAAGCAGTACAGGCCATTTTCGACCCCCTATAACTTGGTTGTGGATAAAACTCTAAGCCTGAATTTTCAGTTACCAAGCAGGCATTGTATAAACACGGTATATTTCAAATTTCATTCAATTTGAACCAGTAGTTTAAGAATTATAATGAGTCAAAGTTTCTTAATTTTGTCACTGACTGACCGATCATCAAAATTCCGGTAATCAAATATAAATATATATTTATTTAAAACGTTAAATTTTTTTAATATTGATATTGTCACTATAAGATGTTGTTAGGTTAGATAATTACGTAACAACTTAAGACAGAAGGTCCCTTATGTAGGGACTGAATAAAGGCCTCTGCATACGCAACGGGATAATACCTCGAACGGGACGGGGACGTGACTTTTTGTTCGAAACGGCCACGTTCCCGTCCCGTCCGTGTATCCGCGACATATGCATATTCACATACATTTTGTATGGAACTATATTTAACTTCCCGTCCCGTCCCGTCCCGTCCGTGTAAAAACACGTTACGTATACAGCGACCTTTAATTAATGACCGACTTGGTTGATGCGTTGTGAGACTTGTTTTTTTTGACAAGTATTGTTTCTTATGGGATCATTTACGGCTCTGCCCACCTCTTACATTGGCTGACTGTACAACAGGGATCAGTGATAGCCTAGTGTATAGGATATCAGCTTATGAAGCAAACTGGTCCAAGATTCATTCCCTGGTGTGAGCATGTACAGGCAAATGAAAGACATATCCAGTGCCGTAAAAATGATTTAAGTTTTCCAAACATCTTATTCCCACGGGTAAAAAAAATGCAATACCTATTGGCAGCTCCCCTTGAATAACGGGTAAATATATATTATACACATTGGCAGTACCTAGTTTGGTTTGAAATGGTACTAAAGTTATCTACTTCTGTTGCTGACTGTACGGGTGCATCCCAGCAGGGGCCCGATTCTACTAACACAAATGCACCAATGGACTCAATGGTGTCTCAATCGTGTCTCAAAAGAATGCTGATAGTGTATCTGTGGAATAGTTTTTGACATTTCTTATGAACTTATACAATAACATAATGTTTAACTTATTGTTTAAGTCCATAAAACATGTCAAAAACTATTCCACTGATACACTATCGGCATTCTTGTGAGACACGATATTGAGACACCATTGGTGCATTTGTGTTAGTAGAATCGGGCCCCAGTACCCTAATACCTGTAGGTCTATAGAATAGGGATATTCACCATGCTATTCACCTATCAGTACTATATAGTACTAAACACTAATATGAGGCCTCAACAGTTCCATAGAACTACATACAGGTATGGGGCGCCGCTAACCGGGCCGTAGTCCCGTCCATCTAGGCGCATGAGGTGGCAGTCAGTCTGGTTTTTAGTCTGTATACCCCAAGAGGGGGAGTCCGACATACTCCCGCCACTCCCCAAGCGGCGGGGCATGCAGTAATGCATTTTCCTGACTTATAACAAAAAAAAAGGTATGGGTACTACTGGGATGCACCCGACTGTACACTAACATATATTGTTTAGCCATTTAAATATTTATATTATTAATAGGCTCAATTTTACATGTATCTCAAATATATTTTACAGTTATTATTATTTTTGTTTATTATGTAAGTATTTTTTTTATATTATATTATTATGTTCGTTTTATTTAAGTTTATAAAAATAAAATATACAGAAATAGTTTTGTTTTTTATTCGTTGTATTCAATATTAAATACACAAGTACAATATTATGATGCGTAGATTACCTATTCTATTTACATTACAATATAAACGTACTTAGCTACTATACGTTCCAAACTTCCAAATAAAATATACATTCTATTCATGTAAATTGTTCCATGTTAAATAATCAAATGCTTAAAAAAAGTTTGCTCAGCAACAAGGCCGCCTTTTTGCACATACATTAGTCTGTAAATAATCCCTTATTAATGTCTGTGTACTGCAAAAAACCTTAATCTATATGACTACTGAAAACAAAATAAAGGCCACTTTTAAATATCTTTAACAAAAACGATCTTTTTTTGGTGGATTCTTATTAATCAATTTCACACTACAGACAATTACATTAACCTGTAATAGTGAAAAAAATAATGTTTATTCAATCTTTTACAAAAGGTAACAACATTGTGGCGTACGTAATTTACTTGTGTTTGAGTATCCGCTCTTCCTAAGTAGACTTAAATTAAGTAAGTTGATTAGGTCTAAGATTTCAACATTAATAATAAATAATGTAATGAATATACTTAATACTAAGTTAATAGTAGGTACAATATTCGTTTACAGTAAGTACGAAATTACCCTTATTTTGTTTTAATAATATTATATTTAGGAAGTGTCTACTTGGCCACTAACAAAAGACGGCGAACAATTGTTATTAGAAAAAAAGTGCACCCGACCTTTCACGACGATAATAAAAACTTACTACTGAATAGATATCACAGGTGCTTGGACAGTTGCAGAAGTTCCAACTCCTGTTTTCAAATCTTTCCTCTCTTTCAAATCCTTTTCAGATGATTCAGCATCTCTTTTCTTCTCAGTTGTAACTCTAGATGTTGTATATGGATAAGGTGCCGGATAGTTCTGGCTATTTGGTGTAATAAACACGCTGGGTGATGTGACTTCAGTACTTGAATTTTGTAATCTTGTATTCTCAATGTTATGTTCATTACCAAATTCATCTGTACCACGTTGATTCCTTACTTTTTGTGAACTATTTTCATCGCCTGTCTTATGTTTCCCATTGCTTTCTGTCTCAGGTGCGTTTCTATTTGTGTCTCTTTTCTGGCTATTAATAGTTCCAAATTGTCTGGTATCCTGGGTTGTGGATATAGGCTGTTTATTGTTGTCCAATGCAATAAAAGGTGTTGTTGCTTGATTTGCTGCGGTTTTAGGTTGATTTTGTTTTTGAAAAGAACTTTGTTTATCATCTTTAGTTTCTTGAGTATAACTGGCTGGATTATTTGCTCTTAAATCTCTGCCAAATAGTGATGGGCGTTTATGTTCATCAACTTTATCAGTTGTAGTAGAACCAAGGAGTGTCTTTGGTTGATTAGTTGCGCTTTCCGCATCTTCAGTTTCTCGAGTATGTCTCGCATGACTATTTGCTCTTGAATCTCTGCCAAATAGTGATGGGGGTGAGTGTCCAACCTGCTCAGTTGTACTAGAACCAAGGAGTGTTTTTGACTGATTAGTTGTACTTTGTGCATCTTCAGTTTCTCGAGTAAGTCTAGCTTGGCTATTTGCTCTTGAATCTCTTCCTAATAGTGATGGACGTTTATATTCGTTAACTTTCTCAGTTGTAGTAGAACCAGGGAGTATTTTTGGCTGATAAGTTGTGCTTTGTACATCTTCAGTTTCTCGAGTATGTCTCGTTTGACCATTTAGTCTTGAATCTCTGCCAAATAGTGATGGGGGTGAGTGACCAGCCTGCTCAGTTGTAGTAGAACTAGGGACTATTTTTGGCTGATAAGTTGTGCTTTGTAAATCTTCAGTTTCTCGAGTATGTCTCGTTTGACTATTTGGTCTTGAATCTCTGCCAAATAGTGATGGGCGTTTATCTTCACCTACTTTCTCAGTTGTAGTAGAACCAAGGAGTGTTTTTGGCAGATTAGTTGTGCTTCGTACATCTTCAGTTTCTCGAGTATGTCTCGCTTGGCTATTTGCGCTTGAATCTCTTCCTAATAGTGATGGGCGTTTATGTTCGTTAACTTTCTCAGTTGTAGTAGAACCAGGGAGTATTTTTGGTTGATAAGTTGTGCTTTGTGAATCTTCAGTTTCTCGAGTATATCTCGTTTGACTATTTGGTCTTGAATCTCTGCCAAATAGTGATGTGGGTGAGTGACCAGCCTGCTCAGTTGTAGTAGAACCAGGGAGTATTTTTGGCTGATAAGTTGTTCTTTGTGCATCTTCAGTTTCTCGAGTATGTCCCGTTTGATTATTTGGTCTTGAATCTCTGCCAAATAGTGATGTGGGTGAGTGACCAGCCTGCTCAGTTGTAGTAGAACCAGGGAGTATTTTTGGCTGATAAAGTGTGCTTTGTGCATGTTCAGTTTCTCGAGTAAGTCTCGCTTGCATATTTGCTCTTGAATCTCTGCCTATTAGAGATGGGCGTTTATCTTCACCAACTTTCTCAGTTGTAGTAGAACCAAGGAGTGTTTTTGGCTGATTAGTTGTGCTTCGTACATCTTCAGTTTCTCGAGTATGTCTCGCTTGACTATTTGGTCTTGAATCTCTGCCAAATAGTGATGGGGGTGAGTGTCCAGCCTGCTCAATTGTAGTAGAACCAGGGAGTATTTTTGACTGATAAGTTGTGCTTTGTGCATCTTCAGTTTCTTGAGTATGTCTCGCTTGGCTATTTGCTCTTAAATCTCTGCCAAATAGTGACGGGCGTTTATCTTCATCAACTTTCTCAGTTGTAGTAGAACCAAGGAGTGTTTTTGGTTGATTAGTTGTGCTTTGTCGACCTACAGTTTCTCGAGTATGTCTCGCTTGGCTATTTGTACTTGTATTAATTACTGATGCAGGAACTTGTTTATTATCAGAATCTGCAGGTTTAGTCGTGGCATCTATATTTGTCCGAGATGCACTGAGATTAGGGGTTGTCTGTTTATTTACTAAATCTCCTGGAGTTTCGGTCTTTGTTTCACTCGGATGAACAGGATTCGCACTTGGTATCTTTTCATTACTCGGTACAGCATAAACTTCTACGTGGAAATCGTAACCTCTCAACACAGTGGGACTCTGTAACTCAATCGTAACATTTTTCTGCCCTTCACCACCGTCTACGATTTTGGCATCTCCATCCTTTTCTTCGCGTAGATCAGTAACTATTATTCTACTGATCGCTTCGTCATCAGTAGTATTGACTGTTACATTTTGTTTTTGTCTCCAGATGGCTGGATTTGCTTGAAAGTTCTCGTCAAAAATCTTCTTACCTACTGCACTACCCACGTTAATATCACGGGCGTTTACTATGGCTATTAAACTGAGAAATAATAGTTGATACATCTTGTGTTGTTTTGTATGTACTGACTGGAGATTGCGAAATCATTTAGCTTATATAGATCATTAAGGAGACGAGGAAAATCTCAAATATCACGTTGTTGTGATTCATTGTGGTATTTTATTTTTTATTTTTAATAAAATATTCCTGCAGGAAACGTACATTGTACAATCACTAAGAAAAGGCTTATCTTACCAACTTTTATTCAACTTATATTTCTTTTTTGTTGTGGACATCGAGTATGTATTCTAAGGGATACGTACTCTATGATTATGTTCGAATATTGAAAACTAATTCTTTACCACACTAGTTTAGACGCTATGCAATCGTCATTTGTCTGTGTTCTTTGTCAGATAATTATTACAAAGGGATATTTGAGGAAGGTCTCTAGAGCTCCACTTTTTACAGGGTCTCCTGTGGTTTCCACTTATTAAGGCAAACAAGACTGATGCCCCCGGTATTGCAAGCGTATAGGCGACGACGGTGACTGCTTACCATCAGACGGTGTATGCTTGTTTGCCACCTTAGTGGTATATTTTTTTTGCCAAAAAGTTTCAACACGCTATCATTGATGTTCAAAAGTTCGATTTGTTGGTTTGCCATCGGAATGACATAAAAAATATACCATAAACTACAAAAAGTCTACACAATTCAAACACACAGCGCCACCTGGTCCCAAAGCAAGCTAGGCATAACTTTCTTGTGTAATGTGTACCTACCAGACAACAGATAGTATTATTTGTAAATATATGATTATAATACACTAGCTTTTTGCCCGCGACTTCGTCTAGGTGAAATTCCGGACCGGTTCCCGTGGGAACCACATTGAATTTCGGGAAAAGCTATAGCTTACTCACTCCCTGATAATGTAAAGAATTTTTGAAATCGGTCCAGTAGTTTCGGGGCCTATTCAATGCAAACAAACAAACAATCAAATCTTTCCTCTTTATAATATTAGTATAGATTGAAAACACCCAGCCTCGAGAACAAACAAATGCTGACACATAAGTGAACATGAGAATACACAAAATTTCGTCTAAACACTTGTGTACACGATAATACATCGTGTTTATAACAACGTACGTTGCTAGCATTGAAATTAGGAGTCATAATCGCTATATCTCGTCCATTGAGGTTTCATTGTCAATGTTATGTAAGTTAAAACGTTTAGTTCCGCTCTTTACCCATTCTAGTTTATTTCTGAGGTCAGGGTTACGGTCAAAAAGATAAATATCTTCTAAATGGTTACTAAAGAAATTGTGTGTCATGTTAGATTAGTACAACAAGACTTACAGCTAGTTTCGTTAACGCATTTTAAATTAATTCCACATTAAGTCTCAAATTTAATTCCACATTAAGTCTCAAGTTATCTCTTTTCTTCTTCTTGACAGTGACAGTCATAATTTATTGTGTCATTAACTTTAAAAATACGTTTCAGAAAGAGGCTGTTAGACAACGACGCTGTGTGTCGCCGCACTCTAGAACGAACAGGCAAGTTAATTTGCATTGAAGCAGCGTGGCAGTCTCCCCGCAGTGCGAAGATTACGGGTCGATATGATTATGATGAATATTGTTCGAATGACAAAGACAGGTTTAAAAAAAATAAAAGGACAGTATATAAAACAATCAAAAACAAATTTAATATCAACAATAGTCAAACAAAATATACCACAATCACTTGCAGTTTGCACAATAATCTGGTCGGGAGCAGGGGCATTTCTCCCTCATGTGTAGTCCTTTGGCCATCTGCTTCATGAAGGGATGCACTTCATCGCTGAAGAACGGTCTGAAAATAGAAGAAAATAATATTATATTTATCACTTATGTGTTGTATCCAGGTTATGTACCAAATTTCAAGAAAACCTATCCAGCCGTTTTCGACTAACAAACATCCATACATCCTCACAAATGTAAACGTTGGCATTTAAATATAATGACTTGTGTAGGTATTGTATCTAAATATTTTAAATCTAGTCCTGACTTTTTATGATTTGATGCTTAATGTCTTGCTAGGCCTGCCCATTCTAAGAGATTCCCTTTTAAGAGAGGTAGGGTACAGCGGATAATCTGCACGAATCGGAGCAGCCCGTCTGGGGTATTGCAAGCGTCTATAGGCAACGGTGATGCTTCCCATCAGGCGGGCCGTATGCTGGTTTGCCAACTTTGTGGTATAAAAAAAAAACTGGTTTACATGTGTAATATTGTGTAATACAACCACACAAGGATTTTCCGAAATTCCCGCGGGCAAGCGGGATACAAGCAAACGAAGTTTCGCTAGTGATCTGTTAATTCCATCCAAATGCGATTTTTTGGTTCTTACCAAAGTAATTGTAGGAAATTTCAACTTTACTAATTGAGGAAAGCAGTAAAGATTGTAGATTGTCATGTTGTTTAAGAGTAACGGCGGCATAGACCTTGTGACTTGATGTGTTCCGTAGATAGGAACTAGCAAATGTATAAATTTTTTATGTTACGCCGCCGCCGGTGGCAAGCAAGCAGACGTCCCACCTCATTCATGGTGGTCACCGCAGCCTACGGACGCTTGTAACTCGCGCGTTGCTGGCCCTTAAGAAACCTTTCACTCCCTTTTTGAAGCACCCCATATTGTAATATTGTAATCCTTGGGAATATCTCGGTATAGCTCATTCCAGTCTCAGTCAGTATGTACTTACAATCAGCATAAATAAATATATTATCCCTTCAGTAACTTGTGACTTTTGTATAAGAATAATTTTAATTACTGAAGACTAAAGTGTACGTATCAACAATGTTAGGCATCGTCCTAATAGAACGCGAATGCGCGATCGTTGGTCCGCGCGAATTTTACTCGTACGAACTCGCGATCAAACATATTGAACTCGAATAGGTGTCCTAACTGACAATCGGACAACGCGGTCGCGTGACTCAAATGTTTGTAAATCCATTCGCGCGAACTTAGTTCGTACGAACGCGCGATCAAACATATTGAATTCGAATAAGTGTCCTAATTGATATTCGCGCGAATGAACGATGATCAATTAGGACACCCAGTTTTGCCATCGCGCGTGCTCGCGACGGTCGCATCGCTTACTCGCGCGATGATCGCGCATTCGCGTTCTATTAGGACAATGCCTTATAGTGACAAAGTACTAAAGTGCCAATATATTTAATGAAATTCGCTGTAATAGAAATTCACATACCGGCATAGCATCCTTTCAATTTCTTGCTGGTACTCCTCCGTGGCTAATTGACATTTCCTTATCTGGTCCAACTCTTCTTGTCTCGCTCGCTCCTGAAAGATAATATTTTATAGCTAACATATTTTTTACTCTCTCGTATGTTAAATCGATGATTAAATATTAGATATTTTTTGGTCGAAACGTTATCTAACTTCCGGAAGCCTATCTTAATGGATAGCTCATCCTTTACCTTGAGTGAACATGTCAAAAACTCCCCTCACTCCTGGAAAATCGCCTTTCTAATAATATAAGACACTAGCGAAACCAGCGCAACTTCGTTTGCGTGTATCCCGCTTTCCCGTGGGAATTTTGGAAAATCCTTCCTTATCGGATGCCCACATCATACCAAGAACCCACCCTCCAAGTTTCAGGTCTCTACGTTCAGCGGTTTGGGCTATGCGTTGATGCTCAGTCAGTCAGTCAGACAAGTTTTTTTATATAGATTTGACCAGCGTCCCGATCGGGAGGCGTTGTGTAAGAGTGAAATAAAGAAAGGACCACAAATTTTAAATATCTTAAAAAAAATCTTTTTTTTTGGTTGATATTTTGGAATCGATTTCACACTAGAAACATTACAGACACTTACATCAAACTGTTACATGATATTACAATGTTATTGTAACCGTTAAAGCTGATCGCACATTTGTCCGCACGCGCCGAACGCGCCGCAATTTGGAATTCGTTGTATGCAATGATGTGAAACCTCGCACATTTCACCCGCATCGTACACGCCGCATTTCGTAAAGTGCAGTAGGCATCCGAATTTGAAGGAAGCATTCTGATGACGTGATATAACGCAGCGCGTACGGTGCGTGCTCAAATTGTTGGCAATACATTAAAGATTTGCGTACGTTGCTGTCAAATGTGCGAGGCTATCAAGAAATGCGGCGCGTGCAGCGCGTACGTTGCTGACAAATGTGCGAGGCTATCAAGAAAGGCGGCGCGTACGTTTCTGACAAATGTGCGAGGCTATCAAGAAAGGCGGCGCGTACGTTTCTGACAAATGTGCGAGGTTATCAAGAAAGGCGGCGCGTACGTTTCTGACAAATGTGCGAGGCTATCAAGAAATGCGGCGCGTTCGGCGCGTACATTGCTGACAAATGTGCGATCAGCTTAAATATAAGTTCACATTGTTTATAGTAGGTACGAAATCAGTCATGGTCCTTATTTTGTTTTGTATAGTTTATCTATGCATCTTACTTACTTTCAATAATTTATTATATTCAATCTGCTCTATAAGTTGTCTCTGGTTATGTTTCCTTCTCTGTGCGTCCGTCAGTTCTTTATGCTCGCACAACTTGTTTGTTTGCTCGAGCAGTTGTCTATGGTATTCGTCTTGCTCTTGTAGTTTCTTTTTGAGCTCGTCACGAGCATGCTCGCGGTCTTTGATCTGATCTATCATCGCTTTGCGAACGTCCTGAGTAATAAAGATGAATCTTATTAGGGCGTGCTTTACGTAGTGTGGATAAGTTCCAGTTATGTGTCAAATAAAAAGGAATATTGACAAAACCAACAAAAATCTGGCAAAAAAAAACTGTAGTTTTTTTTAGGGAAAAGCTACTCCGGGAGTCCATAAACATTATCCAAATTCATTTTAATATTTTATAAATTGATATCAAAATTTAAACGTGTAATGGGAATAAATTGATACCTACTTTATTTTTCGATTCTCCAACTATCCCAATACCAAATTTCACAACAATCAGTTTAGACATTTTAATTTTTTTAACGTGATGAGGTAATTTAACAGACAGGATTACAAAAACAATGAAAAAAATGTTTATGGATAATTTAAATTCACTTCATCCATTCGTTATTCATTCATTACGTGATTAAAATATGTACATAACTAATATAGTTGTTATTGCATACTTAAAAACTAAAGTTAGAGGAAAATCATATTAAAAAATTTGTGCTGATATTCCGAAAACAGCGATATTGCTGGATATTGCTCTGACAGGTGAAAATAGGTATTATGAAAAATATTAATTATTTTGGACGTACAGTCACCTCCATAAATATGTAATCACTTAAGTACCTTGTATTTCAATTACAGTGCTACAATGGTATTTATGTACGTGGCCGAAATTGGAACTGCAACTCCCGTTCATATTGTATGTCACTTTTGGACAGTTCGCCTTTGACAAAATGTATGAAAATATGCTACAGTAACGCCACTCACGTTCATAAATATCATTGTATCACTGTACTTAAGACATTTGTATGAACATGTCAACAATGTTATAGTGACAAGGTACTAAAGTGATTACATATTTATGGAGGTGACTGTACATACTGCACAATGATATCTAGTACCCCAATAGGGAACTCTCGGTGGTTAATGAAAAAATATAAAAATCGGTACAAAATGAACTCTATGTAAAAATAAACATAGTTAAACTGATTTTGAGTCATAAATTTACATGATTGATTTATAATATTAAAATTAAAAATTGATATTTTTAATCTGTATATCACGTGACTAAAAACACGAGCCGCCATGCTGTGACGTCATATTGGCAATAATAATTTGCTGTCACCTCAACCCAGTCGTAAACTTTATATTTTCGATTTGACGAATCGATTGCTCTTCGTCAAAATTATTCAGTTGATAAATACTAAATTAAAAGAAGCTAAATACTATTTGTGTCACGTCGGGGTCACCACTGTAGCGGGAGCGATGGCGATGTGCTCGACCGCCACAAAGGGAAGATCTTCCGGCCAGGCTGGGTGTCATGCCTGGGGAACCGCGGCTCCGACAATGTATGTGTCGGAGGTTGTATATATATCTCCATATCGTAGAAACTTCGATAGCGCGATTCAGGATTTCTAAGTGTCGTCGTATATGACGTCATGTGTTCGCTTTGTGAACTTTTTCTTCACTCTGTAGTTCTTCTGTATGGCGATAGGTGTCGCCACACTATTAAAAACACGAAATGGAAGCCGGTTTCGTAAAAGCAGATAGTACGAACTTACCAAAAATCGACACGATGATGGTTGCAAAGTTCTTTGCACGTAATACAGATTTCTGTTCTGCCGAATTCCGGAATGTGAAAACATCTTTGTAAGTATTACCTTTATTATGTTGTTTTTAATGAAATAACAGCTAATTTGTAGAAAAATATCGGAAAGTTATAGGTTATGTTTTGTTTTTCAATAGCGAGTGTAATTCATATTTTTTTTTTCAAAAAACAACAATATAAATATGGAATGTAATAACTTTTGTATAGATACAACAACTCGTACCTACAACAAACTTTAAACGTCAAGCTTTGTTTACATGCCGAAATGACGTCATAAACATGGCGGACAGCGCAGAAGCCTGTTTTCGCGGGAATAAATATATTTAAAATTTTGAAGTATTTTTATGGCATGAAAGCGGGTTTATTTCGCCGAAATATTTTTTTTTGGTGTCTTTTAACGATGAAACGAACATATTATAGTACTTTGCCAAGCAGAGTAGAATACCCTATTCATTTTTTATATTAATTTAATATCATTCGTAAGATCAAAACGTGAAAATCTATACAGAATTTATTAATTTCATTTAAGAAAGTGTTTTAATTAATATCTTTTATTAATTATTTATTTAACACGTTGAGTGCGAAATCAAATTTGAAACAACTTGCCTATATCTCGTTTACAGAGCAGCTAAGAAAACTATAGACCTCTTTTCGGCATAGCTTCAATTTGTTTCAGTGTAGGAAAGAGATGAATATACATCTAAGATTTGTTATTAAGATAGAGTCCAGTGTTGTACTTACTTTAATAAGGCATGTATCGCCACAATGGTTACGTTCATTCCACGACGAATACATATTTTTATAATATCGGGTCTTTCCTAATCAATAAAAATTTTGAGTGGTGCAGGATCAGAACCAGCTACCCTATCGTTACCTTAATCACTCGACCTCAGAATCTCTTACCCTGTTAGTCTTCTGCGACCAGCTGAGGTATTCGCAGCGTTTCTTGTCAACCAGTTCCTGTCGTTTCTGGCCTTCCTCCAGGAACAGGTGGTCGTCAGCGGTCTCTGCTCTCTTCAGCTCCTCACGCAGATCTATCATCTTGCGATTGCAATCGTCAAGTTCTCGCTAAAAAGAAAATTATCCGCATTTAATTTTATGCACAGCAGCGCCATCATATCACTTTTAACCAAATCCTACGGAAATCGTGTACTTTCGAGATAAAAAGTATCCTATGTGTTAATCCAAGGTATCAGCCACCTACATACCAAATATCATAAAAATAAGCCCAGCCATTTGAACGTGACGAAGTAACAAACATACACACAAACTCTCGCCTTTATAATATTAGTAGGATTGTCGACGCACCTACGCGCGTACTTGCGGGAGTGCAGATTTGCATCACCGTGCGGGTTTTTTACGCACTCACATTGCGTCTGAAACGCATTTTAATTTTAATATTGCATTACGTCTCTGTTTTCTTCTTTAATTTGACAGTCATGCTCATACTGTTGTACATTTAACTATACTAAACTAATTTTGACAGGACTAAAAGTGTTGCTATCCTTGAACCAAGGAGGGACAACAACACCTTTTGTCCTGTCAAAATTAGTTTAGTCTAGTTAAATGTACAACAGAATTATCACCACTGACAATTATAATTTAATGCGTGTCAGTAACTGGCTGTATCACTCAAAAAAATTCACCTCCTTCCTTTTCAGCAGTTCGATATGAGCGAACTCGGCTGCCAGTCCCTGGCCCGCCAGTGCGTCCCAGTTGTCATCAATCAGTTTGGCAGCGGCCTTTTGTTTGGCAACCACCTCTTGACGCTCCACGATCATATCCTTCCTCTCTTGTCCTGTTTTCATACGCTTTTCTTTGCGTGCGTTTTCAGCTGTTTAAAAAAAATCATATTTATATTATTAATCGCCAGTTTCTGATATACGTTTTTAAAGTTACATATTCTATTATCACTAATATTATAAAGAGGAAAGATTTGTATTTGTGTGTGTGTGTGTGTGTGTGTGTGTGTGTGTGTGTGTGTGTATGTATGTTTGTAATGAATAAACTCAAAAACTACTAAACCGATTTCAAAAATTCTTTCACCGTTGAGAATAAACGTTACCCCCTGGGAACATGGGCTATATTATATTCTCAAAAAAATTTGGGGTCCTTAGTAAAACCCGTGCAAAGCGGGGCGGTTCTCTAATTACTTATAATTAGTTATAATATAATAACTGTTACTGTCAAACTTAAGATAAAAAAAGATAGGTTTAGACTTAATGTGGAATTAAAATTAAAAATGCGTTGTAGAAACTGGCTGTAAGTCGGTTAATAAATAAGAAAGTTGTATTTTTGTTATGAATAAGCACAAAAACTAAATATATAGTTTATCTGCCGTATGACATAAAAATGTGTTTATTTGCACTGTATTAATAACGACAGCAGGTTGAAATATTCACAAAATATTTACTTGCGTATTGGCTCCCATCCCATACAACAATTTTTATATAGTATTTTTTAGAGTCCGAGTCGCACTTGGCCGGATTTTTCTATTTGAAGTACGGAATCCTAAAACCTAGTCTATACCTAAGCCAAGTGGAGAAAATATTCTTTAAAAAACTCTTGTCACAATGAGGGTAAAAATTGTCTTTAAAAATTCGTCTGTCTTTAAAAAGTCGGTAAAAATTCTTCAAAAACATTTTTCATTGTCAAATTAACGATTTTATTGAATAAAATTGTTTGATAATGTCTAAGATGTCATTTTATTAATGTCTAAGATGTCATTTTATTAATGTCTAAGATGTCATTTTATTAATGTCTAAGATGTCATTTTATTAATGTTTATGATGTCATTTTATTAATGTCTAAGATGTCATTTTATTAATGTCTAAGATGTCATTTTATTAATGACTAAGATGTCATTTTATTAATGACTAAGATGTCATTTTATTAATGTTTATGATGTCATTTTATTAATGTCTAAGATGTCATTTTATTGCAATACAATGTAATCATTAGTAATTATTACATCATTAAAGTTTTCACATAAATGTCATCAAGATCCTTTAACTACCATGTGCTCCGTTTGGTTACGTAAATTATTTCTCCATCGGCATAGGTATAATAAGGTATAGTCTAATTTTCTCTTACCGTCTTCCTCCTTCTTAATCTCAGAGTCCCACAGTGCCTTAAACCACATGGTCTCTTTCTTCAGTCTCTCCCTCTCTTGCTCTCGCTGTATACGTCTCTGTTCGAGCTGATTGTCCGTATACTTCTTGCATTCTTCGTCTTTGCGAAGACGCACTATCGTGTCTTGTTCCATACGTGCTGCCTGTTGGATTATTATTTATTTAAACTAGCAGAATCCAGAACTTATCTTCATAAGTTATAGTTGTTTTTTATGATTTTTTATTTTATAGTTGTTAGGCAACTAGCCTTTTTGAAAGAAAAATTTCACCTCTCCCCAGGTGGGATTCGAACCCACGACCCCTCGATATCCGGCCGAGTGCTGTAACCACTGAACCACTGAGCTACCTGGAAAGTTAGTAATGGTGGTGAAATTTCTCGTTTTTATACTGCGTCAGTAGTTGTTTTTTATTACTGTCGGAAAATGCTCTTGCCGTCAAACCATTCTACCATTGTCTATGATTCCGATGGAGAGAATCGGATCCGAACTAAGTTCGTGGTAACGTCACAACGGAAACGTCGGCCGGCTATCGGTCGGATCCGATCGTTCGTATTGTCACTTCGTAAAAAGACCCCAGGTAGCGTTGTCCAATGGATTTGCGTGCAAGGAGATAACGATCGCAAAAACTTGAGTTTTCTGTAAGAATGCATTTTTTTTTGCACTAATGTAACTTAGATATTCTGTGCTACAGTATAGCGTTAGGTCTACGAATAATAATACTATATTCGTAGGATTAGGTACGGTAATTCGTCAGGTGGTTTCATAGTTCCTTTAAAAAATTGCTTGAATGATGCCGCCGCAGACGCCGCCCTTTTCGATGACTAACGCACGTACATGCAATGATAGCTAAAATTTAGTTGAATACCTAATTTTTTTATACCACAAAGGTGGCAAACAAGCATACGGCCCGCCTGTTGGTAAGCATCACCTTAGCCTATAGACGCTTGCAATACCGGGGGGTATCACTCACCTCACGCATTGTCGACCCTGTAGTAAGTGGAGCTTGGAGACCTTACTCACCGTAGGAACAAAACATGGCCGAGACCAATGCTATTTGGCTACGATCTTCTGTAAGGTGGAGGTCTTTCCCCAGATGGGCTGCTCCGATTTGAGCGGATTATCCGCTGTGTCCTACCTCTCTTGAAAAAAAAAATATTTTTCTTAATTAAAATTGAGGTCTACGCTCAAAATGAGTTTGCAATCTCACCAAAGCATCGGCCTCCTTCATAGTGACCTCATACCACATCTTGTCGAACTCTTTCTCCGCCTCTCTCATAGCTGCCTTCTCTTTTATCTGATATAATTGTATAGTCTCCGCTTCTTTAGCCCGCAGTTTAACTATACACGGTAGTACATGAACGCATCTTGAGCTGAAAGTACAAAATTAGTAGATAAATAGACCGTATATACTAATGCAAAAACCTCCGAAGAATTTATGTAAACGAACCGAAAATTGTGTGAAAACGTACATCTATACTATATAATATTATAAAACTGACAAGTTTGTTTGTTAGAACGCGCTAATCTCAGGAACTACTGGTTCGAATTGAAAAATACTTTTTTGTGTTGGATAGTCCATTTGTCGAGGAAGGCTATAAGCTATATAACATTAACGCTGCGACCAATAGGAACGAAGCATCAGTGAAAAATGTTGCAAAAAACGGGGAAAATTACATTTGGAAACTTATTAAACCATTTTAGTGAATAAAATTTGCAATTTGATAATAGAAATCATTTTTTGTTTTTTTAAATAAAGCTCAGCTCAATAAAATCCTAATAAATGAGCAAAGTTAAACTCAAAAATATTTTATTCTGTGGGCCTTGGCGGGCACTTAGTTTTACAATGTTTTATATTCGTTTTTAAATCTACCAACATTTCGGTATGACCATTGACGAGAAGATGTCGAAACAGATTCTGTCCAGCGTGAGCGTTTTCATATAAGATCAACGTTTATATAAATAAATGTGGATAGGGCAAACAGGCAAGGATACTTACAGCGGCGTATCCTTATATTTCTCCTCGTGTTCCTTCTTCCGCTTCGCAATGAGGTACTTAAGCCTTTCTTGTTTATCCTGCCACACGGCTTCAGCGCCCGCTTGAGTCTGTTCTATGAACTTGCGAATGTTGGCTTCTTCTTCTTGTGTTAGAAGATTTATTAATCTGTGAAAGAGATAGCACCATACAAGGATTTTATCCATCAATTACAATGCAGATAAACAATTATCGAGAGGTAGGGCACAGCGGATAATCCGCTCAAATCGGAGCAGCCCGTCTGGGTCGATAGATACACACGCGTGAGTGATACCCCCCGTATTGCAAGCGTCTATAGGCTACGGTGACGGCTTACCATCAGGCCGGCCGTATGCCTGTTTGCCACTTTTGTGGTATAAAAAAACACAGGGTGTTCCAATGTTTTTAATGAAATCCTCTACTTTCTTCTTTTCCTTACCTCTTTCTCTTTTTCTCGACATCTTGTTCGTAAGAAACCATGCACAGGTCCACTCGACGCGCCACATTATTAATGAGAGATCTAAATAATATTAACACAAATTAATAAAACTTAGACAATTAAAAAAATAAAATAAGTAACATCATTATTTATTACTAGACATCGGATTATATGCCCTATCAAAATGCCAAAATATGCATGCAAATATGCACTAAAAAAAGTGCGAAATATGCACAAAAATTATTTTAATATGTTATACATATATTCATATTAGTTATTGTTATAATTCTTGTGACAATAAACAATAACATATTTTTCCAGGTTTTCTACGGAAAACTTGTGACGTTTGTCAGTTAATATTAATTTATAGGCTGAAAATGACCTTTCGACGTCAACTGACGTTACCGGACAGAACTTAAAAGTTAGCGCAATTTCTGCAGAGACGTCATCAGGCAGAGTTTATCCGGTGCCGTTGATAAATGCGTCAATTTTCTTTCCGCCTAACACGTATAACTACTGAAATATGCACTATCAATGGGAAAGTACCAAAATATGCAATAACGCTATAAAAATGGAATTATATGCATTTGCATATGCAAACATGCAAATGCATATAATCCGATGTCTATTTATTACTAATGCCAATCGTAAAGTCCTTGTACATGCGGATGACCCACATTAAAACTTTTAATTTTGATTTATATTGATAATACAATAGATCTCCCGAAAATATCAATGCAATAATATATAAGTATGACGAATAATTTAAAACCATTTCCCCAAAGTACTAAAATAGCCTATTGCTCTGTCTAAGACTGTATGCCCCTACATTATGACAATTACTATGTGTTGTTTTGATCCAATCCAAATATTATTTCTAATTAAGTATAGTAATGAATGATAAATATTTTAATTACTTTCTATCACATCTTATAAAAAAGTCGCTAATTTGCTTGTCCTTGAGTTCTTTCAGAGTGTTTTCAGCGCCTTTTCTTTCCTCTTCTTCCAGCGCCCGAAGTTTCCTCACAAATTTCACATAGCGAAAAGTAGAATTAAGTACTCGTGATGTCTAGAAATGCATAATTTTTATGTTACTTTACTTTGTAAATAGGTACCTATTCAAACCGGGGCCTGTGTAGATAGCGTAACCCTCCATGCGTGCATTGATCAGACAAAAAATGGGTGATAATTTTAGATAATTATTATACTTACGTAATAGCAATCTGGGACACCTCTTGGTCCTGGGCCATCCTTAGGAATCTTCTGCCGAGGCGCCTGCGGAGGCTGTTCATACATTTTGTAACAATTTTTTAGTTTCGATTCAAATAAACGATTTCAAATTGACAGTTTTATATAATGACAAGTGATGTACTTGTCAATTTCAATAAAAAATATAAATAAATAGTTTTTTTTTAAAGCAATAGTTTGATAACAAAATAGTTTTTAAC
The DNA here is from genome assembly GCA_905163395.2 of Endotricha flammealis. NCBI lineage: Eukaryota > Metazoa > Arthropoda > Insecta > Lepidoptera > Pyralidae > Endotricha > Endotricha flammealis. The sequence goes on along the minus strand of LR990875.1, from coordinate 3,220,094 downwards.
CTTTAGTTAAATGTTACACACAGAGCCAGGTTTACACTCGCGAAGCGAAAACGACTATGAACAGCCTCTAAGCCCCACTCCTGTTCAGCTTTTCTTTTCAGCTTGGTAAGCTTCTTTGGTTAGTCTGGAGGTTTTTGCGTCGATCGTAAAAACCTTCATAAAAAATAAAGTTACATATACACCTTAAAATGTTACACGTTGATGTAAGTACCTGTAATTTTTCTAGGGTGTAATTGATTCAAAAGGATCCAATAAAATAAGGCTGGTTTGTTGCGCTGACAGCACGCTCACCGTCGCCGCTGACAGCCGAAAGTGTATGGACTTCTAGGAAGCGTTTTTGAATAATGCGTCAGCGCGGGCGGTTCAAATAATTTAAAGCAGGCGTATTTTAAACGCGCAGATGACGCGCGTATCGTTATCCAAGGCGGTGTTGCAATGATTCCATCGTGACTTACATACAAAGAGCTCAATGTAGCACGAAACGCGCGTCCTCTGCGCGTATTAAATACGCTGTGTGCTGTGACTCTTACTGTCAGTGCCGACGGTCGAGAGTGCGGTCAGAGCGACACTAAAACCCGCCTAAGACACTTAAAATATCTGCGCCCCGTATTTTAGTTATTTAGGAGTATCTTAGATAAATTGAAACATACAGTCAAATTCAAGTTTTAATCAACCTTATAAATAAACAATTTGTGACAAACATAACTTCAGATCTATGATCAGCCTTAACAAAACAAAAAATAACATTATCCTTAACATTTCTCAGTGTTTTATGATTGGGAAGTCTTAAAAATTAGTACAACATAATCTAATAATACTTAATACATAGCTTTTTAGCTAAATTAGAGATTAATCTCAGTTTGATAGATCACATTTGACATTGTCTTAAGCAACTGAAAACCAGTGTTTTGCTCACTATGAGCGAGTTTTATACACTGAGGACCTTTTTTATATTACTAAGGTGGCAAACAAGCCCACGGCCCGCCTGATGGTGCTAAGCGGTCACCGTAGCCAATGGACGCTTGCAACACCGGGAGTATCACTCGCACGTTACCGACCCTGTTAAAATCTTTTAACGCCCCTTTTGAAGAACCCCATATTATAGTCTAATGCATTGTCCTAATAGGACGCGAATCCGCGATCATCGCGCGAGTAAGCGATACGACCATCGCGTGTTCATAAGCGTGCGCCTAAGCGTCGCGCGATTGTCAGTTAGGACACCTATTCGAGTTCAATATGTTTGATCACGAGAGATACTCCCGGTGTACCTATTCGAGTTCGTACGAGTAAAATTCGCGCGAACCAACGATGTTCGCGCATTCGCGTCCTATTAGGACAATGCCTAAAGGAAAGACCTCGGCGGGGACCTGTAGTGCTGCGAATGTGCTAATGGTTTATAGATATAGTTCCACCCTGTATTTTATGATGTTTCTCGATTACCTACCTATTGTAAGCAAGTTAATGTTACGTATTTTGTAAATGTCCGTTGCAATCAAATAAATTATTTATCTATTTATCTTTTACTTTATACTGTCAATGTAAACCTATTTTGTTCATTATTAAAAAATATAATAATTTTTGTGCCCGCCGATAAAAAGTTACGTTGATGAATTTTAATGAAGTGTCAAATGTGATCTGATTATTTTGTGCGCTATTGAAATGAAAATATTACTTACGATAACAAATGAAAAAAAAAAATGAAAGTTTCTAAAAGAAAACAAAATATTTCACTTAACGATTAAAGTTTTAATAAACTTATCTAAAGGCACATATTCCTGATAAGTATCAGTTAACTTATTAGTTAAATAAATTAAAAAATATAAAACTTACAAACTGTCAATATCTCAGATAGCCTCACTGGAGCTTATCAGGTACATGAGAAAACGATCTACAAACATAACAAAAAATCTAGAAAAAATCAACATGATTAAAATTAGCAAAAAAATCAACTCAAAATTAAATAAAAAAATGTTTCTTATCATCTCACTTTCAGAGATTCTCTATCAGCCGGCAGTTTCCAAAACGCGTTTTAATTTCACATTAAGTCCATAATATGTATCATTAATATTAAAAATGGCCATTTAATTTCGTTTCAAACGTAATTTGGTATAAATTAAACTTGGATATTACATTACTGAGGGTATAATTTCTAGACTTTAAAATGCTAACACGATTTGAAAATCAGATATACATGACGTATTATCTAAGTTTAATTTATACGAATTAACGATGACTCACGCTAAACCACGCGCCAGTCAACTAATATTACATATATTTTATTTGGACACACTGTGTTGGAATGTCGGTCCGTATATCAGAGAGCGTGAGTCTCAAAACATGGTAGACTCTAAGCGTCATAAACATAGTAGACTCCTTAGAGTCTCTTTGGAACGAGAAAAGCGGCTAACCGCACGATCGGCCTACGCGGTTAATCGCTAGTTCGTAAAAGGGTTTAGAGTCTACTACGTTTATGTCGCTTACGACATCAACATAGTAGACTCTAAGCGACATAAACAATATTTTTTGTACTTTTCCCTGTGTGTAATGCAAATAAAGAGTATTCTATCTATAAACATACACGTAAGCGGCCGACCGTGCGGTTAGCCCCTTTTCTATTTACTTAACCGTTTGTGTACACTTTAGACGCCACAAAACTTTACATCACAAAAACTGCGCGGTTAGCCGCCCCTGCGGGTAACCGCTAGTGCGTGAGAACAAATTAACAAAGTATTTTTTTATGATTTACACATTAAAGAAAAGTTCAATCAACAACAAATATAAAAATAACACTTTAGAACCATCCTGTTCCAAGGGACGTGCGATCAACATCTTAATATTAATAAAAACTTAAATAGCAAAGACTTAAATTAAAGGTAAATAAAGTAATACATTTTAACAACCGTACTTATGTACAGACAGCTGCAGAAAAACCTGAACCACCCAAACGAAGTAAGAATTGTTTCTTTTGGGAACTCTTAATCAGATTTCAACGAAATTTCATCGACATCAAAATGTATATTTTTGTAAATTTTCGTTTATATGCATTGAGCATTACATGAAAAAAGTTAATTCTTACTTCGTTTGGGGGTTAGTTTTTTTTATACCACAAAGGTGGCAAACAAGCTTACGGTCTGTCCAGGTTTCTGTTTCTCTGCAGCTGTCTGTACTGTACAGTCAGTGGCATAAAAATGTTTTCACTTTAGTACCATGCAAAACATAGGCTTAGGTTCAATGAAAAAAAAAAAAAAAAAAAATTCATACTAGAGTTGAAGCGTCAATCAGAAACGGAACATTGTAAATACACACTTGTCTACGCTACATAAAGATCATTATTTTGATTGGGATACGAACCCACGTCCCCTCGATATCCAACCGAGTGCTCTTGCCACTTCGCTACTATACTACGAATCCCACCTGGGGCGGTGAGGTGAAATTTATCTTTCAAAAACATTTTCAAAATAAGCATGGCTAGTTGCCTAAAAACTATAAAAAAACAATCCTTACTAATATTATAAATGAGAAAGTGAGTTTGTTTGTTATTCCTTCATGGCTTGACTAAGCAGCCGATCATTATGAAACTTTGCATACATATTGTTAGGGGTACAGAGCCCAACATAGGCTACTTTTTATCCCGTGAAAGTATGTTGTTCCAATGGGAAAATATTTTTTCTACTATAGAGGGCGCTGTATCGGCCAGCAGATGGCGCCACAAGTCACGCTATGGGTTGTTTTGTTGTCAAACGAGATCTATGTCATAAAATTAACGCGAGCGAACCCGCGGGGAAAAGCTAGTCATAAATAAGAAACATTAGTTCGCGCGACTCAGCGTTGGTCGCGCTCAGACGCGAGAATTCCGTCGAATGCGCGCTACATTTTATCTTAGAAGGAATATGTGTATTACGTCACGAATATAAGGGCGAATTTGATACGTCACGTAACTCAAGTACCAGATTGACGCTTCAACTCTGTGCCAGTATGAGTCGACCTTTATTCTATTTATACAAATTTAACACTTTAACAAATAAAATAACATGTATGTCATTTAACTCGGGTTGTCCGACAACAACTTTTGTTGGCGATTTTAAAATTAATTCGCCATTTTGTAATTTCAAGTTAGCACTATTAGGTAACAGGTTTAAACTGGATAAATCCACTTTTAGGCAGTTCAAATCATTTTTATGCGGCATATTGGGGGGGAGTCGTTGGATTTCTCCCTCCCAAGAGTAAGGCTCACCTGTTACCTTATTGTATATTGTTATTGAACCTGTTTTTGGTAGGTCAAACTCTGTTGTTAGGGTCTGTAACAATTAAAGATACTATTTAGAGTCTAGCGATACCGGCGCAACTTTGTTTGCGTGTATGCCGCTTTCCCGTGGGAATTTCGAAACATCCTTTCTTATCGGATGTCTACGTCATTCAAAGAACACACCCTCCTAAGTTTCAGGTCTCTAAGATCAGGGGTTTAGGCGGTGTGTATCCATCAGTCATTCGGGACAAAGCATTTTATTTAAGCATATTAAATGCTTTGATGAAAATGACCTCTAAGCAGTGGTGGGACACTTTGTTACATTATTTAAAAATAATATATTATAATAGATCGCTTAAATAATACTATGACAAAATGTCATCGAATCAATAGTTCTTTTAAAATCCAAAAGAAAATAAAGTTTTGAGAAAGGTAGGGCACAGTGGATAATCCGGAGCAGCCCGTCTGGGGAAGGACCTCCACCTTACAGAAAATCGTTGCCAAATAGAATTGGTCTCGGCCATGTTGTGTTCCTACGGTGAGTAATGATAAACTTCGGGGCGTTGGGAAGGTTGGCAACGCGTGAGTGATACCCCCGGTATAGCAAGCGTCTATAGGCTACGGTGATGCTTTCCATCAGGCCGGCCGTATGCTTGTTTGCCACCTTTGTGGTATAAAAAAAAAGAGAAGTATTCCCCCACTAGACCTACCCTATATATTATTAAGAAATAAATTAACAAAAATATACTTACAGATAAAGTGACCATTAAGCAATCATTTTTGTCGTGTTTAACGGACAGCACGTACAAAGAGTCGTTTTCAAGCACCTTACAAGACCAGTTTTCGCACTGTAGGAGGCTGCTTAGCGTGAAAGTTATTGTCCATTCATTTTTGTTCTCCTTCGAAATTTCGTTTGGATGCTCCTGAACATATAATAGTAGATTTTACAACAAGTGCACAAAACGAATCATTTCTTTCCGAGACTTTTAGCAGCCCGAGCCGAAGGCGAGCGCTGATAGTAATGTCGAGGCTAAAAATGGTTTTGTGGACGAGTTATAAACTCTGCTTTTCACTTCGATTGCGAGGAAATAAATAAATAAACGCACGAAAAACAGGACCTGTTTCCCGCCGCTTTTTTTTTAAATCTTACGACATTGAAATTAGGCTTGGGCTGCAGACCTATACAGCCTACTATTAAATTAATTTTGTAATAAAATAATTTTCTTAAATTAATTAAATAACCTACCGTACTTTAATTTAAATTTTAATATCTTTTATGACTTAAGAAACACATAAGGCAAATAAATTAAAGTAAATATTATAAAATAACAAATTCTATCTCTGAACTTTTTATTGTGATTGGCTGTATGGCTTATTTCCTTTGCCTTAATATAGATACATTTATGAGTAGATACATTTTTGCCCTTGTGCACAAAATTCGATTTTGTGCAGCCTATATCCTGCGCAAATAAGCATTTTCTGAGCATGAGAAGTGAAAAATAATTTTTACACAATTCACACACATTAGGCGACCAACCATTGCCATACCATAACCACCCTATTGTCATATTTCCATAGTGTCTTTGGTATTCTGCTAAAAGTTAACTAGTTACTCGATGTATTGTTATAGAGTGTCAGTGGAATGATATTATATGAACGGAATGGTCGACAGTTCATCTATCATGAACTACTATTTCAGTCAAATCACTTTTATGTGAAAGATACTACCGAAAAGATTATTCCTTCACGGCTTGACTAATCAGCCGATTATTATGAAAATTTGTATAAGTATATACTGTCAGGGGTACAGAGCCCAACATAAGCTACTTTTTATCCCGTGAAAGTATGTCATTCCAATGGGAAAATTCTTTTGTACTATAGATGGCGCCACAAGTCGCAATATAGGTTTTGTTGTTAAACGAGATCTATGTCTTAAAATAGATAAGCAAAAGGAAAATAAGGAAAAGCTAGTTACATATAAATACTATTGATAAATAAAAAAAATCAGTAAATCCCTTCATATTTTGCACTTTTTTGTAACACAATTTCTTTATAATCGACGCCATTGCTGTTGTGGCAGGTAGCGCCGCGAATCTTGAAAATTAATACTAAAAATTACCAAAGAGCTATCGAGCCGCCCGTAATAAAATAACACGGCCAGAATAAAACAGCCTGGTTTTTAAAATGGCTAGCTGTTTTGTGAATCACCTTTATAAGCCCTTTGTTTCCGAAATGGTGGTAGTATATAAATAAATATATCGAGACAATTCATACAGACTGAGCTAGCCCCAAAGTAAGTTCGAAACTTGTGTTATGTGATACTAACTCAACGATATTATATTTTATAACAAATACATATATAGATAAACATCCAAGACCCGAAGCCAATCAGAAAAAGTTCGTTTTTCATCATGACCCGACCGGGGATCGAACCCGGGACCTCCTGGGTGGCGATCTGGCGTGGTAACCATTACGCCACGGAGGTCGTCATATAGAGTAGTATTATTATTTATTTAATATTTATTACAGAATAATAATATGTACTATTTAACCTCTCATCGTAAATAAGTACCAGCGAGGGCCCACAGAATAAAGTATATTTGATAAAAACGTATGTAATGTCTTACCCTCCTGACATGCGGCTCAAGCATAATATCGGGTCCAGCCCAAGAGCAGAAGATACACTGCAGTCTATCCAAGCCTATTCGCTCCATGTAGTCCTGAAAATTATAAATGAATTTTGTTAAATGGATATGGATATATGGATGGACTAACTGATAAGTTACCTCTATGTACGGTGGCCTCGAAGATAGGAGGACCATTTTAGAAAAAAATCGCTTGCACATCTTGTAAGCGGTTTTTTTTGTCAGCTCCGACCTTTTCTTTGTTACCAAACAGGGTTTTTGTTTATTAGAGCCACATGTGTCCACTAAGATGTTGGATGTTGCAACCAAAAATCATCCTAAAGATGGTCCTGCTATCCTCGAGGCGACTGCACAGTCAATAAAAGAAAGTATAAAATGATTAAAGATTTTTAAATATTGCCTGAAGGAATTTACAAGAAATTTATCAATTGTATTCATATTGTACAGTGCAAAAATGAGAAAAGTAACCATTTTTGCATTTACCTACAGTGCAAAAATGGTTACTTATCTCATTTTTGCACTGTACTATGTAATTATAAAGTTTCATAACGATGCTTACATTATTCGCATAAAAATCTTTGTTATTAGTCTCTACCCTGATCACCCATTTCCTTTGTTGATTGTACAAAAAGTAAATCTTTGTCCAGTAGTGGGTAATAAAATAAAAAAAACAGGTTGCACCCTGGGAGTGCCGGTAGAAGTGGAATCTTAAACATCTTACGCTTTTTCGATAAGGCTACGGATCTGACGCGAGTTTAACATTTATTACCAATCTAAAAAAAGTGCCAAGCGCCGCTAAAGAAGTTTTCACTTCAAAAAAAATAAGAGACTTATTTTATCAATTATCCAACATTCCAACTTACAATTTATGGTTTTTTAATGTGAACGAATTATATTTTTGTAACAATTACGAACTGTAATAAAATAAAAAGCCGAGGTCTTTTCTTTAGACAATAATATGGGGTACTTCAAAAGGGGCAATAAAAGATTTTTATAGGGTCGGCAAAACATTGTGATACCCTCGGTGTAGCAAGCGTCCATAAGCTACGGTGACCGCTTACGGACCACTTTATCAGACGGGCCGTAAGCTTGTTTGCCACCTTAATGGTACCTCCGTGGCGTGATGGTTACCACGCCAGACCGCCACCCAGGAGGTCCCGGGTTCGATCCCCGGTCGGGTCATGATGAAAAACGAACTTTTTCTGATTGGCCTCGGGTCTTGGATGTTTATCTATATATGTATTTGTTATAAAATATAATATCGTTGAGTTAGTATCCCATAACACAAGTTTCGAACTTACTTTGGGGCTAGCTCAATCTGTATGAATTGTCCCTATATATTTATTATTTATTTATTTAATGGTATAAAAAAAGAAAAAAATTACTCCATCCTGGCTAATCAACTCGAGCGCGTCTTCCATCTCGGGAATGGTGACGTTCGCGCCGAGCTCTTGACACGCTGAACGCTCCAATGAGGAACACGTACTCTTATCTGAAAAAAAAATAAAAAAATAAGATTTTAGGAAAAAAATAAAGAAAGAAAAATTTAAATAAATAAAAATGTTTATTAGGCAGAAAGACAAACACAAGTAACAAAAATAAACAATTTAATACTACAATTCTATCAAAGTCTCCTTTTTGGTAGAATAGTTATTTTTAATCGACTTGCAAAAAGGAGGAGGTTCTCAATTCTCTGTATTTTTTTTTTATGAATACACTGTTAATTCCTTTAACATTATATAATCCAAGAAATTAAATTAAATCCAAACCGTTTACGGCCTTTTTTACTATTTAACATTCATAATCCAAGGTGAAATAAAAAATAGTACAGTCAAGTCAAGAGCAGGTCGACCTTTACACTTCGGACTTTGTACTATTCTTAAGTTCTATGTCATAAGAGTCAAAATTGTACTGCATGTGTAAAGCTCGACGTGCTCCTGACTGAACAATTTTTTGCTGTATATGCATGGGATAATGCTAAGAGCAAAAATAATTACCTTCATCAAAATCTACGTCATTTTCGGCATATCTCAGTAAGTCATTGATGCGAGGCAATAGACCTAATTCTCCAACGTGTAAATCATCCCGCGCGCGCGCTGTAATACACAAAAGTATATGATAATATTTAACATTTTGATAAATAAATAACTAAATAAGATAACATTCGTTAACATTTTAATAACTAAATAGTTAAAAAAAAATCTCAAACCTCAAAATAGATAAATAAAAAAAAGCAATTTGGAAAAGCACATTTTTTTTTTAATATTTGGAAAATATTTTGAATTCAAATATTCCATCCGTCACAGGTGGGATTCGAACCCACGACCTCTCGAGATCTGGCAACATGGACGTAGCCAGGTATAGGTAGGTAGCTGTATAGAAAATACAACTTTTTCATTACCAGATTCTCCGCAAGATGCCTCGAAGCTTAGATTATCATACGACCATTTTCAATTTGTACAAGTTCAAATTCAAATTCAAAATATTTTTATTCAAATAGGCCTAATATAAGCTCTTTCGAATCGTCACAATTTTTTCCTACCACCAGTTCAGACGGCAGATTTGTGCTAAGAAGAAGCTGGCAAGAAACTTAGCACTTGCTCTTTTAAAATAGTATTAATAAGATACAATGACAGAAAAGCAAGCTTGTATCAAATTATTTGATTTCTTTTAAATATTTTTACGATGTAATAATGTTAATACTGATAAGCATGATCTTATGTGAATAGGGAAGAGTATAGTAAACAGCTAGCATATCTTGAAACCATGATATATATTATATATATATATATATATAGGGACAATTCATGATAGGTACTTACTGTTTTTTATAATTAAAATCTAATAGTGTACAGTAAACGGCATATTTATGTTTTCACTTTTTCAACTTGTCACTATTAAACGAAAGTTGCTCAAAAGTCTTTATTTATAGCACACGACAAAATTTGGCTCAGTTTCGATTTTGGTCGTTATGCACTGAGTAATAAGTATGCGACTCAGCCGTGTAGGCAACTATAATAGTATAAACCTTGTTTTTTTTAACTTGACCAATGTAGTAAACAATCTTAGCACGTCTTTTTAACGAAAATAGGCAATTAAAATTATCATTCACACCCAAATAATAATATAGTTAGAAATGGCATTTAATACTCTTATTCTGGCGATTTATCGATTTTACACATGGATAATTGAATAAAAAGACACGCTAAGATTGTTTACTACATTGGTAAAGTTAAGAAAAACAGGCACAAAAGTGACAACATATTCATGCAGTTTTTAGTTAATTTGGTGCAAAGCGACTCACAAGTCATGTAGTCGTTGGAAGCTGGCGTGAAGGACTGCTGTAGGGCCCTGCGAAGCGTAGGATCGTGCAAGCACATGCTATGGTTATTCACGATACAAGTTCAGGCATTTTTACAAGACTTAAGGCATATTTACACGACGCCAGTTTGTTGCCGGTTGCTTACAATGATGTTATAGCAACGACATGCTTCGTCTTAACGACAGTTGCTTACAATTCTTGAAGGACAATTATTGCTCCCACTAGTTTGCATGCAATTATTGCTTTTGAATGTACAAGAAACTGGCGTCGTCTGAATGGGCTTTTACAGCCAGTTCCTAAAACGCATTTTAATTCCCAAGCTAATTTTCTATATATAAAAGAAAAGTTACACCATTTATAACTCGGCTAAAGCGATTTGGCTGAAAATTGGTGGAGAGGTAGTTTAGAACCAGGAGAATGACATAGGATACTTTTTATCCCCTTAGGGTAGGGTAGGGGTATGGTAGGATAGGGGTAGAGTAGGGTAGTGCCTCTAAGGCGGAACAAAGTTTGTCGGGTCAGCTAGTTAAGTCTAGATGTCTCCTTTTTTCTGCTTCAGTTTGACAGTGACAGATATAGTTTAATGTGTCAACTTTAAAAATGTGTTTCAGAAACTGGTTGTTTTTGTGTTGAAAAAAAAAGCATTTCATATTTAAGCACAAAAGCTCCAAACATTCTTATGATTTGCAATGGAAATCGATATGATATGAACATGAATAGGTGACAAATTACTTTTTGATTTTCAAAGCATGAGAAATTAGTTCGAACTGCCATTGAAATTCACTGTGAATCTTGTGCTAAGTATATTCAAATACTATAGAAACTTTACCGAGTTAATACGCACAGCTCTTGACGTTTCTCATACAATGACTTCGCAACCTCCTTGGCAATTTAAATAAATATATTTATTTATATTTAGTGAAACCCGCGCAACTTCATTTGCATGAATTTATTTATACACAGCAGTCCTATTATTCCAGTTCAGATGGGAATTTCGGGATAAAAAGTACCCTATATGTTATTCCAGGTTATATTCTACCCGTGTACCAAATTTCATTAAAATCCGTTCAGTAGTTTTTGCGTGAAAGAGCAACAAACATCCATACATACATCCTCACATACTTTCGCCTTTATAATATAAGGAAGTAGGATCACAAAACCACATACAAAAACGCACAAAAGTTATGAAATCGTTCACCTGCCGCTAGGGGCGCTAGTGTCGCGTCTTGCCCGAATTCTTCCGAAGCTGTGCGTATTAACTCGATAAAGTTTCTATAGTATTTGGTATATTGGAACGATATATACAAAACGGCCTTGTTTTATAAAACGACTAGCTGTTGTGATACGGCGAATTATACAAACCGCCTACGAAATACACATGTAAGGCCCATTTAGACGTCGCCAGTTTCTTGTACATTCAAGAGCAATAATTGCGTGCAAATTAGTGCGAGCAATAATAATTGTCCTCCAAGAATTCTAAGCAATTGTAGTTTAGACTACTTTAGACGATGCATGTCAATAATTGCTATAACATTATTGTATGCAACCGGCAATAAATTGAGACGTCGTGTAAATGGGCCTTTGTGAGTGCACATGAACGCGCAAGACGTGTTTATCGTTCAAAAACAGAAAATTTAGAAAATGCATCAAGTATCCCTTTTGGAATAGAATTTATCACAGACCATCTCTAAAAAAAAATAAAGCAGTTAAAAAGGAGATGCAAAAAAATTGGTGCATATTTCTTATAGCCAAGTGAAACCAAACAAGAAATATTGAAGGGTGACGCAATAAAAAGTTGTTATCCTTCTCCTTAATAAAAAAATATACATGGTTATTTTTAAAACATTGAAGACCTCTTAGGAGGTGATTCTACTCTTCAATACGAACAATATTTACTATGGGACCAACTTCGAAATCAAGAAACAAAAATCTGCTGTTCCATACATTTTGTCGAGAAGAGGAGAGTTAGGGGTCTGGGTCTTCAATGTTTTTTTGAAAAT